>ML675618.1:15465262-15727688 GCA_007922155.1 Mesoclemmys tuberculata | reverse complement strand
ACACACACACACACACACACACACACACACACACACACACACACACATTATGTTAAAAACATTATTAAAGATGCAAAGTCAAGCAGTAAAAAATTAGGAATTGCCCGTGCAACATAATACAGCCCCCTTGTGCAGATGCATTATGATACAGTCTTTAATTGCATTATCACATGCTATTTTTTCCATAGGACCCCGGCTTACCCAGGGCACAGGATAGATTTGCTATGGGGATGAATCGGGGATGTGTACTGATGGAGAGTCTGGTCTGTAGAACCCCTGCTTCACTTGTTGCAAAAGTTTGAAGGTGTGCAGTGAATGAGGCAGGGGATTTCAGGAAAAGAAAGGATGGATTTCATGGTTAAAACAACAAGAGCCCTGTAGCACTTGAAAGACTAACAAATTTTAGTTACAGCCCACGAGAGCGTATGCCTGCAGAAATAAAATTTGTTAGTCTTTAAAGTGCTACAGGGCTCCTGTTGTGTTTGCTGTATACAGACTGACACGGCGACCCCTCTGGAACTTTTCATGGTTAAGGAAGCTGAATGCTACTCTGGAGAATGAGATTTTATCCCTGCCTCTGCTGCAGAGTTCCTAGGTGATACTAGAAAAGTCACATAAACTTTTCACAGATGGTGTTCCTCATTTCTGGGTGCCCAGTTTGAGACGCTGGGGCCCAAAGTGCAGAAGTGCTGAGCACTCATGACTGCGACTGATGTGAATAGGAGCTATGACTGGATATACAAAGTGCTAAATAATGCTAAGCACTCTGGAAAATCAGGTCATAGGCATCTAAAATTGGGCATCTAAATTAGTGGATACTTTTGATCTTAATTCTCTGTGCCTCAGTTCTCCATCTGTAAAATGGGTTTAATTATACCACTCACCTCTCACTGAATTACATGCAAAGTATTCAGATTAGTGTTTATTTTGTATTTTATACATTTTTTTCTCCCTTTACTTTCTTTGCTTCAAGAAGGAGGCTTTATTCTTTAAGTAACTTTCCATGATGTGGTTGGTTTCTGTAGATGCCAGATCTGTTATTTCCTTATCCACGGTTGGACACATTTTCTAATAATAGCAATTTTATAAGTTTTGAAAGTCTATTCAGGTTTCATGATATTAAATGACAATTCACATTATAGCTACAAGTATATGAATTATAAATGTGTTTTGTTAAATGTCAGTAGGATGCTTAAGACCATGATTGTACTTTCATATTTAAAGAAATTTATGCCTGACTTGGCTTACAAGAAACCAATCTATTACAAAGTAAGCACATGAAACTAAAGAGTAAATGGGTGGGCAAAGTTTAATACTTTTCAAATAAAACTAAAGCTTGGGGTGTCGATGTTTTTATTCTTTTTTTTTTTTTGCCCATTAAACATTTTGAGACCATTATGGATGAAAATAGAAAGACACATAGCGTAAGTCACCTATCTAGGAACCTAAACAGCTGTCATTACTGTAGTATTTGAGCATGTACCAAGTAAGTGTGAATTTATCTTCACATCATTCCATGAGGCAGGCAAATACTATTCTTGCCATTTTTACAGATGGGAACTAAGACACAGGGGAATTAAGGGTCTGATTTTCAGCTTTGTGTTGCGGGTGCTCAGAGTATATGAAAATATAAGACCTTAGGTGATCTGTCTTAGGTCACATGGGAAATTTTTGGCCGAGGAAGAACTGCATTCACATTTCCTGAGGTCCATTCTAGTACCTCAAAGCCATCTTGACAGTTGGTCTTTAAAAGATCACCATTGTCAGCATATACTTTTATGATGTGGACTTAATTGGCCTATTTGATACATTGGGTAAAGACCTTTATTTATATTTAAGTCATTTAAATGAATTGTTCTTTCTCCTTTCAAAAAATTGTTTGCCTTTACTTGACATGATGAAAACATGTGATTTGTGGCTTATTACTGTTATACCAAATTTATAGTGTTCATATTATTATTTACTGCCATCTGTATTGCAAACATGTATAACTTAAAAACAAAAAAGAAAGTGCTACTAAGTTCAGAAAAAAGAAACTTTGGTTTAACATACTAAATAATGTACAAACATTTGAAATAAGCAGAGCTACAGTGTTTATATTTACTAAAAATTCCTGCTTATACAAAAGTTTATTTTCAAGCATACTAGAGCAGCTGACGGGGACTGATGCATCTACACTCTACCAAAAAGGTATCAGTTGTCAGCTATACTATAGATATGGCATAATGATTATGCAGTGTCTAGAGTATGACTGACGTACTGCAGGTGCAATACAATTTGCTATCACTGGAGTAGCCCTGGCAGAGGAAAACCTCCTAGAGTTGCTCTAGCTCCACAAAGCAGCAGAGGGACCAGTCACACCAAGAAAGAGAGACCTTTTTAGGGGTAGTTAAGATTACCTCTACAGAGGAAAAGCATGGGATTCTCTACCCAGCAGACCCTGTTTTTACAGTCATGGTTCCTTCCTCATGCACCTCTCCCTGCTTCTCCAGATCCAACATGACAATGTGTGTAAATTCTGCTTGGGCAGAGGGAACTGAGTAGCGAGGGAGAGAGTTAGAGGTGGGGGATAGGGGTTAAGAGTCTGGGGAAGGGTTTAGAGCTGGGACAGAGGAGTTACCCCAGTTCTTAGTCTGAATAAGGGAAGATTTGAGCTAAGATGGCACCAGGGTGTGAGCCTGAAAGGTGCTGGTGGGATGTGATTTCTGAATGCAGGAGGGTTGGGTTGGAGGAAGGGAGTTTACAGGCTGTGTGTGCGTGTACATGTGCGGGGGGTTCTGAATCAGAAAGATAACAGATCACGTTGGTAAAGTTGAGTGTGCCTGAATGGAGTGTGAGGGGGGTGAACCAGATGAATAGGATACATTAATGAGTGAAGGTGAGTGTGGGTGAATGAGTGGGGTGGGAGAATGAACACGTGTGTGCATATATGAGAGAGCCTAGGAGAGATAGGAGCCAAAAAGCTAGATTGCAGAAGTGGGAGAGACAAGAGACTATGACTGAGGGAAAAAAACAATCAAGCAGATGCAGAGAGAGGAGGTCGTATTTCCCTCCACTACTTCCTTTAGTATAACCTGCCCTGTTTTTATCCTGAAAGGGGGAAGATGTCCCTCTTTACTTTCTCCTTCCCTGTGAATCTCTCCCATTCCCATCAAAACCCTAATGTTTCACATGCTCAATTTGAAAATCTGGCCAACCTCTAGGAAATGGAGGCAAAGAAGAGAGCAGAGGAAGGCACAGGTACCATTAACAGCTCTGCCACCTCCATTGAGTGCTAGCTTGTACTGTAGCAAAAAACACCTTCCAGTTGGCTAACGTAACTGCTTGTCTAATTCTTTGCTTTTTAAACGCCCTATGCTGGAGAAAAGGAAATGACTAATATAAATCCTGAGCACTCTAAAATTAACAAATTGCCCAGTTATGGATTAAGCACACCAGGTGGCATTACTGACAAAAGAATATATTGCAGAACCTAAAGAGCGGAGGAGCTAGCTTTATTCAGCACCATTTGGATCTTGAGCAGTTTGGTGCGCAAAGGATGAGGTGGAGATTAAATGAAGAAAGGCTGACTCTGGGAAACAATCAGAAGGAATTCTAAGCACTGTAGTGTAAATTTGAAATATCAGATAAGCACCAGATTGCGTTTGTGTTAGCTCTTTGTCATCTTCATCTTTTTAATCATAGAAGTTACAAAAGGAAAATGTTGATTATATCATAAACTTCATCTCTGTCGATGCAGGATTATTCCTTGCAGTACATTTTCAGGTGTTTTGTACTGTAGTTTGTAAAGGCTCACCTGATGGCTAGTAAGGGAGCTGCTACGACTTCCCTACAGAGACTATTCCAAAGCCTACCACATCTCAATGTCAGTCTAAATTTTCCCTTTCTCAATTTTATCCTATTGCTCTTAATTATACCTCCTTTGAACTACACCCCTAGTTTCCATCCTTAGCATTTACATCCTTTAAATGGAGAGAATTAGTACCCAGGAATCTTGAGTTCTAATTTTTATACACTGCACCAACATTGCTTCTCTACAGGTTTGTGATAGGAAACAATTTAGTAAAAGATTTTCAGCAGGAATCTGGGAATTATGTGAGTTTTTGAAAGACAGAAGAACTGTGAATATTGGCCAAAATTCCTCCTTCAGTGTTAGCAAGCCAAATTCCTCTGTCTTTAGTAGGTTTGACCCACTTATAGTGAGGGTTGAATTTAGTCTATTATCTGAAAACTCGGAGACAGTCAAGATTGTAACAGGAAGAATTAAAAGAAGTGAACCAAAAAAAAATATTTTTTTTAAGGTTTAAAAAATAAAGCTTAACAAAATATTCTCAAATCAGGCCTCAGGTTAGAAACATATCTCAGCCTCTGCTTGAGAATGATTATAGGATGAGAAGAGTTTGTTCACACAGATCAGAAGTCAGTAAATGTTCTTCCTTGCACCCAGCCACCCTCTTCCCTCCTCCACATCAGCCAGTCTTCCCTCCAACTGGCTACACAATCCCTCTCTGCAGAGATCTGAGAGAAAAGTGGGCAGGGTGAGAGCAGGCTGGTATGGTAGAGTCATAACATACCATGCGAGGGGATAGTGGAATGGCCCGCTGTGAGGGATTATACTTGAAGGTTTGAAATGACTAAAGAACAACCTCCAAGTGAGGCTGCAGTAACTGTCTTATTTCCAAATCCTGCCAGCCTGCATGATTCAGTTCAAGACCCTCTTCATAAATCAATCCCTTCAGGGTTCATGGAGGTTTAATTGAGAGAATAAAAAAGGGTTAATCTATGGTCTGATTCTGAAAATACTTAAGTATATGAATAACTACACTTACGTGACTAGTTCACTTGAAGCCAATAAAGTTATTGCATTAATAACCTGATTTTCAAAACGTATAGGACATCTTCAGTTCTCATTGACCTCAGCGGGATTGATGGGTACAATGTACTTTTGAAAAATCAGGCCACAGATGTTTAGTGGCTAATAAAACTATATCACCTGATCTATTTTTAGCACTACAGTAAAGAGATGCCTTTCTTGGGGAAACACTTTTTTTAAAATGTGGGGGAGGGGGAAACTAAAAAAGGGGAGGAAAAACACTAGTTTTCTTCTAAGGCACTGTAGTTCTTTGCCCAAACTTGTCATCAGAGTTACAGAACTAAGCAAATCATGCTGCTGCTGCTTCAAATACTTTGATTGCTGTAATTGTGCTAAACATAAACTAAAACAACATGACAAATTAAATAGCTGTTTTCAGCTTGAAGAGATTTGAAACACTGGACATATTTAACCCCAGAAATTGAGTTTTCTAAAGGAAACTGAGATGAACCTTAATTTTAGTGGCATTATTGAATACTTCGACATTGATGTGCCCCCAAAGAAGTCTGTAAATGCAAATTACAGTACAAGTTCTAGCGAATGTCCATCCATGAACAGAATTCTAAATCCTAGTAAAAGAGCCAAGTAAATCTGCAACAAACCCAATCTTTTGGATAGATTATAATATCTGGAAGCATTTAGAATGTACCTTGCCTTTTCATTGGTACCTTGCCAATGAATGTACCTTGCCATTTTTCAAAATATTCATCAAATGTTTCCCATTATATCCTGCAGTACAACTGCTGGAGGGAATTTGTGTAGAGCTGGGCTTATGAAGTGGCAAAATCTCGTCACCTACACTGGTTCCTCTGCTGAAAAACAAACTCAGTTTCCCCACAGACACATTCTCCTTCCACCTCATTTTTTCTCCACTGCTTTCTATATTTCCATTTTTGAAAGTATGGGTACCAATGTATGTAAATATAATTTGTTTTAATTTATACAATATACACACACACACCTCCTTAATCTCTGAATTCAAAACCCACATTTTTTTTCTGAGTCCCACTTCTGGCCCTAGTAAATCAGCAAACTTCATAAACAGAAACTGCATAAACTCATGTGAACTGATGCAACCTCTATCCATGCCCAGAAGTTTAGAATAAGATTAGAATAAAGGAAAATGTAGCTTGTTTTAATTTGACACCCTTAGAATTTCAGGATTTGTGAAACTATGCAAATTGGTTCTGATGAAACTAGTTAACCCATTCAAACCAAACTTAGAGTACAGCATATTTTTTCCTCTCACCCATGAGGGGGATTTTAAAAATTCTCACTGACGTTATGTGAAAGAAATAACTTACATATTTATAAACTCCTATTATATACTGTATTTAAAGTGCTGCCCTGATGGTCTCTGTCTGGTGTTATAGAGGGATCTTGTACACTTTTTGGGACAAAGAGAGTTCCATGAATTTAGGTCAGCAATTCTTGGAATTGTCCAGACACTGAACGAGATCACTTTTCAGATAGAGAAGCCCTTAAAAATATATTAGAAGATACTGAAACACAATTAAGTAAGTTGGGCCTGATTCTCTTCTCTTATAAAACTGTTCAAAGCCAGTGTAAATGAGATTAGAATGTGTTTTAATGGTATAAATCTTCTAGAGGGACTATTGGTTTACATAGGTGTAAATGAGACTACAACTAGGGCCACTGTTCTAATTTAACAATAAGCATTTGATATGAAAAGGCAAAAACATTTTACATGCCTACTATTACTGCTGTAATCAAATTCCGTACTGGTTGGTCCTCTGTGTGTCACTCTGAACCAGAATAATCTCTCTCTTAATTCAATCTATCACTCATGATGCAGCTAAAATAATCTCCTATTTCTGCTGCTCTGATCATGTCCTCTCTACCCCTTTGCTGGTTTCCTGTCTTTCCACATCAAGTTTAAGCTACTTGCCCTCATTTTCAATGTGCTTCATAATTCTTTAATACAAAACATATTCACAATATAACAATATTACAGCACAAGACAACAGCTCTTTTGGAAAAAGTTGTTATTAAAATATAGGTGTCTCCTTTGCTGTGATTGGTCAGAAGTGTTTCAGCGTTTTCTAATCTTTGTGATCCCATTTCATTTTCAAGTGATCGCCCATAATGGTCTATCCCTTAAATTTTGTGGTACCATATCAGGTAGATTGAGAACAAAATGGTTAAAAATGAATTGGATATTTTAAGAATAAATTCGTTTGAAAAAACATGTTAAGATCTCAGTTCATTAACAGGACAGATGTAAATAAATTTCACAAATACATATACATTTCTAAACAAAACAGATGAAGATCATTTCCTTCTATGCACACATGCTACAACACCAGTTCATATCACTGTATTTACCTTAAAACTCTGATGACATTACTAATACATAATGCCATATACTGCAAGGAATGAAGATCTCTGCACTGACATAAGTGTTAGTGATGTGACTAGTGGTTGCAAGGAAGACACAGACAGGTTAAAGCTTTTCAGTTTATCTTTAAGCCACCAAGCATTTTCTACACATGTGCCAGAGAAGCAAAGTATCTTTGGTGACAGAAAGACAAAAAGAAAGAAGGACTAATAAAAGTCAATCCCCCATCCCAGTTCTTTCTGATTCTTAACAGACAATTAACAAAAAATACAACATGTCTTTAACAAGGGGATTAAAAAATTAAACCATTCCAGCAGAGTTTGAAAAAAACATTTTTCTGCCATCTTGGGTTCAGCCTTTCAGTATCCTTGAGATTGAAAACTACTTCCCAGTATGTTGGTAGGAGTAATTCATGGTGGGCAGGAAGTTATAACAAACCTAAATCTATTAAAACTCTATCAACAACAGCAGCAAAGTAATTTGGGAAAGTGGGTTCCTCAGCATGCATTTGTGACAAATGATTCACATCAAAATGGAAATCATAACAATTATTTTTCTGGAACAAAAAAAAAAAAATCAGTTTTTGTAATCAATGCCATTCATGGGAAACAATTAAAATAAATAATGCAACCAAAGGTTATCTTTGGGGAAAATGAAAAGCTGCAAAGAAAAATGCGATTAAAAAGTCATTACAGAGAGGTGAAGCCTGCCTATAGTTAACGTCGCAACAGCCGTGCTATTATAGGGTGGATTTGTAAGTCAAAACCAAAATCCCAAAATGCTAGTACCTTGGGGAGCTTAAGTCTCATTGGTAATTTCTATCCATTCTGAAAACTGAGAAAACTGAGCATGGTGTTTCTGAGATTATAGGCTCCTTTAAAAACCCCACACGAAAGCCCAGCTTGGCCTACCTCTAGAGTACTTTATTCTTACATACTTCTGTCCTTTCACTAAGTAACTCAGTGGACCAGGAACTTTCTTTGTGTTCCTCTATGTATAGATTTCTATTTGGATAGTTATGTGACCTCAATCACTGTAGTGCCCAGTGGCAGCACTAGACTCTTCCTGGTGGGGGGGAAGCTGAGGTGGGCCTTAGCCTCCCCTTGCCATAAGGTCCCACCCCTGCTCCTCCGCTGCCCCCAAGGCCTTTGGCCCCATTGGAGGCTGGAAGCTGGAGCTACACAGTGTGCAGCGCTGGCAGTTCCCAGGCTGCCTGGCCAGGGAGACCCAGCTCCGGGGTTGGCCTTCTTGCAGAGCAGCGACCATGGGAGACAGAGCCCAGGACACTGTGGGGAGCCTCAGACCCTCCACCTGCTGAGTGGCGCAGCCTGGTGGGTAAGGACATAGGCTTCTTTCCAGCACCCTGCCTGCCCTGGCTTACTTCTCTGCTGCTGCTGGAGCTGGGCGCCTGGCCAACAGGCACCATTCTTTCTGCACTGCCTTCAGAGCTGCTATGGGGTGCTACAGGAGTGGGGGTGGGGGTAAAGGCACATTTGGGGTAGCTACAGCCCCCACAAACCCATCCTAGCAGTACTTGACCTCCTTACAATCATTAACATTTGAGCCTCACGGGACGTGTGTGAGGTAGGGAAGCATTTCCTCATTTTACAGATTAACTGATTTGCTGATGGGCTACAGGAAATTTATGGCTGAACCAGGAATTGAACCCAGGTCCCCTGAGTCCCAGTCCAGTGTCCCATGCATTGGACCCTCTCATCCTCCTCTCTGAGAGGGAGCACGGTTTGTTGAAGAGATAAAAATCTAAATTCTTGATTTTCTAGTTTGGGAACTATTTGCCACTTGCATCCAAAAACTGACAATATATCAGTGAATGAATAAATGGAAGTTCATCAAAACACAATCCTAACTGTTGAAAGAATACTATAATCTATGTCTGCAGTAATAATATTTAAAGAGCCCAGAGAAGAATTAAGAAAACCAAACAAAAGTCTTTATTGAGAAATTTAATTAAAATTATACAAACAAAAAATCTCCACTAACATCTCCCAAGAACTCCACCCCCATCAGTATACTGAATAACAACACACCTAGCCAATAAATGTCAAGATAGATATATTATATATAAAGAAGAATCCTTAGTGGATGAATATATCCTAAGGGATGGACACTTATCTACCAACCCCTGAAGCTAATTAATCCTTTCAGGGGTATTGTATATATAACATTTTACATGTCTCTTAAAAACGTGGAAAAAAACCCTAATACAACTGAATAAACAATAAACACATCCCTCCACATTCAATGAATTCAATATGTTGTAAAAACTGCAACAATCTATTCTATTTTTATTTAAGCAATGGTGCAACTGCATAAAGTACCACATCATAAAGTAAATATATACACAGGAATTTATCAGACTTTTAGCATTTACTTTTTTAGGGGCAGGGATTGTGTTTTCCTCTGGGTTTAGAAAGCAACTTAACCCAATTTGGACAGTAATACGCTAAACATGACAATTTTGTGCATTGCTTTCTTTGCTTGTCATTGACATCTTGCAAGGTAGTAGATAATTGGAAATCAGCTGGCTGCTGTACAAAAGGATGGGCTCACATCAATCTATCAAAATAAAACTACTATCTCAACTGCAAAAGTAAAAAAGCTACAGCATCAGCTGAAGTATGAGTTTCTAATTCAATGGAATAACATTTATCACGTGCTTTGAACTGATTTATTAAAAAGCAGTACCATACCTGTAGACATGCTGGAGCTCTGCCCTGGGGTTTATTCATGTCAACAGCCACTAACTGCCATCCTCCAGCAGCATCTTCATGAAACATCTTGAAGGAGAAAATACTTGTCAGAACCATTTTACATACTGATAAATATAGGTGAAGCTTGTGATATATTTTGCTCAGGATCTGTTCACATTCTGATCTCTGTCCTCTTAAAGACAAAGAGAAATGATTCTTCTAGTTACAGAATATGCAAGACAGATCTCACGACTCTCCAATTTTAATAACAGTTGTGCTGGTATAACTTTTAGTGTGCAGAGTTTCACTCAGAGAATCTGAAAATCCATATTACGTCTACCTAATAATTCGTCCTAATATATTAGTACTAATTACACTAACTAGTTCTGAGTCGATCTGTTCAGCACAATTTGTTTAGTGGAATCCCTCAGAACAAAGCTCCTCATCTATTCAGCATAATTAGAAGAAACCCAGCCATCTTATGTTGTTGTTAAAAGCAAGTTGCATGATGCCTTTTGCAGAACTCCTTGGGATTTACACCAAGGGAACAAAAATAAATCACACCATGCACTTTTATTGACAAAAACACTGTACATGAAGGGTCAGAGTCTGATCTTTGTTACACGGAGCATATCAAGAGTAGCTCTACAGCAGTTCAGTGCAGTTACTCTGAAGTAGTATGATTAAATATGTGGAGTGAAAATCTGGCTCCACTGGAGTCCTTGGCAAAACTCTCATTGACTTCAATGGGCCAGGATTTCACTCCAGCCTTCTGAAAACAGAATATGTATATAAAATAGCTTTTACCAATAGTCAGGTAATAAAAAGATGTAGGCTAATTGGCATAAGAAACAGTGTGCTGAAAGCCATTAATAGAAAATGTGTGCGTGTTCCTTTGAAGACAATGAGCTACGCTAATCTTTTACTCATCATCTGAGAGAACTCCCATTATACCACTTACAGCCCATAAACATCTGAGCACCAACTTTTTTGTGATCTTTTCTGTAGACTAATTTTCTGCACAAATTTAATTGATTTGTCAAGTGGACAAATGAAGTAAGTCATGTCAGCAAAAGTGCAGAAGAAAACTGTCAAGGTCACTTCATGCCCCCCAAAAAGAAATATGATAACATTTTTATGTCACCTTGCATTAGAAAGGCTCCGTTATACAATTGCAACTAATACAGAAACAGGAGAAGATTTTTTTTTATGGTCTGTTAAACTAGATTTCCCATTATATCAATATTTCAGGTAACATCACTTTTTGGAACAAAATAACCATTTTGTCTACAGTCCACAAATTACTTTTACTCTATGATATGATGGTGTTCATATCTAATGTGATCATAGTCTTCTGGTCTGATCACGTTATCCTTAGTGTTTCTATTATCCTCAGTTTTCCTCAAATGTGGCTGCTTCTGTTGTTCTGTAGAGACATTTCTGACCCAGACCCTAGTTTAATTCACAGAGACTGTGGCATTAAAACTAGGGACGTGACAGATACTAAAGCAAGATTTGATTTGTACACTGACATGTTATTTTTGATGGAGCCATCTTCACCTAGAATGACTTTTGGACTAGGCCAGACTTCAGCTAAGGTCATGGCCTCAACAATAACCTTACGGAAATGAGTTTCATAGGCAAAGTGTGGATTGTGAGAAAAAGTATTTCCTGTTAGGAGTAATGTTAAGGAACAAATTTTAAACTGATAAAAAGAAATATGTTCTGACATGAACTGCCCTTCGACTGCGGAACTCAATGCCACAAGATATCACGGAGGCCAAGAACCGAGCAGGATTCAGTAAAGGACTGGAAATTCATATGAATAATAAGAATTTCCAGAGTTATAATAAAAATACTAAACAAAATAATTTTGGAGGAGATTTACACTCTTATTCTTAGGGCACAAACTAATATCTCAATATTGGAGGATAGGAAGAAATTTTCCTTATGGGAAGATTTCTCATATCTGCCTTCTGTAGGGCTTTCTGCGCGTTCCTCTCAGAAAGCTAGTACTGGCCACTGCCAGAGACAGGATACTGCACCAGATAGACAACTAAAGAAGCACGGCCATTACTGTGTTCTAGATACTTAAAATAGCCACTGTGATGGTGGAGCAGACACTTAAGTCTGGACCAGTTACAACTCATACTGCTCTGTCACTAGCAATGGCTCTATCCTGTCACCCAAACCTAAAGCAAACTCAGCACCTCTCCTAATGTGGCTCCCTCTCACCACTGTCTCCCGTTTCAGGACCATGTCTCACCTCTGTTGCTCCCTCCTTGTCCAACATTAATATCTTGGCATTAAATTCCCTTCCTCTGTTATTCTCTCCCCCCATCTCAATGCCATCTCCTCTTCCTCTCACACTTTTTTGAGCTTCAGCACCATGTCCAACACATACTCCAGCCACCTGTTGCAACACCAGAACTCCTTCCCTAGAAACCATATTAAAAAACAGCCCAAATTCCAAAACCCAAATATTTATATGGAAACAAAAAATAAAAAGACTCTAATTAGGATTGACAAACGGGCAGTTTGTATAGTATATATCAACATATGCACACTAACATTGGCCTGATTATGCCCTACTGTAATATATGTTTTCAAAATAACCCCTTTGAATGATGTACTTTGTAATATAAAACATACTGAGATGAACAGTAACGATCAGGGATTTATGGTTTACAAATCTCCAATACATTTAAACACAGAGGTGTGCACACAATATCTCAGTATTCAGAGCTATAACATCAGCACTCTACCTGGGTTGTAGCTGTTGAGGTGGTACTGCTTCTGGACCCCCACATCTGCTGGAATTGCACTCTTATTTCAGCAAATGTTTCAATGATGACAGCAATGAACACGTTCTACAAGAAAAATTAAAAGCAAAGGCTTATCAGGAAGCTCAGCAGGTGGAAAAGAACAGAAATTCAGTCTAACATGATTTATATTCCAGGCAGGTTTAAAAGAACAAATTGTACAGTACCTTAACAAGCCAGGCAAGAAAGAAAATTAAGGTGATGAAATAGAAGTATGAACGCCATCGGGGAAAACTGTCAATTGCTCTATACATAAGGAACACCCAGCCTTCTTGAGAAGCAGCTTCATAAACAGTAAATATGCTGGTGCCTGTTGATGAAAAATGAAAATATTTTAAATAAAAAAAAAGCACTAAAACATTTTCAAGATCTGCAAGCAATCACCTTTCATCCATTTCCTTTTTGTAAATGGCATAAGTCCTGCAAAAGAAGTAGCTCTTCATGCACACTTCCACGTTATTTCTTCTTATGATTGGATCTAAATTGTTTTTACATTACAGCGTGCCACATTTGCCCCTTGGATACAGACACACAGCTCTGTGGATGACTTTAATGGGAAGTGCGCAAATGACTCCAAAGGTAGAACTCAGCCCAATGTGTACAATCTCAGTATTATCTGTGAGAAAAGTTGAATTAAACTATCAGGACTGTTGAACATCCAAATAGGATAAATGAGTTTGAATTTATTTTGTATTAATAAAGCAAATATAGGTTAGGTAATCAAAAATATTCAGCATGGTATATGGATAAACTGGTACAGGAAATCATCCTAAAGTGTTTACCCAAATGCATCTGAACATTGCAAAAAGTGCAGCTATCTATTATAGCCGCACTAATGTATTATTGCTTTTACGGAAATGTTTTTCAAAATCATTTTAAAATTAAAATTATTCAATCTTTGGAAAATTGGGGATGCACTGGAAAGTTGTGAGGTTTCATGTGTATGGAAACCTATTTGATATAAAAATGCATTGCTACAAGTTATTATTTTTTCCCAGTTTTAAGGAACTGCAAACTTTAGGAGCTAAGAGCATCCTCAGGTCTGCAGCCAGTTTTTGCAAACTGACTCTTGTGCTTTTCGTCCAACAACCAAATGTTAAAATCTGAAAAGGAGAGTGCTCACTCTTCTGCAGGCTACTGGCAGCTTTTTGGATCCCATTTCTATTGGAAGGAGATTTAATGGGTGAAAATAAAGAAAAAAGGAAAGCAGTTTAAAAGCTAAATGTCACGTATATGGAAGTATGCTTATGTCAAATATTTGAATGACTAGAGTCATTGCTAGCCAACCAGATTTCTCCTTTCACAGCAAAAATATAAGCATGTGCATAATTTAAAAAATGAAATAAAGTAGTCCCATTTATGGATCTGCTTAAGGAGCTTGCTGAGTTTGATACTGAATGCCCCATTTGTAAGTTATTATAAAACATTGCTCCAAGTCTTTTTCTATATTGGGGCACAATCCTGCAACCCTTCATTCTGCATGAGAAGGATCAAGGTCTCGGGTTTGGGGTTTAAAAAAAAATTATTTCATTATATTGGTTTGTATTCATCTTTCTGATAAGTGATCAATCATAAAGACGGTTGTCTGAAATCAGAGCTATGGCCATATCCTTTCATGCTGACCATTTTTGTATCACTGTTACCTTGTGGCTCGCCTGGTCTATACTGTCTGATACTTAGACTGCAAGCTCTTTGGGGCAAGGACAAAGCTTTTTGTAAATGGTATAAGTTCTGCAAATGAAGTAGCTCTTCATGCACACTTGCATGTTATTTCTTCTTATGACTGGATCTAAATTGTTTTTACATTACAGTGTGCCACATTTGCCCCTTGGATACAGACACACAGCCCTGTGGATGACTTTAATGGGAAGTGTGCAAATGACCCGAAGGCAGAACTCAGCCCACTGTGTATAATCTTTACAATAAATTCACTGTAGGATAAGGATCCCCATTTTTAGTACATATGATATGTTTTTTGCCTGTTACATATTTGGTTTGCTCCTGTTTCCGATTCAATCACAATACCTTTCTAAGAAAATATTCTATTGGGAAACACTAAGCTGGTGCTTTTATTATTATTTTTCTTGGTTCTCCCCAGCAAACAAACAGCCAAGAGGTGCAAAAGGCAAGGAGTCATTGCAAAAGCTTTCACTGAATTATAAGACCATTTATATAAAATATTCATTTACATAACCGTTTGAGAGAATTTTTGCTAATGTCTGAAAATAAAATGCAAACAGTCACACTGTGAAGTCAGAAGATCAGAATGATAAATATTAATTCTGAGCACCTGTTCATTAGCACTCTTTTGGAAATGCCAGACTTCTATCCCAAATCCTTCAAAATTATTTAAGCCTGACTTTTTAATCCAATTTGCTATTTATCCCCAGTCATTCAGGATGTGCATGTCCCACTGTTGTTAATTACAGAGCAAAAAGACTAGTTAAGACAGGAATTCGAAAAATCTGAAGAAATACATGAAAATAGGGAAGTTTCTTTGCTGGTTTGATCTACTGCAATCATCTTCTATTGTAAAAGGGAAACCATGATGGAAATAGCTTCTCTTACCTGTTAATTTTGGTTTTGGCTCAGCCAGTATGGAAGCAATCACAGAGTTGCAGCACTGGAGCTGCTTGGGAAAGAACTCAATTCCTATGGGAACCTGCCAGAGTGATCATCTCCAGTGATAAACGATAAGTTCATCAAAAAGGGGCCAGGTCCTTAGCTGGTGTAACTAGCCATAGATCAACTGAAATAAAAACCGCTCCATTTATAACCAGCTAAAGATCTGGTCCTATTGCTTTTTGATTACAAAAGACAGCCCAGTTTGCGACATTAACACATGAGAAAATTGTTTTGTTTTTTTTCTGGTAGGGAGAGGTTCATAGACATGGAGCCTTCGAGGCGGAAAAAGAAAGAAGCAATGAAACATAGCACGCCCTGTGTCTTTACAGAGAAATCACAGTTGGGCCTGAGTAGCACAAAAGCAATTCCTGACTTGCTGTTGCTATCTGAACAGTTCTTGTTAATGGATGTCTGACTGCCCAGCAGAAACTTCCTTTTATAATGCAGGATAACTGAACACAGATTCAGGAAAGGCACTTATCTTAGCTTTTGCTGCTTTTTTGTCTTTCCCCATGATATTACCATGGAGTGCAGGACAGAGCTCCTTGATGGACTTCAGTAGAAAAGGGGAGATAGTGTAAATTGACCGGGGGGGGGGAGAGGGGGGGAAGATAGCTCACAATTCTTAAAAAGGAAAAAAAAAATGTAAGTAATGTATTAATTTCCTACAAAGAAAATAGTGCTATAAAAATGGGAGCTGTCCAGGCTACAATATGTTGCCTGTGACAGAGGACATTGCAGAGAGTTCCAGAGGGGGGGGAACCTTTCAGAGAAGCCTCACTCATGACAGCTCTTCAGCACTGTGTGTCTCTGGCGCCACACTTAGTAGAAAGAAGATCCCCAATCGGCCACTCGACTGTCAAATCTGCCTCACACAAGATCATAAGTTTTATATGTGGCATCTTTAGACTCTGGTGCAGAGAAGGCAGTTTGAGGCATAGAGACACAAAGACCCATTGGTCTTGCATTGACTTTATTAACAATATATAGGAAGAACAGTAAACCAGAAGATTCTGTAATTCTCTATATTATAAACATTACAGTATACAAAAACATTTTAAAAAGTTAGTTTGCAAAGATTTTTAAAAAGTATATCATATTCTCAGACACAGTGTTCATGTAGCCGTGTTGGTCCCAGGATATTTGAGAAACAAGATGGGTGAGGTAATATCTTTTATTGGGCCAACTTCTCTTGGTGAGAGACACAAGCTTTCAAGCTTACACAGAGCTCTGTGTAATAAAAGATACTACCTCGACCACCACATCATATCCTCATATAAGACTTGAAGTTTGGTGATGCGTTTAGATAACCAGTACCTCTCCTTCTCAGGACCCTTCTCAAACTGCAGTCACATTATCAAAGACAAATGTTTCTTTCATCCACATATAGGGCAGAAATATACAATAAATGAAAGGCTTGCATGTGGAAAAGTGTCTGTAATATAGGGACGGAATTCTGCTCAACTTATACTAAGTACTCTCATGCTTTGTATTAGATAGAACACAAAGGTTCATTTAAGAGGAAAACTAAATTACTAGCAACTAGACACATTTAGCTATATGAGTACTGCAATGAGGATTTCAAACCCCATACTGGGCATAGGCAGAAGGGAGCAGAGAGTCTACCCCACTTAGGGAACAAGGCTGGCCACGCCCAGAACAGCTGCCTGAACAGCCAATTCTGAAGACATGCTCCCAAAGCTGGAAACAATAAGGAAAACAATCCCGGCTATGAAGGAAGGAGAACACAGAGAGAGAGAGATGGGGAGGCAGAAAGGCCTGGATTAGCAGAGGGCATGCCAGGCTGACTCTAAGAAACTGACAGGGAAACAAAGGAACACAGCAAGCTCTGGAATTTAATGGCTGATTGACTCATTTTAGGTTATGCTGAACCAGGCTAATTTCAGATGAATAGAGGCAAATGAGTTAGGAGAAAGCTGGGACCTCTAGAGAGACTGCCCAAGAGCAGTTGACAGGTACACAGCAATGAAGTGACAAAAGGGAATACGGTCTCCTTCAGTACAGATGTGTCTTTTAGATTTGCCAGTTGGAAACATTAGCCTCAAGAGGCATGGAAGAAGTAATTGCTTTAATATGTTTTCGTCCCATAAGATAAATGATTGTAATAAAAGGTAAAAATTCCAGTGGTTTTCCTACCTAGCTGGGGAGAAAGGACATATGAACGTTTCCCAATGTGCAGATAAATCAAGTATAGCAGGGAGAACACTCTTACTGGGGACAAAATATAAATGAAAAGACAGAAGTGCGTATGTGGCATCTTTGAGAACAGACAATCTTTTCCACTGGATGTATGTTCATTTGAAAGTAAACCAAATCTACTTGCTGAATACACGAGGACTGTTAAGAAGTGAGATGTTAAAGCACAGAGTTGAGGAGAAAGGACTAAGGCCCCATTCCCCTACATATACTTTCATTAGTTATTTATATTTCATAATATATACATGATGGTTTCTGTGTCTGTGCTTCTTCTGTCTCTAGTGTGGTATCACACTCTGCTACATCAAGGACCCTGTGCAAACGAATGCAACCTTCATGCTGTGAAAGAGGGAGGGAGCTATGCCTACCGTTTTACAAATGGGGAAACTGAGGTGGAGGGACTTGCCGAAGGTCACACAGGAAATCTGCAGCACAGATGGGAATAAAGCCTCATGCCTTAACCACAAGTCTATCAATCCTACACTGACAGGTAGACAGAAAGCATAACCCAGGAGGCGTTTTCTATTTTTAAATTCTACTGCCTGATTTATAGCTGCTGTCACAGAATATTAAAAACAAAAGGCAAAAGTTCAGATATTAAGGTAATTTTGTCAGATGCACATGAAGTCTGGTTCATGCTAACCATCTTGGTTCACAGCTTCTCTTTTTCTAGAGAGGCTTTCCTTGTTTGGCTATGCTGACTGTGAGCCTGATGAGAAAGAAAATTCACTTGGAAGCCTCTGACCACGACCTGCTGGATGACCTTTCCCTTGCCAGCCCACCAACGTGACGGGCAGTCCCCTCACAGGAGGAGCCTCTCCAGGTTCCTTCCCCTCCACAGATTTCTCTTCTTGAGCAGCGAACTCAGTACTTCCAGCCTAGCTCATTTGGGAAATACTGTAACTTGCTCACCGTGACTGCGCCATGTACCCACTCCTCATTATCCACCCCTTATTAGACTAGGGACCCCCCAACGCGTACAGTGCAACTAAGTTTTAGTGTTCGTGGTTTATATAGATCATTCATTTAGATGGCTCAGTCTTATTTTCCAAAAGCAAGTTCCAGCTATTTCTCTCCCCTTCACACTGATTTGTGCACATTTCGTTGTGAGTCTACGATTAAAACAGAACCCTTTGTTATTTTCTTTGAGATTTGCAAAGATGGAAGATAACTTCACACCTTTGATTGCCACTGAGCGGCAGACAAATAATATGGCAATTTGCGGGACTGCCATTAAAAGTGAGTTACAACCTAAGTGAGCAGCCCTTGGTATTCAAATGCCTAGTGGACACCAGTGAGACCTTGCAAAATGAGACTTTTTATGCTTGTATCTGTGACTGGATGTACAGATCTCTGAGATATAATGATTAGGGTTGTGAGAAATGATCTTTCATTGTACTAGAAGAATATTCCATCCCTTTATGTGGTGAAAAAAACCCAGGAGATATTAGTTTTGTAGAAGTTATAGAGACAAGTTTGAATTCACCACTTTTAAAAAAATTATATATTAATTAGATAAATGAAAATACATTGGATGCCATTAAAACACAACAAATTGTATATTGCTAACTGTAAAATACTCACTTTACAGTTTGCTTATCACTAGCTTAATTTAGTAGTAGCCACCAGATGGCGATCATGCACCTTGTGCACACCTGTAACACTCGCTGACGCTAACCTCAAACATTTTACCATAGGGAATGATTTTGATTTCCAGGGAGGACACCACTACACTGGTATTTGTTATCCTCATTTTATTGAGCTACATATTGTATTATCTCACTGTACACCTTATAAAAGCTTTGGGAAAATTTACATTTATAAAGAAATAACATTTCTAAGGCTGCGAAATAAATTATCAACCATGTACCATTTTTATTCCTGTGCACTGAGAAAGTCATGGTGAATACTCCCACAAAGCAGGGATAGTCTCACTGAATAGTCTAGTTTTAATTTATTTACTGTCTTTTGGTAGTCAAGTCTTTGTAAAGACTTTAAATAGGTCATGGATTCTTCTGATATCTTGTAGTGATATGCTGAAACCAGAGGGAAATATGGACTGCCTAAGAATGTAAGGGCAAAGTTGAATGAGTTTCTGGGAAGCAAATCTTTAGATGTGGTTGAAACAGCAAGATCAAATCCTGAATGAACGGATGACTCAATGAATGTTTTCCTTTCTTTGCCTCTAGAAAAAGTGAATCAAAATTACTCTTCAAAACCCTCTCATCTGTCAGCTAGTTCATGGGAGGCAGAGGGGAAGAGTTACTGCCCTGTCTCCCTTTCCAAATGCCAACTACTGTGTAGCTGTTAAGGGAGAATTGACAGAAGAGATACTGAAATAGGGAATTAATTCCATGAAATGCTCTAGAGAACACTGCTGTTTTCTCTATTTGGGGCATTCAGAGGACAATAGAGTCCAGTTCTGAAAACTGCATCGCAGTTGCAAATCCTGTGGAAATGAAGTGACCTCAAACATACAGTGTTTGCATATCCTGGGTTTTTCATTTTGAAAATCTGGTCACCCATGAAAGAATAAATAAAGAATTAAGATCGCTTTGGAAAGGACCCTGTTAAGGATGTATGCATTATAGGAAGCAACGAAGGGCTGCAGTTATAAGCATCCACCTTGTGCTACAGAGCTAGTGACAAAAAAGTAGAGGGGAAATTGCTACTTAGATGATTTGCAGTAAATAATTTGATAAATTTAAACTTACTGTTCACAGATCACTCACAAGCATGTCATGATTTTTATAAATTTGTTCACTATTTGCAATTGTTTAATGAACAGTATGAATTAATTAATTTTGGCCTTTAGATTGCCTGCACAATGGTCACTGTGAACATTTGCTATTCATGATTTCTCAACATGACTGATCTCTTAAGTCATCTAGAAATTATTCCTGATGCCTGATTTGATGACTTAAGCTTTATAATCAAAGAGTCCCTTTTGGATTATAAATGAATGTTTTGTGTGAATAACTGCACAAGATTTTCACACTAGCCACAAGAGTACTTCTGGTGTGAATATTCATGGATATTTATGCACTCTAGCTTTTGTGTCACTTTTGCCTTTAATGAACACTCTTGTGAATAAAACCTTCATCCTTAATGTTCATAAATAAACACATGAAAAGGAGTGGGAATACCAGCAAACTGAATCAGCAGGTTTTATTTGCATAAATATTCATTAATCTTCCTTTTTTGTATTCACATGGCTCTTGTGCTAATAACTTGTCATGCACGCACTGTGTTAGCCTTTTGGGTGGCAACTTTGCCTACTGGCATTTCAGGAAAAACAAGGAATTGCTGAATTGATAAATTGTTCACACCTTACATACCACCATCTGGTACTTTCGCACAGAATAGCTAGGAATTTAAAATACAAGAATTTAATTTCTACAAATACCACACAGATCACATTGGCTGTCGCAAAAATACTTTGGAAGAGAAAAAGGCTTATGTACATAACTTAGTGAGCTTGTAACAGTGGCCACTATGTAGAAAAGAAAAGGGTAGAGTATCTTTCTGTTGTTTTGTATTGCATTACCAAAAACAAAACAAAAGCTACCAAAAAACCCCCAAAAACCCAGTCAATCTCAGTTAAAAAAAAGAAAAACCTTATTACAATCTTAAATTGTAGCATTCAATGGTAATATTACTGACAAATAGCTATTGCTCTCAATGAGCATATTATTCAAGAATAACGGGTGGCCTCCATTGTTGCCAATGGTTACTCAATGTAGTTTTCAAACTTGCCTTCAACTTCCCACAAATTTGTAGGCTTCACCTCTGTACAAAAACCAGAGCAAAAGACGGTCAACAGCGACCAACTAACTGCATCTATGACTTGGGAGTGACCAGATGGTGAGATTCTATAGGGAGAGTCTCTATATTCACGGCTTTATCCTATATAGGTGCCTATTACCCCCCACCCACCCCAGTCCCGATTTTTCACACTTGCTTTGCAGTCACCCTACTCTGACCCTTCCTGGTCTCTTTGAGTGGACCCCTCAGGGGTCTCAAGACAAAAGCCATCACCTCTCTTCATGCGGAATCACAATTCTCCTATTCTCAGACCAGGTCTTGGCCCGAAGTCCCCTGGTACTTACTGTGATTACCTCAGAGGGTCTGACTTAGGGTCAGCGCCTGTAGGACAAATGACGAGTGGTACCCAGTGACCAGACAACCTTCTTAAAGCAACACATTTTTTTTTTAGAAGCAATGAATTTCTGAGAAAATAGATCTTAAAACCATAAACAGTCTACATGCTTGCTTCTTTTCCCCCAACGTTTATCATCTCCTGGGAGCTATGGAGGTCCCATACTTTCAGACACTCCTGCAGGAGCGGTCTTTGTCATCCATGTCAGACTCTTTCACCAGGAACACTCAACTCCTTCCTCCTCTCTCTCTCTCTCTCTCACTTTCTCCACGGAGTCCCTTCAACCAGTATCCTTTTGATTTCTAGTCTTCCAGCCATGGCCAAGCAGCTATGTAACTTTTGGATGGAGCCTGAAAGGAGGCCATTGTAATTCCCTCCTAAGTCTTCCTTGATTATCTAAAGCTGGTTTCCTTTTCTGCTTGTTTTTCCAACAGTGTCTTATTAAACTGCACAAATACAGTAATGCAAGAAAATCTAACAACACAATATACTATACAGTGACTTTACTTCACTGAGGCTATGTCCACACTGACGGTGGCAAATTTGCCACTGTCAGATTGATCTTTCTGGATCGATTGAGTGGTCAGTAAAGATCCACTCAAGCAATCAGGAAGTTGATGCACTAAAACCACTCCCTCAAGTGGCGTAGCGCTGCTTTGACAGGAATGCATTTTCCATCAGCACAGCACAGCACAGCGAAGACACTGTGCACAGCGGAAGTTAAGAAGTCGACAGGAGTTACGCAAGCTACACAGAGTAGCTTGCGTAACTCCTGTGGACTGCTGTGGAAGTGTAGATCTGGCCTCACAAGGTCATATACACTATTTGCAAAATTGCTACATATCAATATTCTTAGATTATTCCATAGCAGTGGCACATCTGCCACAGAGACAACAGGTCTTTAGAATGATTTTACACTATATATTAGTTCCTTTGGTATTTCAAATAGTTTATGTCCTAAAAGGAATCTAACAAAAGCCAACAAGTTCCATATTTTACTACAGCGAAAGATCTGAGAGATCTTATAATGGAAAAACTTACAAGTTCAAGGAATTCCCAACCTCCTTATGTTAATGCCTAGTTCATAAAGGCTATGGTGTCCTTTTGGGTCAGAAAAAGCATGTGCATCTATTGAAAAAAATCTGTCATACAGCTACTTGGTGATCTTTGGATTTAATTAAGCTTTACACACTAGACCTAGCAGCTTCAGCTGTCATGCCACTTTCAGATGTTAAGTCCTTAGGGGAAAATCCTTCTGTCAGATCTGAAGGTAGATCTGATACACAACATAAATGAGAACTATTTCAACGTTGCTAACATTGGAAATGCTCCTTCTCTGGATGTTTCCTGATCGGAGCAGAGATTGGTACCTGTTGAGCACCACAATTATTTTAGATACAACAGTTATGAAAAAGGACGGTTGGACCAACGTGAAGTTTATTTGCCTCAATTATTCTAAATCTGGGCAAGCATTTCAGTTCTCATCAGGAAGAAGACTAGCTCAGATGCAAACAAATTCGCTCTATTAGGAAAAATACCCAGAATGCCATTGTTAGCACCAAGGTGCTGACTTCAGAAGCTGCACAGACACACACATTTACCACACTGATACCTGAGGGTGGAAGTATCGCTGAGCAAACTGCAGCAATCAAGGTCCACAAATGGAAAGGTCCCAGAGTAACTCATCATCCAAGTTGCTAATGTGAGATAGCAAGTATCTTGTGACAGGTACAATCCAACTCATGCAAAACTGATGTTGGATAGAGATACATTTTCCTTATCAGGGATCTTAATTGTTAAAATATTCACTCTCAGAGCCAGAAACCCACAGGAAAGAAGCCCTAGGTCTCAGTTTTAAAATGAGAGATGTTGTGAAGATCGGCTATTTCTAATGAAATGTCTCTGATTTACAGTATCAGTCTTAAAGTACAGAACATGAGTGTTATACTAAATGTTATGACAAAATAGTGTAATATAAAACCTACTAAGCAGAAGTGAGGCACTATAATTTAGATTCATTTATTCCTCTGAGAATGCACTACCTTGTTAATGAATGACTTTTTACTGTACAAATATTAAAATACTTTATGTAAGTAAATTCCTTTAAAGGTGTAAAATTGACACTTCAGAAATTGAAGACAGAGAAATTCATATAAACTTCTATGGTTGAAATGAGTAGCAGAAATCAGCACCTTATTATTTTAGATAAGCAAACTTGAGGTATTTTCAATCCAGGGACATTACATATTTTTGATCTTTAATCAGCAATATCCTAAAATACTGGGAATGGTTTGAACTTAAAATCAATGGGTATAGTGATGGATGTCATTGCTAGATAGAAAGCTGAATGTGCAAATATTCTTTGGAAAAAATGATGTAATTCACTGTTGACTTTCATTGTCTGTCAATCAAAATCATTCAGTTGCTGCATTAAATTATTCTGCAAAGCTGTCTTGACAATAGCAGTCTCACCCCCCCATAAAAGAACTTATGAAATGGCAAGACTTATTGATATCACAGGCTCAGCTACTATGCTTTAGTTAACCAAAATCGTCTCTGCTATTTAACAAGGAAGAAAGGAATCCATGTCTAGGACTATGGAAGGGTGAGGCCATACTTCTATATAGGTGTATGTTTTTGTAGAGCATAGCAATAGTCATATCCTAAAAACATATCTATGTCTAAACCAACTGAATTGAAGTTTTGTTCAAAAGTTAAATGGAAAGTTAAATGGAAGCTCCACACTGGACCAAAAAGAAGCTATTTATTCGGACTATCATCTGGCAAACCAACAACACCATTCCTGGAAGTAGAAGAATGGGTGGGAGAATGAAAAGCTGTCTCAGGGAGGAAAAGGATGAAGGGGCAAGTGAAAGTGTGGGGAGGAGACTGAGCCCTTCAAGGTACCTGGATGTCTTTACCCAATTATTGGGTAAGCTTTTGAACAAATCAGAGAAGCTCAATCCAAAGAGATTCTAGACAAACCAAGGTTGGGAGAGCTCTGTACAGAAAGGAGATCCTTGTGTAGGGAAGCACCAAGGAAAGTTACTGTAAGTGACTTTCAGTCTTATTGCAATCAAATTTTATTCTGCTTCACAAAGAGCATTTTAGTGCTTGGATATTTGTAATTTCCATTCAGAGCAAAAGCCATTCTACAAAACCAACAAACCTACCCCCAAAATAAATTCTTTTTTTAAAAACGGAAGTTAACGTCTAAAAACTCAAAAAGGAAAATCTTACCCTAAGCACAGCTTTTATTTAGAATAGATAGAAGTGTCAAAGATCCTATAAAATCCACTACAAACTTAGCTACTACTATTGATCTTATGTGGAAAGTGCTCAGCTACTCTTGTGATGGGCAACTGTATAAAACCCTTAGAGCACAGGTGTCAAACTCTTGGCCCGTAGGCCAAATCTGGCCCACAGGCTTGTGTTATCTAGCCGCGGTCCGAATCCGTCTCGCCGGCTTGCGACATCCATGCCGGCAGTAAAAGTATGCGAGATCTCGCAGCAGTGCGTGATACCGCGAGATCTCGTAACAGAAAGGAAAAGGACGTAGGAGTCTCCTACCCTGCTGCCGAATTTAAGCTTGCAGGGAGATTTGATGGCAGACGGTGGAGCCTGCGTGCACTGGTGAGTCCGTGCTCTGAGTTACACTCCCCTACTCTGCTGCCGAATTTAACCCCGCGGGGAGATTTCTCGGCGGAGAGTAGGAGAGCAGAGTGCGCGAAGTGGAATTGAGCATGAGGTGTTTAAGCATATGTGTTTTAGTGTACTGTTGTAGGTGTTTGGGTGCTTAGGTTTTACGGCCTGTGTGGCCCCCTTTAACTTAATTTAATTAAAATGTGGCCCGCCATAGGAAGTGAGTTTGACACCCCTGCCTTAGAGAGATTTTAAGGATGTGTTGTAGTAAATAACTTCCCATAGTCAAGAAGAAGCAACTGGCTAAGGGTGCCTTGACAACAAACCCTGATGTTGCATTTTAGAGTTCTGCCATTGGTTCTACGCAATTCCACTTGAGGTCACTGTGAGTTGCACATGTGTATTTGAGGGTGTAATTTGGCCCTAATGATTAGACCAGCTTCTTTCTTTAGGTCTGAGATTGTCTGGTCATGGAAGAAAACTCTCCTGCTGCACAGCATCATTTGCTAGTACACTACTAGGTTTTCAGTACTCAGCTTTCCAGGGTGCATGGAAACCACACTGGTGGGCACACATTAAGGCCAAAACTTTCATAAGTGGCTGGTGGGTTTGGATGCATCACTTTGTAGAATGATGAGATCAATGGAGCAGAGTTATGCTAGTTGTGAACTCTTCTAAAAATCCACCCAAAAGATTCAAAGTACAAGACACCCATAGGAATACAGCTGACAAGACTTTAATCCTTATGGGGTATTGGCTTACTAATAGCATTCACTTACAGAGGAGTGACAGCTACTATTCCTGAAAATCACAAACATGACTTGCTGCATATTCAATAATCTGATATAAGACAGCCACAAAATCTAACTAAAAATATAGTCAAGCCTTCAAAGTGTATAATGTAGCATAGTATAGTATAGTATATAGTCAAGCCTTCAAAGAAGCTTCAGACAACCAAGGGATTTTAAAAGGAACCACATTAATCACAATCTCCACATATTTGGATAATAAAAACAAATACAGAAGAGTTTAACATATTTTAAAGTCTAGGCTCTCCGAGAAGATAAAAGTTTATTGTGCTAAAAGAGAAAAAGGATCCTTATGACTGACTGTAACACGAAAACTAAAACCAGACTCATTCAATGTCCTGCTTAAATTTTAATGAGTTCCATATTGCTGACATCTGTGAAGCTGCTGAAAATAATACAATCTATTTCCTCTGGTGATGTAAAAGATAGAAGTTGAACCAACACATTCACATACCTTTTAGATATTTAACCAATATGTTAAAACACTGACAAGTTTTGTGGCTTTTTTCACACACAAATTCATTAGCCCGTCCTACGCTTTTGGGAGGTAGGTGAATATCAATCATCCCATTTTAGAGATGGGGAAGCAGAGAGAGATTGTAAGATTTTCCTAATGCTGCACTACGGACCCACTGTTTGAGCTGGGACTATCACTAGGAGATTTCTGTCTCTTAATCCTGTAGTTAGATCTCTAAAAAATTCTAGCTGAATATATAAAGGAAAAGGAACCTGCTCTTCCTCCATTGAAACAAATGGCAAGACTCACAATGACTTAAATGGCAATAGGATAGGTGCCCAAATTTTATTGCTCCTTCAGAAGATGAGAGGTTGAGTTGAGAAAGAAAATGAACCCCTGATCCTTGTAACATCAGCTGTCTTTTATTCTTGATTGCCTCAAGAATGATGTTTCTTGTGAGTAGTGATTTACAGGTTATCAAAACAATCTTGGAAAGACTAGCACTGCTAGACTTACCAGTTGGCACCCTCTTCACATAGGAAAGTCAAAACCCTTGGCACAAAATCTCTCTCAATGGCCAAATACAAATTTTTTAGGGGAACATTCAAAGTTCAAAAATTCTTTATTTAAGCCTTGTTCTGAAGCTCATTACTTTTGGCAGAAACCTTTTTTTTTTATCTTTATTCAGTGCAGAAAATATTTCAGCACAGCCAGAAAAATAATTTTCTATGTCTAACACTATCAAATCTGACTCCTGATTTTTCCTGTATACAGCTTTTATCTTTTTATCAGTTAGCATTAAAGCTTCTTTTTGGGGAAAGGGGGGGGATCAGCTCCATGCTTTGAACCACAGCTGCTTTAATTTCTTATATAGCCGCTGTATTTTACATTCTTTTACGTCAAAGATTTTGACAGAAGAAGAAAATATGCCATTTTGTTTTAAAGGCATGTTAACATGTGACTTGAAAAAAGGATTTTCCATGTAATATAGTTAAGTTACATTTTGGCATTGCTAACTGCTAAAGAGGATACTTGCCCCCTTCCCCCCCTACTCCCCCTCCCCCCCCAAAAAAGTTTGATCCAACTGAGGACTCTGACACTGATAGTGGAATGAGTATTGTTTCTGGATGGAAATAAGTGGCTCACAGGCTGTTTAGAACTGGTACCTATGTCTAGAGTCCTGCAGGAGCCAGGTTGGGCTGCCCTGTACAATGTGCTGTAAATCAAAACACCCCCAAATGAAGGGAAGCAGGGCATCTGAAACTCAGATCCCAACTTCTGAGGCCCAGCTCAGTCTTTCACCTAATTTGTCCTGAACACCTGACATGAAAGTGTGGTCACCATTCTTAAACTTTGCTTCACAAAATTATGCACCTGAATCTCTATTTAGGCTGTGGCAAACGGCCGGCTTCTCCCCAGTGGGTCTCGCACTTTTGCCTCTCGTAGTGGGCCAGGGCATCACCAGTTACCCCGTCTTCCCAGGGAGGGGGGTAGGGCCCCAGGCCCACCCGCTCCTCCGGGTCCCAGCCCAGGGGCCCTCTGAGTAGCAGCTATGTGCTGCTGGCACCTTCCTTGCAGCTGCAGGCTTTTCCCCTGGGCTACTTTCCCCCCCTCTGTCTTTCTGCCTTCTTGAGCCCAGTACCTTCCTCAGGACTCCTCTCTCCCACACACCGCTGTACTCTGTACTGTTCTTCTCCACGACAATATGATCTCATGACAAAATATGATCTCAGTGCTTCCAAGATTGACAGTGAAGTAGAGCCCTTTTTGCTCTAGCATCAAAATTCGTTTCAGATTCAGCATTTACAGCTTTCAAAAGGGAATCAGAGAAGCATCACTGCATTATTTTATAAATTGAAGATACATACATTTAGGGTTCTTTTAAGTCTTTGGCACTGATAGATTAGCAGATGGTGCTGAAGAGCTGTTTGTCAGATATAAACTCAGGGATTTAGGTGCAGTCAACAAGACCTTTAAGTGGCAATCCCTGTTTGCCTTGACAGAATGAGTGAAGTGGTCTAGTCAAATCCCAGACAGATATAGTACATAATCATATGGAAGTGTGCAAGAGGAGAAAAAATATGCCTGCATTAACCTGATAATTAGTTGAGCTACTTTGAGTAGGGCATTTAGAAAATGAATAGAAAATTATCAAATTCTGGGGAAAGAAATCCTAATAACTAAAATGATAGATGGGGTAAAAACAACAGAATAAAATAAACAAAATAAAGCTATAGAATGAGTGTTTGAATAACAGCTTCTGAACTGGATGAGCAGGAAGTGAAGCAAAATTAGATGGGTGGGGTCACTAATGAAGCTTACATGTATGGAAAATTTTAAGGGTACGATTCTGTGCTGATGAAGTAACATTTTCAAAAGCAGATTGTGAGCTAACAGATAATGGCGCCACACATTTGCACGGATTAAGTCTTCCAGTGAAAACTTTCAGTTAATCAAGCAGAATTCACAATTCCAACACATAGCCTAACATACTGCAATGTTAAAAATAGGAATATAAAAAAGGCAAACTTAACTCGTTAAGAAAAAACAAAAACAAAAAATCCTGATGGGGTGACCAAATAGCTTGGCATGACTTACAAGCGAACCAAACAAAAAACCACGACCGACTTAGGAAAATAGCTTAAAAATAAATGTTAATAAATATAAATAACTTAAATATCTTGCATTTAGTAAAAATATCTAATTATGTTAAGGATAGATTAATCCACAAAGGTCAGACAAGCGGTGGGGCTTAGCTTTGGTACCTCAGGAGAAAGCTTCAGAAAGTCACAATTCCATCCTTGCTCCCCCTTGCTCCAGGAGGGTGGGGTGAGGGAAGGAGGGGAAAAGCTTTTTGGAGCAAACTTACTTCACCTTGGCAACCATCCAACCCTTCTGGCCAGCACCTAGCACAATGGGGTCCTGGTCCATGACTGGGGCTCACAGGTGCTACCATAATACAAGTTACTATTAATAGTAGTAATGAAATATTTCAAGTGGTAAACAGTAACATTACCAAATTGTCCTTTTGTATATTTTAATTATAAAATAAGTAAGACTTCTACAGAGAAAAATCCCACATAAACAAACTAGCACACATAAAGCAGCCCAAAGTTTTCGATAATTAAGTAAAACTATCTTGGTAATTTGTATACTCATTTGCTCTCCTTCAGAAGCTGCATGGTGACCAAGAGATAATTGATAAGTATGTTATTTGTTGCCAAAACAAAAAGCAATTTTCATAGCATGTGTGTTGGAAAACTAGCAGAACATGACTTGTCTTCTTAAGGAAAAAACAGAGTAGTGTATTTAAAAAGTGACCTGTCTGATTATTATTACTATTGGTGGTGGTGCCCTTGATGTGCCAGGCATTTTCCAAATAGAAAAAAAGACACAGTCGTAACACTGAGATCACAATGTTTTATCTCATGAGATGAATGCTTACAGGGAAATCACCCATTGAAAAAATTACATTCCTATCTTCCACCTGGGCTGAGGGAGCATTTAGACTTACAAAGGAAGCAGGTTTTACAGAAGGAGTGTGCAATGGCCTAAAGAACTATGGTGACAATTTTCAAGCAGCTGAAAAGTTATTCAGTCTATCGCAAAGTGTCACTTAGGGACTGTCTACACAGTGAGATAATGCACAGTATGGAGATGTGATTTCTAATGCACATGAATGTGTTACACATTAGTTGATCCATGTAGACCCTACTGTTGCGCACTAAAGGTTCCATAGTGTGCTTTAATATAGTACTGTTTCAAACAGCAGTCCATTAAAGTGCACCAGCAGGGTCTAATTGGACCAATTAATGTGCAACACATTAGTGCACTTTAGAAATCACTTCTGAGGAGAGCATTCCTGCACTACATAGATACGCCTTAAAAATTCGTTTCCACAACTATCACACCCCTTCAGTCTGTAGCTCATCTATACTGTACATAAAACAAGCACATGTACAATGCCATGAAAAAGTAACAGCAGTGCAATGGTATAAAGTAATTCTGTGTATGGAGATTATTTGTTGTAGTTCAATAGAACACTACAACGCAGCCATTTAAAACCCAGCAGTAGATTGCTGGTTGTAAAAGTACCCAATGGCCTTCTAAAATTATGAGGGTATTCTCTATGAAAGCCACGGAGCCTGCGGTCCTCCTCATTCTCTGTTGTGGTCAAACAGAAGGGGATACTTTTGTCCACAATAGGTAAAAGAGCCGTGTAGCTCTTCTGCAAACCAGCCACAATGTGCTGTCACACTATTGCCTTTTATTAATTATGATTATTGTCATATGTACTATTTATATAGGAAATACTCACCTGCTTGATGCCTCACAAACCAAAAAAACAAGACAGTGCCCCTGTCACAAAGAACTTGCATTTAAACATGACTCAACCAGACCAAGATGGATAAAACAGGAGGGACAGGAAGTGAAGAACAAGATTACACCAATAAATTCATGTGGTAACTCAGTAATAATTCATAGAAATCCAAAGGCCACTGAAGTCAATTGGAGTTTGTCTACTGATTTCAATGGGAACTGGATTAGGCCCTTAATGATTAAAAGTGTGTGTGTTGTGTATGTAGTTTAAACTTAATTTTAGTTCATTTTTTATAGGCTTCATAACAGTAGAGTTTTTAAGGAGGATCTGAATGAGCCTAGAGCAGCATCCAGTTTCCATCTGAAAACTCTGAGGAATGTGACTGGTCTAAAAAAGCACTACACAATAGCTGGGGAGGCTGTTCCCCAGGTGCAGACAGACACTTATCTGGTGCAAAATAGTTGTTCTCCACAAGCCACTTGCTCCAGAAAATGCTTCAATGAAAAATTGCAGGGTAGCCATATTTTCTTACCCAAACACCTGCCTGAGAAAACTTTTGGCACCAGCAACCCACTTGTGTTTTTCCTTGAAAATGAACTGTGTATAATCAAGCACCATTAACACCCTATTGCTGTGACCAACACTGCCAATACAATGGCTCAAAACATTTGAAAAGTTAGCTCCACAAATGTAAGAGTTCAAATCCTTTGATCACCTTATTATGTAATTAAAGAGGAGGGTCTGCTGAGGTAACAGAGGGAAGTATATATAAATAAAGTATGTTAAATATAGATTAGCGCTTAGAATTGTAAAGGACAATAAGGGAATTAGGTACTGTGGTATTCCCCAGGGTACAATCTGGACTGGTGAACAGCTGTGTCCCCACATTCCTCCAACTTAGGGTGCTTTTTACACTGCTTCGCTGTGAGAGCAACCACTCCTGGCCTGCTCACACACAGCCTTTAGCATGGAAATTAATCCCAGTTGAGTTATTTGAGTGCTCTTAGCCAGTCACTCCTGAATTACATTGCAGAGTGAAAACAGCACATTCCCAGTCCCAGACTTGTCCCCAGAAATGTGCATCTTATATTGCCCAGTACTCTCCTGGACAATACAATCTCATACAAAGCCCATCATTTTATTAATAGAAAATGACATGCACAAACCTTGTTATCTTGAATGGATTTTCCCAAACACTTCAGTCCAAACACACAGTGGTTTAGATCAGACAATACAACAAGTTTATTACATACAGAAAGATAGATTTTAAGTGATTATGAGTAATGAGGCATAAAAGTCAGAATCAGTTACAAAGAAATAAAAGGTAAAGTGCAAGCTAATACCTAACTTAACAAGCTAAGTGAATTTAAAGCAAAAAGGTTTCTCTCACCATATGCTTACAGCAGCCTGGCTGGATTCCTTTAACCAGGACCCCTCCCCTGTCCAATGTGCCTTTCCTTGTCCTTCAGACATTGCGAATGTTGTGAGTAAGGATGACAGAGAGAGGCAATTTGCGACCTCTGTTTCTCATTTTTATATCTTTTCCTCATCTTCCAACTAGGGTTCAGGTGACTGAAAGTCTGTGGGATGGGAACTTCCAGCTGTTCCATTGCCAAGATGTAAATTTCTCACTCAACCCCTTCTTCCTGCCAAAGAATGGCCACTTAATCAGGTGACAGTCCATTTGATTATGTTGACATTTGGATGAGATACTCCCTAGCCTTTTTCTTCTGGGGAACTGGTTTGAAGCTGTTTCCCTAGACTTGGAACATAGACTCATAGACTCATAGGTCAGAAGGGACCAATATGATCATCTAGTCTGACCTCCCGCACAAGGCAGGCCACAAAACCCTACCCATACACATTTATAACAACCCCGAACCCATGACTGAGTTATTGAAATCCTCAAAAGTGAGATTTGAAGACCTCAAGCTGCAGGGAATCCACCAGCAAGCGACTCATGCCCCATGCTGCAGAGGAACATGTCTGATAGAGTTAGACATGTCTAACATGTCTGATAGAGTAGAATTTTTAACTTTATATACACTGTTGTCACAAATATTTTATCAGTACAATAATGACCAGCAAATTGTGAGTTCTTAAATGATACTTCACAAAGCATACTTTGTACAAAATTTATCATAGTCTTGTAAAAAAGGTGAACTTAAGGCTACAGACCATCTCAGGTACCCCACCTCCAATAGCCTTTGCCTTCTTTGAAAACCTCATCACAGAGCATTTGGAGGAGCCAAGAGATTGTAGAACTATAGAAGTCAGAATTTTGTGAAATTTAGAGACATTTGTAAGGAATGAATGAAATCACAAACCATCTGGGGAAATATGAGCTGTTGGAGACTAGTTAGCCTGGTATCATATCATAGTATGTAAAATCATTATACCAGACAAATCTGGTGGAATGTTTGAGTAGATAATGCAACAAAGTAGGCAGGTGTGAAGCAATTAACATAATCAACTTTGATTATAAAAAAGCACTTGACAAATTACCACAGACAAGGCTTATACATTGTTTTTGTGAGTTTAGTAGTAAAAGCACCATTCTTCAATGTGTAAGAAACTGACAAAAAGTGATAGAGTACGAACTGCAAAGGGTGAAGGTGATTGTGACATGATGTAGTGGAAATAAGCACAGTGGATTTTAGTAAATACATCCTACAGGTTTTCAATAACCATCATTAAAACAATTAGCATTTGCCAACATTCCCACAGAGTTTCTTCTTTGCCTCTCTCTCAGGCCACCCTACAAATAGTGGTTGAGGCAAGTTATGTTGCCGTTCAGATGCTGAAGTTTGTATACCACTCGGGCACGTACATATTTGTCTGTGCAGCACTGAATGTACTCACTAGGAGTGCTTGGGGGATGGAAAGTGCGGTGCACCACAGGTAATTATCTCAGTGTGCCACATGCAGCCATCTGGCACAATGCCTTTTGGGATATTTTCGCAATGTGTTGCGGGATAGAAATGACTCGACCAGGGATTTCTGGGAACTAGGAATCAAGTTCCTAGTATGCAATCTTCTCTATCCCATCATTCCATCCAGAGCCCATAATTTTTGTGCCTGTTTAAAGATAATCCCACAAACCTGCACAGCACTTTTCCATCTCCACCACCTCTTACGGAAGCCTGGAATTCAGAGCTGCAAAGTATTCTCATGAACGCTGGAAATACAGGACATGTGATTCTCCTGTATTTGCAGACCTGCAGGAAGTACCGCAACAATGACAGACAGAAAGATTTCTTCAAGGACAGTTTGCTGAGGGACATAGCAAAAAATAATGCAGAGTTGTTGATGGCATTCATAGCGCAGCTGCAGACAGTGGAGCATTGCTTTTGGGCCCAAGAAATGAGGACAGACTGGTGAGATCGCCTCATGATGCAGGTTTGAGTTGACAAGTAATGGCTAATGAACTTTTGGATGTGAAAGGCCATGTTCCTGAATCTGTGCGCCAAGCTTGCCCCAGCCCTTCCGTGCAGGGATGCCAGAATGAGAGCTGCACTGACAGTGCAGAAATGAATGGTGATCATATGCTGGAAGCTTGCAACGCCTCATTGCTATCCATCAGTGGGAAATCATTTTGGAGTTGGAAAATCCACCTTGGGGGCCACTGTTATGCAAGGGTCATTAATCATCATGTCATTATGGGGTCATTAATCATCTCCAGCTACACAGGACTGTGACTCTCAGTAATGCACAAGAAAAAGTGAATGGATTCGTAGCAGTGGCGTTGAACTGCAGTAGGATGACAGACGTATCCCTATTTTGACACTAGTTCATCTTGCCACAGTTTACATCAACAAAGAGGGCTTCTCTTCTATGGTTATGCAAGTGTAGGAAGATTACCAGGGATGCTACACCAATATCAAGAGGGCTGGTCAGGGAAGGTGCACGATGCTCACATCGATAAGAACACAGGGCTGTTCGGAAAGCCGCAGGGAGGGACATTCTTTCCCAACCAGTAGTTTATCATTGGTGATATTGAAATGCCAACAGTGATTCTGGGGACCCAGCCTATCTCTTGCTTCTGTGACTCACAAAGCTGTATACTGGCCACTTCCACAGCACCAAGGACAGATTCAATTTTTGGCTCAGAAGGTGCAGAATGACCACCGAATATGCTTTTGGTAGACTGAAGGGACGTTGGTTATGTTTACACACTAGACTGGATCTCAGTGAAAAAATATCCCAATAGTGATAGCTGCCTGTTATGTCCTGCATAATACCTGGGAGACAAAGGGGGAAAAGCTGCTGTCAGGGTGGAGGGTAGAGATGGAGGTCTGCTGATTTAGAACAGCCAGACCCAAGGGCTATTACAAGATCCCAATGTAGAATTATATGGTTGAGGGAGCCTTCGAAAGAGCATTTTAACAGTCATCCACAGCAGCATTCTCTGGGTCTGGAGCTTTGGGTACTGGTAGAAATTATCTGGTGCTTGCTGTACATTTATAAATATAACTGTGTGTTGTCCTGAATCTCTGAATTATATTCTGCTCACTGTACATTTACAAGTACTGTGTGGTTTGACTAATAAAGATAAATTTGATTCTCCAAAAATATAACTTTTTTGAATAGAGAAAATACAGTGCAGAAAAATCAATGTGCAAAAAAAACCAACAACAAACACAAAAAAACCCCAGCCACCCCACAGGCAATGTTATACAATTTTTAACATAAATTAATGGGGTGATACTTTTAAATGAAGAAGGGAGTATACATTTATGTCCATTTGAGTGCACAAATGTAGTCCACCGTAGGTACACGTACATCCACTACGCTTTTCGCAGAAGCTGTGGGTTTCCACAGTTTGGAGTGGTAAGGGTAGGGATGTTCCTGTGATATGCTATAAGGTGTAAGGAGCAGTAACCATGGAGTTCTCTAAGGATTGCAAAGGGTGCAGAGTGGGATTTTTGAACTCTTAAGTCAATGAGGGTCTGCAGCATTTGTGTTTGCTGCCTGAGAAGGTAGACTGAGAAGTCCTAGTGCATTTCCCTCTCCTTTTCCTGCTGAGACTCCTGGGCCTTTTTCCTGGCTGCTCTTTCCTTCTCCACACTATCAGTCATATTGGCCCTCCAAGCCCTTGGTTCATGGACCAGTGCAGCACCAGCTTTCAGGATCTTGCTGAGCATGTCCTACCAACTCCTTTTCTTGGTGAAGTTCCTTTGCTTTCTTGTAGTTGCTGAGCCCTGTCATATTCCTTTACCTGCATCCCCTGCGCAATCTTTTAGCAGATGTCCATGTTTCTATGGCTGGTCCATAGCTGTGCCTGTACAGTCTTCTCCCCACAGGCCCAGGAGATCCAGGATCTCCTGTCTACTCCAGGAAGGAGCATGTTTAGTGCACGGAGCCTGCATGGTCGGCTGAGCAGTTGCACACAGAAAGGGTGAGCTGCTAGGTGTGCTAGTTAAGTTGGCCAACCAGGAAAAAGCATTGCAGAGAGGTTTAAAGAGGGTGGTGGCTTCCAGTCTCTGTGACCCCTAAACAGTGAAATTTAAACATTGTGATGAGAGTGGTCACTACTGCAGAGAATGGCACATTGTTGGAAAACTGCTGGATGACTGTTAGGGTTGACACAGGTCATGCAGTGTCTATACTTGCACCATATCAACCTCAGTACAAGCAAGGTCCTATTTCATTCCAGAAGGTGGTTTTACTGTTTAGCTGTAACAGAGTGCTTACCTCAGCCAGAGACAAAACCGTGTAGAAACATGCACAAATAGGTCTATGTATAGTCTCCACTCAATAGGCACTACACGCCACCCGTTTGTGTGTCAGCTCATTCTTACTTAGTCCATGGAATGTTTACATTGCTGTCTCCAATGAAAGATGTTAAGGAGAAAAATAAAAATCCAGACAATGGCAACAAGAATAATGATTAACATATGCATAAAGGCTTTAACAAATAAAAAAAAGTTCGACAGGGATTTTTCTAGCTGAGAAAGACAGTTAAGAAGTAATATAGTCTGAAGTCTTCTGGAGGCCAGAGGAGTTGGTGAGACAATGACAGACGTAGTTAGCTGAACTAACATTTAACCTCAGGTCTCAGAGGACATTAACTAAAAATAAAGCACAGCAGGCAAAAAAATAAATGTAGGCAAAACGTTTCTACACAGAGGGTGGTGAACTTGTGTAATGCTTTCCTATGAACAGAAGTAGAAACAAATAGCACCTATATCATTAAATAAGACCTGCCACTGGCAGGTAATTAAAAGGAAAGAATATTAGGGTTTATTAGAGAGAACAGGCACAAGTCCAGTTTCATCCGGATTCATCAGCTCCTGGGTATCCTCTGTCAGTACACATCAGAGACCAAACATGGATCTGTACACCACGGAGAGTACAATACATTTCAAAGGCTTTTCTCTGACACTCATTAACATAGTGCATCTAAACACTCTTTGTGCCACATGGATGGCCCTGTGTCTCCATCAGATCTTGGAGATTCTACAAGGTTGGGGAGAATCCCCTAACCCCAGTTATAGAGGGAACTCCTGAGAGGAACTTTGGTGAGTTTTTCTCCCCCAAAGGTCTCTTCCAGTGGATTTTCCCAAGGGAGGGGACAATTTGAGCCACAATCACAGCCTCTTAGCTTTTCTATAATAAACTTTTACTTTCACAAGTTTATAAGGGTATGTCTATGCTGACGGCGGCAAAGTCGCCACTGTCAGATCGACCTATCTGGATCAATTGAGCGGTCAGTGAAGACCCTCTCAATCGATACAGAAGTCAATGCTGCTAAACCACCCCCCGCAAGTGGCGCAGTGCAGTAAAGATGCCGCACAGAAGGGAAGCACAGCAGTCGACAAAATTTATATAAACTGCTCTGCATAGCTTGTGTAACTCCTATCAACTGCCGCCGAATCGCCAGATAAGTGTAGACCAGACCTTACTTGACTACAAATACTGCCTATTTCTTGAAATTAGGCAAAATCCTGTTTATCATGGCTATAAAATGGAGGGAAGTAGCACTGCAGGCACAGGGCAGAACGACTCAAGGTAAAGAACGTACTGGTAGAGTAGAGGTGAAATACACATCTTACGACTGCTTCTAAATGCAGCAGCCTGTACCTCCACCTTCATGATGTTGACACCAGCATATCAGCAGGGGCCCATAAGCCTGGCCCTGTTACTAAAATGGCAGACAACACCGCCTCCTTTGTGCTAGGATACATCTATGGGTTAGTTTTTCAGGCCTTACTCCTAAAATACTGTTGAGTTCTAGGAGAACCCTTTAAAGTAACCTGGACCTTCAAACTCAACATTTGCAGCCCAGGCACTGAATGGATCTCTACATATTTTGAAAAATATAGGGAACATGTGGCAGTTTCAACAAATCATAGCTGAAAAATGCAACAGCAATAGGAAATTTAGTTCTTGTTTTGTCTTTACTAGGAGAAGGAATGTTTCAGAAGAAATAAATATTTGCTAAACATGTTACTTATTTATAGGTTCATTTGGTAATGGTGCAAGATGTACTACCAAATTTGAACACAGCAACACAGCCTGACTACTGTTGTGAATGAAAGGTATTAATATTCCGGGACTATGTTTTTATATGTTCAAGTCATTTCAATTTTTTTCAATTAATTTTAGAAAGTAGGTGGAATTAGGACATTTTATACATATACAAATTGCACTTTTCAACCCAAAGGTTCCTAGAACATTTTACAAATCTGTTAATCTGCAAACTCTTCGGTGTAGGGATTAGCTCTGGTCCATACAGTTGGCACTCATATAATCAATATGACATAGGAATTACCTTACTCAACAAAGAAATGGCATAATCTCTGTGACGGAACATGGCAACTGTTCAAATTGCTCAAGGGCACTATACAGATTAGGAAGAGAACTATCCACAAACCTTTGAACTGAAGCTGCTGGGGAGAAACCTGATATCAGAATAGCCATAAGATAACAATCATGCACTTGAGGAAAGCATAATGGCATCAAGTGAACGGAATCTTCATTTATATCTTATCCGAAAGATTATACTTTGGAAAAATATGGTGTCCCCAAAACCATAGTGGAGCAATACTGTTTCAGAAGGAGGAGTACAAACTTCCAAATTCCCATGCTGCAACTCTACTGTTTTTAATTCAGAAGTCCTCATCAAAGTACTCCCAACCCTGCATACAGGAGCAGAAATTAAAATCTTGACTTTTCAAAAAAAAAAAAAAGTCAGGCTGGCTAATCTAGTGATGAGGGCTTTGAACTAGATTCACTGGGGGATGGAGACCTAAGCCTGGAGGGAAGTGGGGGAATGGGGATACCAGAGAAAGTGCAAAGAGGAGGGCACAATAGAGATGGCCTCCTGATTCATACTGAGAAATTAGGGCAATCGGCTAGTCATCTCAGGTGCCTGTACACGACCACAAGAAGCCTGGGAAGCAGGAGGAATTGGAATTCCTGGCACAGTCAAGGAACTACGATGTGATTGGAATAACCGAGACTTGGTGGAGTAACTCACATGACTGGAGACCTGTCATGGATGGATATAAACTGTTCAGGAAGGACAGTCGGGGGAGAAAAGGTGAAGGAGTCACATTGTATGTAAGAGAGGAACATGGTTGTTCAGAGCTCCAGTATGAAACTGCAGAAAAGCCAGGTGAGAGTCTCTTGGTTAAGTTTAGAGGCGACAACAACATGGGTGATGTCATGGTGGGCGTCTGTTATAGACCACCAGACCAGAAGAATAAGGCAGAGGAGGCTTTCTTCAGACAACTAATGAAAGTTTCCAGTCCACAGACCCTGGTTCTCAGGGGGGCTTCAATCACTCTGACATCTGCTGGGAGAGCAATATAGCAGTGCACAGACAATCCAGAAAGCTTTTTGAGAGTGTTGCAGACAACTTCCTGGTGCAAGTATTGGAGAAACCAACTAGGGGCCAAGATCCTCTTGACCTGCTCCTCTCAAACAGGGAAAAATTGGTAGGGGAAGTAGAAGTGGGTGGCAACCTGGGCAGCAGTAACCATGAGATGATAGAGTTCAGGATCCTGACAAATGGAAGAAAGGAGACCAGCAGGATATAGACCCAATAATTCAGAAAAGCAGACTTTGACTCCGTCAGGGAACTGATGGACAGTTACCCTTAGGAGGCTAATATGAAGGGGAAAGGAGTCCAAAAGAGCTGTCTGTATTTTAAAGAATCCTTATTGAGGACACAGGAACAAACCATCCCAATGTGCAGAAAGAATAGCAAATATGGTGGGCAACTAGCTTGGCTTAACAAAAAAATCTTTGGTGAGCTTAAACTCAAAAAGGAAGATTACAAGAAGTGGAAGCTTGGTTAGATGACTAGGGAGGAGTATAAAAATACCGCTCAAGCATGCAGGAGTGAAATCAGGAAGGCCAAATCACAACTGAAGTTGCAGGTAACAAGGGACATGAAAGGTAACAAGAAAGGTTTCTACAGTATGTTAGTAACAAGAAGGTGGTCAGAGAAAGTGTGGGCCCCTTACTGAATGGGGAAAGCAATCTAGTGACAGATGATGTGGAAAAGGCTGAAGTACTCAATGTTTTTTTGCCTCTGTCTTCACAGACAAGGTCAGCTCCTAGACTACTGCACTGGGCAGCACAGAATGGGGAGGTGGTCAGCAGCCCTGACAGAGAGCTGACAGAACAGGTTCAGGACTATTTAGAAAGACTGGACATGCACAAATCCATGGGGCCAGATGTAATGCATCTGAGGGTGCTGAGAGAGTTGGATGATGTGATTGCGGAGATATTGGCCATTATCTTTGAAAACTTGTGGTGACCAGAGTAGGTCCTGGGAGATTGGAAAAAGAAAAATATAGTGCCCATCTTCAAAAAAAGGAAGGAGGAGGATCCATGGAACTACAGACCAGACAGCCTCACTTCAGTCCCCAGAAAAATCATGGAGCAGATCCTCATGGAATCCATTTTGAGGCACTTGGAAGAGGGGAAAGTGATCAGGAACAGCCAGCATGGATTCACCAAAGGCAAGTCATGCCTGATCAACCTGATTGCCTTCTATGATGAGATGACTGGCTCTGTGGATGTGGGGAAAGTGGTGGACATGATATACCTTGACTTCAGCAAAGCTTATGATCTCCCACAGTATTATTAGCAGCAAGTTAAAGAAGTATGGGTTGGATGAATGGACTATAAGGCGGGTAGAAAGCTGGCTAGATCAGGCTCAATAGGTAGTAATCAACAGCTCAATGTCTAGTTGGTAGCCAGTAACAAGTGGAGTGCCCCAGAGGTCGGTGCTGGGACTGGTTTTGTTCAACATCTTCATTAATGATCTGGAGGATGGGGTGGATTGCATCCTCAGCGAGTTTGCAGGTGACACTAAACTGGGGGGAGAGGTAGATACACTGGATAGGATAAAGAGTAACCTAGACAAATTAGAGGATTGGGCCAAAAGAAATCTGATGAGGTTCAACAAGGACAAGGGAGGAGTCCTGCACTTCAGGACGGAAGAATCCTATGCACTGCTACAGACTGGGGACTGATGGGCTAGGCAGCAGTTTGGCAGAAAAGGATCAGGGGTTACAGTGGACAAGAAGCTGGATATGAGCCAACAGTGTGCCCTTATTCCTAAGAAGGCTAACTGCATACTGGGCTGCACTAGTAGGATCATTGCCAGCAGATCAAGGAAAGTGATTATTCCCCTCTATTTGGCATTTATATATTTATAGTACTTTTCATACCAAGAATAGGAAATACTGTAAATATTTTTGTAAAATATATATGTTGTGAGTGGCAAAACTTCAAGATTTTAACAGAATCTCCTTAGCTCGTAAGATCTGATGAGATCAAAGTCTGATTTGGTATAGCCTGCAGGCCAGAACAGCCATTAAATTCAGAGTATTCCACCAGAGCACATTAGAATAATCAATCTATACTCAGTCATTTAAGTCACTGGTTTTGTACCCCTTTACACCAGGGCTAGACTTGCTGATTAAAAGAATCCAAAGGGGAAAAAAACAGCACACAAGTTTGTTTTCTTGCTCCCTATTAGGAACTGGGTAATCTATGCCATTACTCAACCCAGACCTTTTTCTGCACTTAACAAAAAATGTGTTTGCTTCACTAAAAGTTAGAATTGTGATTAAAAATCAAACCTAACTTTGTAAGTAACAAAATGACACCAATATGCAAATATGTGACATTTTTAGACATACGGTATATTCTGCACCTTGACACCCTTGAAGTGATTCTACCAAATACGCTTTTTAAAAGTAGCATTATCTTTGCGTGTACCAGAATCTAACTAGTCCACACACGACAGACACACCACAGGTAACTGCAGAATTCTAAAGTACCTTTGCTAAATCTTCTGGTTTCCCTACTTAGGTCTTCATGGTCAAATTATACAATCACTTCAAGTTACTGTGACACTGTGGTTTGTGTGTTGAGAAGGAAATCCAGTATTCACATGACTGGGGCCTAAAGTAGTGTGCTGGTGTCCTATATTGCTGTGGGCTCACTGGTGACTTTGCCATAATTGCTGTGGTGTCCCTGGAGCAGACGATGAGCCTGAAGGCCTTGTCCATGCCTGCAGCAGTGCATAGGATACATATCACTACAGCCTGCACTGAAAAGCAGGCAGTGTCCACACTCACTGCAATGTGCAACTACATCCAGTGTGGAGAGGCTCCCGGGGGCAGGGAGGAGGAGGGAGAAGGGGGAGATGTAGTGAGGAAAGGCTCCAGCAGTTCCTCCCTGCGAGATCTTTTCCCAGCAGCTGGAGGCTTTCACTGCAGTGGGGAAAGGCTGCAGCAGCGGGACACTACACTGCTAAAAAGTGTGGGAGCACTGTCTGGGCATGCAGAGAGCCATGTAGGATATACACCCTAGATTTCACGCATGTAGGGCAGTCTGCTTGCCTAAGCCATGTCTCACAGTCTAAACTATTATTTATAACCATACTAAATGGGCATGAAGAGTCTGTATTCTACACACCATCTTAAGTATGAACCTACCGCATGAGTTGCACTCTGCCATCCAGGTTCTCCCTTGTTCTAAGGAGGAATTATGTTCTGAAGCAGCCTTATGTCACCTCACTCCCTTGCACATGTGCAAGCCAGGTCACAATCTAGCCCTATATTACCATACCAACAGGTCTTAACTCAAATGTGTTTATATCTGCTGTACAATTAAACAGTTCCAATTATAATTATAATCTCAGAGCGTATCGCATGACTTTAGAACATTATATATGTAAAATATATTATGGCTCCTTTCTACTAACTTGTACAGCGATGCATTTTTGTTTGTTTTAAAAAAGTAATGGGGGGGTGGCAGTAAAAGTCAATTCTCCCTACTTTGTGCATGTGTTGGGAGAAGGTCAATCCCTGTAAACTGTAAACACACAGTACAGCTCTCCTCTGAAAATGGAAATCTTCAATCTAGAAAACAAGCACTCAGATGTCCATCACTCAGTGACTGCAGCTTTCATTATCCAGAGCTACATTGTCTTAATGGAATTGTGTGATAATTAAACAGAGGACCTAATTTAGCATGCAGTGACAAGTTTCTAATAGCCTGACTTCCTGATCCGCCCACTGGCTAAGAGTTTCCTGCTCTCTGTTCTGGCTGAAATTCACAATGTCATTTTTCAGTGCAATTAAAATCTCCATATGGGCTACACCCTCTCTTTTTCCTTTTTTGTATTTAGTACTTTTCCCCTTTTCAGATAGTCTGTGTGATGTTCCTGGTTTAAAAGAAGCTGCTCAGCAAACGGTTATTATATAACTCTTCCTTAAATTCTTCTCAAGTAGGCACATTGGTGCGGGGGTGGGTTGTTTTTGTTTGAGGCAGCTTTTTGCTTATTTTCTCAGTTAATTCTCATTAGGGTTGATGGTCTTAATATGTGCTGATTTCTCTTTGACCATAGGATTCCTAGGGAGTATGTGTTTTTCCTAATTGCTGTATTTAGCCTTTAGAAGTTATCTGAGCTGGTTAGCATAATGCCATCTCAGGAAGCAAAAGTGTCATTGCTAATTATAGACCTGGCCCCTCAACTCCGGCTTCTCATAGGGATTCCAAGCAGACTGTACACAAATCCATTTGCTGACTTTGACTTTATAGAGTGCAACGCATGTGAAAATCATTCGTGGAGACCTTGCTATAATATAGCTAGTGCAGCAAGAACAGGTAACAAGAAAATAGAGAGCCTTCCACAGTGGAAGAGAAGCAGAGCCCCAGAGGGTGATGGGTTTGCTGAAGTCCCAGTCTCTTCTCAAATCTCAACAATTGGAGCTAGAGTTTGGCTTTCAGCAACTGCCTACAGTGAGTAAGGGGACTGACAAGCCACACCACTACGGTATCAACTCTCAGAACAGTGCCTGCCCTAGGTAATCCACTGGGAGCCCTGGGGGAATACATCAAGCAGTAGTTGCTACTACATCATTTTACAGGATGCAATGTCATGTCAGCTAAGCCATGGCTTCCCACCTGTCCCAAGGAGTTTGTAGCCATGCTGGTGGTTCTGAGTCCCTGAGTTCTTGTGTGCTGGGTGTGCAAGGATCAAGTTTGTGACTCACTGTTGTAGAGGAGCACAAAGAACATGTGGATGAAACAGATGTCTTCTCCCCAACCCCCCCCCCCGGCCAGGAATGCACACAAACTACCATTTAGGTCTTGTCACTGGGAAATTGCATTATGTTAGAACAAAAGGGCTGTGCTAGCTAATATGATATTACACCACGTAGAAAGGGACAGTCATGTTTAATATGTCACCTGGCCACCTGGTTAACCTGCTGAGATTATGTTAAACCCTATTCTCCCTGCAGTGTTTGTTATCATGTTAGTTACCATGAATCCTTAGCATCAGGTTCCAACAGGATACAGTTTTGTGTGTGGACAAACCTTTAAAAACACATTCCTGTACCGCACACACCATAGTAAGCAAAAGGATTTTAAAAACCCCAAAACTTTATCTTGCTATCACAGGTGAAAATGATCGTAAATGGCACTCAAATCTAGGCTCCCCTGGGCTACATTAAGAGGCAGTGTTACGCCATATGTCAATAGGTGAGCATGTAAGGGTGTCTGAGTTAATGTAACTTACTTGCAGAGATTCAGGAAAAAAAGGTATAACATGTATAAGAAGATATAAGTTCCAGCCTTCTGTTCAGTGCCTTTCTTGTTACTTTTTTCTCTTCTAGCCTGCAGCTTGTGAGATACACCATCTTAGACCCCCTTCTACCCAAATTTAGTGGCCCAAATTCTCAGGGGATGTATCAGGGGATGTAAGTTGCATATTGGTAAGTGGTATGAATCCCAGTTGGTGTAACATACACTTGTGGGCACTAAAGGATTAAAGTACACCAGTTTAGCCTCTCCTCTCAAACTGGCCAACAGTATGCAAAAACTTAACTATAATCTGGTGGAGATTTTCTAGGGTGGTGTTCGATTTATCTGTCTGAACTTTATTAAATAGTTCCACCTTATTTTCATTCCAAGGTTGCTTTTTCTTTAATTGTCTATCTGCTACGTTTGACTGATTGGTAATCCAAGTAATGCAAATGTAAGGATTTGCATGCTGAACTCCCAGTAATAAGGTGAATGATTCCCCGCAGTGTGGCTCCTGGTGTAGTCATTCACATTTATGCAACAAGTGCAGAGAGGGGGTTCAAAGCTACCTAATCAGACTATCAATAGAAAAATGTATCTTACCTTGCTGAATATTTCCTTTCTTCTAGTGGTAAATTTTGTACGTTCCTTACGTGTCTTCTTTTACAGCCTGCTGAGAGGCACAACCAGACCTATCAGTCAGGGAAGGATGGCCATGGCCAGCCCTTAGCAGACCCCATCAGTATGAAACAGCTGCTTCTCATACATTAAATTCTTGAAGGATTAACTAACCAATTACTGAACATAGCGAAATTTGGAAATATGAACATTTTCTACTGCTGAGCAACTATTAATGCCACCTTAAAACATGATGGTGAAATATACATTCATCTGTTGAGAGGCAAAGCTCATTCCTTGGAAATGAAGAAAGGTTTATCCCAGGTGGGAAAGGATCTGAAGAGCTTCCCACTAAAAGAAAGGAAGCTGTTGGCAAAGTAAGAAAAATGTTTCCTTTTCTTCTGTTCAGAGAAGGTCTGCAGATCCATTACGGTAAGATGTTCAATAGAAGAGTGTAGTAGGGAGAGTATCATATAGTTAATTACAAACAATTTAGTAAATAAACTTATCTGGTCACTCTGTACCACCGCCCACAGAACCCTTCAACCAAATGTCATGTTTGAGGAAGCTTGCACATCCAGCCTGTAAACTTGGTAAGTGAGTGTACTGATGAGCGGGTGGTTAGTTTACATATCTCTTCATAAGATGCATAAGATCTTTCAGCCTTTGCTCTGAAAGAATGTGTATCGATATTTGGGGGACCTGGGAGGACTTCTGGCCTTTTTCAGTTTCTGCTATGCACTACTGTATCCACCTTGCTATGAGATGATTTCTTACATTTTGCTGCTGGATGGTGTAAAACAAAAAGTAACAGATTTTCTGAAAGATTTTGTGCATTTGATGCATATCTTCAATGTCAAAGTATTTTGGTAGGATGCTTTGGAAGCAGACCAAAAAATAGAAGGACTATATCTCTTGTATGTCTATGGAATACTTAATTTACCCTGGGAATAAAGGCCGTGTTGATTTTTAAAATCACTTTGGCCTGATGGAAGGTTCAGTACTGTGGTTCTATGATAAGAGTCTTTGTTCTGAAACTCTTCTTGTGCAAGTGGTAGCAACTAGGGAAAGCATTTTTAAGGAGAGGAAGTATAAGGATACTTGCAACAGAGGTACAAATGGATGTTTATGTAAGCCATCTAACACTAAATGTAAGTCCCAGTGGGAAATCCCACTAATTGGGGTAAGGTCGACAAAAGAGGCTTCTTTCATAAATCTTCTGATGTCTTGAGGGAAATAATCTTCTGTTTTCCTGTTCCCTGTATAATGCTTGAGATTACAGCCACTTGACATTTTAGTGTTAGAGGGGTAATCCAAGTTTGAAATCACAACAGCAAAGCATTGGGAGGCACCCCACGTTACATGGCAGGGATGACACAGTCTGTCACTGGTCTGGATTCCACCCCCAGAATGTCATACATTCCTGACAACATAAGATCCTTCTGGTGTGGGAGGAATAACGGAAGGAATGCTGCCAACAAAATCGAGTCTGAAAACCAGGGCATTGTTGGCCAACATGGGGCCACCCTCTTCTTTTTTTATCCTTTGAATTGCCCTGAGGAGAACTGTACATGGAAGAAAGGCATACAATCAATCTTCCAGACATGGATGAGAGAGTGGATCTGTGAATCAATAAGAGGTTAGATTCTCATAGCTTGGTTGAGGATCTGGTGTTTCTTCATTTGTTGATATAAGCTACTGCGACTATGTTGGACATCACTAGAAGATCATGATTGCTCAACTCTGTGGCTACTGCTATTAGGGTATACCTGATTGCTCTGAGCTCAAGCCAGTTGATACTGTGTTGAAGCTGCTTGTACATCCATGACCTTTACATGGTCTTGTTCCCTATATGAACTCCCCATCCTTTGCAACTGGAATCGTTCGCCACTACAATTTTCTTCAGCTCTAAAATCTTGTGGCCCTCACAGAATCTTTTTACTTTCAGACACAAAGACAGGGAATTCAATAGTGCTTTGCACAACAACTCTGAAGTATATTGAACTAAGGAGTCTTGTGGAGCCAGAGAAATCAGAGAACACACCTAGGACCCTACGCATGACAGGATGTCAGTGCATTATACCATCATCCCAAGTATTGACATTGGAGCATTGATACATGAAGTACAGAACTTCCTGTTGCATTTTTAAATGTTTGTCACAGTACGCTCCTCAGTAACATGATCTACCTTGAGCACATTACACCTGACCTCTGCTTTCTACATTGGCTTCCCATAGACTATCAAGTCAAATTCAAGGTCTCACTCCTTATCTTCACAGTCAACAGCTCTGCTCTTCAGGCACAATGAAACTTTATACAATTAAGATAAAACTAGTCTCTGCAGAAAATATAGCTTTCTCAGGGATCAGTCCAAGACTGTGGAATAAACTCCCACAGGAACTACAGACTAGCACAAACTTTATCACCTTTCTCTCTAAGTGCAAGAAACATTTCTTCAGCCTTGCTTTCGCTAACAAACATACAACTTAGTGTAGATTAAAAAAAACTGAAAACAAAACCCTACAAAACCAAAATACTCTACTACACACACAATTCTCCCCCCTGAGGAAAAGATGAGAGAGAGAGAAAGAACCATACATTACAGATGTTAGTCTTGACACTTAACACACTACTAGAAGGTGCTCAGATACAAAGGTGATGAGGGTGGTATAAACGCACAGAGTATAGACTAGTACAGTAACCAATCAAAAGCTGCAGTTATAAGTGAAACCAAGAATGGATGAAAAAGATCCAAATGTTGAGCTAGTGAAACGAATGCCTAATAACCTGGAATACCAGGGGAATTTATGTTCCACTGAATGCTCTTATGAGCAGTAAAGTTTTCTTTGACTGTCAGTACAAGACATCTGCACTAATCTATTCACATTAGTTTCACCTGATTGCCTGGTTTAATGCAGGAGTAAATTACTTTGGGTTTAACACAGCAATAAATTAAAATTCGGGTGTGTGGGGGGGGTGCTGCTTGAGCTTTTCTAAGTTTTCAAAAACTCTACAAACTTTCCAGATGCCATTTGCTGGCACAACTGAATGAATTCCACTGTCCATATTTCTGCTGGGCCTCGTTCATGCAGCCCAGTGATACTCTGATTAAGGCTTGCAACTGTCTCTTTAATGTGTCTCTTGTGGCTCTTTGCAGTGCATGATATTAAAACACGGTGTGATTTAATTATTAACCAATCTATTAATAAGGATGCTTTTACTATGTTATTAACCAATTGTGGCTGATAAAATAATAATACTTGGTCAGCCATTCTGCCGTGAGAATAATATGACAAACTAAATACTTCCCGTCATACTGTTTAATGAAACAATGAATTCACACTACCGTTGCTCTTTTAGGTAAGGCTGATCATGAATGGCTCCTGAACCACTGAGGTCTGAGTATCACTGATGCAGTCCGATATTTTCAATACCAGGAATTTAAATTAGGCTTCTAATTTCATATTTAGGCAATAAATAAATAGCTTGAGTGTTCAAAGCAGCACCGATTGACTTTAATGGGAGCTCTAAATCTCCTGCAGTTCTGAAGTCAGGACACTTCATCAGGTCCCTATATTAGGAGCCTAGCTTTAGGACCCCGTGACAGGGTGTTGGGTGAAAGCAGGCTGAGCCAGCCTCCTGCCAATGGAGCCCCACCTGAGGGAGAATTGGAGCTGGTGGAGTAAGCCTGCACAGAGTGGGCTGCCAGGCACTAGAAAGGCTCCCAGGAAGGAAGTGCAGGGTGGGTGGATCAAACAGGCAGCAAAGGGAGAAGCCACAGGAGGAGAGTAAGCTCCCCTTGGCCAGTGGCTGGAGCAGTGAGGCCTCGGGAGCTGTTAGGCCGGACTGTGTCAGTAGATGGTGGTAGGTGACAACCTGAAAATAAAGCGCACTGGTGGGAGCACAAAGCCTAAGTCCGCAAGTGGTTTGTGGGCACAGAGCACCTGAGCAGCAGAGGTGCCCTCGCAAACCTGCTACAGTCACTCTTTTTCAAAATCTTGGCCCTGTGGCTTGTGTCCTTTGTGTTACTGTTACAAAACAGTAAGAATTGTCTTGATGTCCCAGAAGAGAACAATAATTATGGTCAACGTTTAGGCCCTGACCCTGCATTTGGATCTGTGCAGGCAGACCCATGTACCCTCATGGAGTCCCACTGGCTTTTAACTGCAGAAATAGGGCCTTATATACTATATTTAAACCACTGTCTTCGCTAGTCTGGGTACAATGTCAAGGTACTTTAATGATGCAGTCTAACAGAGCCAATCTAGAAGACAGAAAACCATGATACCTGTCACGCATACAAAATTATAAATGTAATGGTAATAATAGTAAAAACCGCTTCTAGTGTAGAGTAGGCAAGTCACAAAGGACAGTCCTTGCCAGAGTGTCCTTTTTGGTCTTTTTAGTCCTTCCAAAAAATTAAACGGGCCAAATTCTTCAAGTTACACCTGTCTTGCAACGGTGTAATGTACATGGGAAACGCCACTGTAGTGGAAATGCACTTATGCAGCCAAGGGGAAGAATTTAGCTCAAAACCTGGACATGTAATGCAAGGAATGAAAATGAGAGGAAAAATGAAGATTTTTGTCAAAATGCAGTTTTTCAGTGCACAGCCCACACAGTCCTTCTATCTAGGAGGAATTTTCAGCCCTTCTATAACATGAAGCATGAAGAACACATAAGACAACACCTCCTTGAGTCCATCGCAAGAGATCTGGCAGCTATCCCAAAAAATATATGTTTGGCTAATTTAGAAACTCTTGCTGGTAAAGTTTCTAGTGTAAAAGGAAGAGTAATAGGAATGGAAAATATTGTAAAATTTGAATGTGGAAATGTTTCAAAAGAGAAAAATTATTCATGTATTTTATTTTAAGGGTTTTAGTTTATTGTACTGTTTTACCACACACAGAAAGAAAAACTTTTCTATCCAAGAATACTTGTCTATTGCATAAGAATAATTTCAAAAACCCAAGAAAGGTTAGACTATAAAGTTTGTCATTGCAGAAGTTACTTACTTTTCTATCACTTTTTACAGTGGTTTATAGTCATATATTCTGCTTCCTCTGTGCTCCAACTTGAAAATTCAGTGATCCAGCCTGGCTTCATCTCTGGTTTGGGGAATTTTATGATCCTGTAATACAAATCTTTGTGCAAGTGACTAGAAAGTGGATCAGCTTTGTCAGCTGAGAAATTACCAGTTTTGTTCTTAAGCCCCCACAGTACCAAGCACGTTGTTGAAGACACCAGAATGAAAGCAATCTTGTCTGAAGAGCTTACAATCTAAAATACAGAGAAGATATCCTGCAGTGGGGAAGTCTAAGGAGAAAGAGTTTGCTTGGAATATATTGTAATTATTTGGCTAATAAATTAATAATGTATTTTATTTTCTGTGGATTTTGTGGAGTTTTCAGAATGCATTGGAAAGATGAAGAGATGGTAACTTGGCCAGCTAGAATTTGGAAAGCATTCTATTAGTAAGGGACATTGTAGAAAAAAGCCTGGAGACAGGCATGGGAAAAGAGAAGAATGGGGCACTGAAGTTGGCATTAATAGGAAGAAGGAATGAAGTGACAGTCATCTAAATACACAAAAGCTTGATTCTTTCAGGATCAATCTAAAGAAGCAATAGCTAAATCTTAAGAGATCCTGGCTGGTAAGAAGGCATCCATACCAATTGTTCAAGCAAAGGCTGCTGCCATAAAGGTCCAAATCTTTGATGCATGAGGTAGATTTCATTGAGAGATATTCAAGGACAGAATAGGATATTATTCTTTTGAAAATTTCTTATATACAGAAATTCTGAAGAATCCCATTGGGGACACATAACCAAATGTAACAAAACAGGTGAAACAGATTTCAATCCCCTCAGATTTCCATGACAGGGCTAAAATTGTATCTGCTGCCAAAACAGCATAGCAGAAAGAAACAATCTCTCTTAGGAGAAGGTCAAGATTTTACCTTTTCAAAGCTAAGTCTGCACACAGGGCTCTGAAACTTCTGGAGAATCATCAGTGAGGAAGGAGTCGCTGGAAGTATGGGGTTACAGCCAGTGAAGAAGAATATTATCCCAATTAACTGCCGTCATCAGATTCTGTAATGAGTGGCTATATTTTAGGACTGTTTTTGTAAAATAAAGGGACACAACAAATTAAGTGTAATTACGAGATAATGTCAATGGAATGTTACAGGATAAAGATAAAGCAATTTAAGGAAGATAAAAGTTTAGGTGAAGCTGAGATATTAATTCTGTGTGAGTGTTATGTCTGAATCACTTCATTCTCTTATCTCTGGCGTAAATTAAAGCCTGAAAGTCTCAGGATTTCCTGATCAGAAAAAAAAAATCAGTTCTCCTGCACTCCCACCACAATGAATTACATGCATGACAGATTATGATCAAGCCAAAAGCTTTTAGGATAAAAGAATTATTTATAGGCCTGGATTAATAAATTTTAAAGTCAGAAGGGATAACAGATGCTGCAGAACTTCACCCAGTGATTTGTGCATCAAGCCCATAACTTCTGTCTGAGCAATAAAGAACCGTTACTTACCTTGTAACTATTGTTCTTCGAGATGTGTTGCTCACGTCCATTCTGAATTAGGTGTTTGTGCACCACATGCACTGGTGCCAGAAATTTTTCCCCTAGCAGTATCCATATGGCTGGCTCTAGCACTCTGCAGTAGCGTGCATATGTGCTCATATACAGGGCACTTGCCAGCCCTCTTCCTTCCAAAAATCTGACAGAAGGGACAGAGGGTGGGTTGTGGAATGGACATGAGCAACATATCTTGAAGAACAACAGTTATGAAATAAGTAACTCTTCTTTCTTCTTCAAGTGCTTGCTCATGTCCATTCTGAATTAGGTGACTTACCAGCAGTGTCTCCGGAGGCAGCAGAAGTTCATGGACGTGAAGATTGGAGCACTGCTCTGGCAAACTTGAGCACTGTCCTAAGCTTGCTGTGTGACGGCATAAATGCATATATCGAGGACCATCGTGGAGTGGCGAAAAGGTCTGGTTCTGTCGATGTAGAAGTCCAATGCCTTTCTCACACTGAAGGAGTGGGGACACTTCTCCTCATTGGAGTAGTGTGGCTTTGGATAGAACATTGACAGGAAAATGTCCTGGTTGACATGGAAGTGGGAAACAACCTTTGGAAAAAACGCTGGGTGAGGGCAAAGTTGCACCTTGTCTTTGAAGAAGACTGTATATGGAGGCTTTGAGGCCGGGGCTTTTAACTAAGACACCCTCCATGTGGAGATGATTGCCACCAAGAATGCTACCTTCCATGATAGATGCTTCAGGGAGCAGGATGCTGTTGTAACAGGGTAAAAACATGTTTTTAGAAAAACAGTGCCCCGAGTCCATTTTGAGAAAAGCTATAAATCCATGTGTGGGGGACTCAGAGACAGCAAAAAGGAAAAAACAACCTTGAAGTGAACCCATGATAACGGGGGCCGGACCCAGACATGGGAATTTTGCAGTCGCTGCAAAATTAGCTTTGCAAGTCAGCAGTAAAGTTTCAAGGAGGGGGCTGCTGATAAGATGCTAAAGGAAGGGTCTACCATTGGCTTAGCGGATGAATTGGCTGAAGAGATATAAAAGAACATTGTCAGACCGAGGCTTTCAGAGAGCCATGAAACAAGAAGGGGGTGCACCAGAATAGCACCGCGCAATGAGTCTGATCAACCATTTCGCCTCTCTCCAGCTCATCGCTCAAAATAATAGGGTAGGGTGTTAGAGCTGATAACCCGTGGGGCTTTGTCCTGCGGATGATAACCTGGGTGTGAATACGATAGAGGTTCCACCTCGATGCTGATAACCCGTGGGGCTTTGTCCTGTGGATGATAACCTGGGTGTGAATACGATAGAGGTTCCACCTGGATGAAAATATAGTAACCTGGCCATGGTATATTTGTTTTTTTGCTGCAGCTGAGTTCATCCATATATGTGGTGAGTAGTAATGTAAAATCAGTAATAATTCTATTTGTATTCCAGGGGTAATTGTTGCTGTAATTCTTGGGGTAAATGTTTGTGTACTTGTGTCATTGTAATCTGTTGTTTTTAAGTTTTATTTGTGTGTTAAGAATCTGTAAAAGAATAAGAGAAGATAATTGGTAAGGTAAAAATTCCCAATAAATAGTAGTTATAAATTGAATATAAAAGATGTGTTATTGTATAAATGAATGATGAATGATAGATTTATAAGCCGTTGACCAAGTCTTGGACTAAGACAGATCCCAGCCGCCTTCATCCGTCCACAAGTTGGTCGGGTGAATAGCAAGGGGGGCCTGTCTGAATCTAGTGACTCAACGGACAGGCGGAGTGACTAGCCACAAGGCTACCCTTTCCCCTTCCTAACTCATGAGCCTTTGTAGCTCTGTTGCTCAGTAGAGCTTCTGTGACTTCAAAGGACTCCTTCTGTATCTGCTTGTTTGCCTTTCCTTCCCCCCTCCCGCTAAATAAGCGTTCCGTTATCGGATTCATTCACCTCGTCAGTATTACGAGCTGAAATTGAAATGGTGCGGATTCCTCAATAAGTCAAACCTAAGTTGTATAAAAGTGTGTTTGCAAGAGGGTGTTTTAAGAATCAATCTCTTTAGAAAATCCACTGTTTTAAGCAAGGAATAGAAAGTCCCATTTCAAGTTGTAAAACTGACACAGAGTCATAAATTAGTGAAAGTAAATAAGATAAGAAAGATACTTTTTCCCTCTCTCCTCCAAGCCCCCCACCCGTCTAAGGCGTGGAACATAGACGAACTAAAAAGTTTTTAACCCTTTGTCACCACAGATGCCAATGTTTTGAATGGTGACAAAGAAAGCCTAGAAATGACAAGGTTCAGACCCCATTGAGGAACTGGGTACCACAGCAGAGGAAAATGCCTCTTCAGGCCTCTGAGGCATCTGGACACCATCCTGTGGGGGAAAAACATTCTACCTTGCATTGGAGGGTGAAAGGCTGATATCGCTGCCAGGTGCACCCTGACAGACAAGAAGGCCTGACCTTCCTACTTCAGATGCAACAGATAGCTAGGATCACTTGTATAGGAGATTGTGTTGGGGAGACATTTTGGTGCACCACCCAGCAGGTGAAGTGCTTACATTTGGCTAGATAAGATGCCCTAGTAGAAGGCTTCCTGCTTTCCACCAGGATCTTCTGAACTTGGGCTGAGCTTTTGTTGATGCTCTTCCCTGCTTACCCATGAGGCATCCATGTTGTCAGATGCAGTGAGGCTAGGTCCGGGTGGAGCAGCTGGCCCTGGTCCTAGTAGAGGAGGTCTGGTCTCAGGAGCGACCATAAGCAGGCCACTGAGAGTTCCAACAGCATCCCAAGCCAATGCTGCCTGGGCCATGCCGAGGCTATCAGGATGATCCATGCCTTGTCCCTTTTGATTTTCACGAGGACACTGTGTATGAGAGGTTTTGGGGGAAAAGCATACATGAGACACCTTAACCATGATAGGTGAAAAGTGTCCGTTAGAAAGGTGTCCCCTGACCCTAGAAGGGAGCAGTATCAAACACACTTCTTGCTTTCCCTGGTTGCAAAGAGGTTCACCTGGGGAGTTCCCCACCTTTGGAAAATGCAGTTGGTAGACAGACCACTCATGGTGAGACCAGAAGTACAGTGTGCACTAGTGTATTCTCCAATCCAGGCACATGAACTGCCACCAAATAGATGTTGTGGCTCACACAGCGATCCCACAGATGCAAGGCTTCCTGCAAAAATCTGATTTCTCCTTGCCAGTTGATGTAGTACATGGCAGCTGTGCTGTCCATCAGGCCCTGTATCATGTTGGATGGGTGTGGCAGGAATACCTTGCAGGCCAGCCAAATCGCCCTGAGTTCTCTGATGTTGATGTGAAGAGTCAACTCTTCCCCTGACCACAGACCTTGATTCCTCAGGGCACCAAAGTAGGTACCCCAGCCCACATCCGACATGTCCGATACCAACTAAAGAATCAGTCTCAGGGTTTTGAAAGGTGCGCCTGCGATTACATGTCACATCTTCGTCCACCATGATAAGGAGGTAAGTACATAGGGGGGGATCACAAATACTCTGTCGAAGGAGTGTATGGATCGCCATCGCCACATTTGTAGCAGAAGAACCCACATCCTGGCATACTGAACCACATAGGTACAAATCGCCATGTGCCCCAGGAGGCTAAGGCACACCCTCGCCATGGTGAGGGGGTGGCTTGTTAGTCAGGCTATAAGCGCCGATATTGCCAGGAACCTGGCTTCGCGCAGGAGCGCTCTGGCTTGAGGAGAGTCTATGACTGCCCCTCTGAACTCAATCCTCTGGAATGGTGTAAGCACTGAGTTTTGTTCATTTATCAGCACGCCCAGCAACTGGCAGGTGTCCCTTACAATCTCGATGCAGTGTTGTACCTGCACTCTTGACTGAGCCCGGATGAGCCAGTCATCCATAAAGAAAAACTTGTACCCCTTTGAGCCTGAGGTGGGTTGCCACTACCACCATAAAATGAGCACCCATAAACCGCAGCAACCTCCTATGGCCTGGAAAAATGGTGATATGAAAATAAGCATCCGTCAGATTGAGGGTGGCTGTAGAGCGGTTGGCCGTCCCTCCCTTCAGTGTTGGAGGGAGGCCACACCCACTCACTACCCTGCTCCGGCAGGGGTTGACCCAGCCTGGGTCAGGGGAACAGTCTCTGGGCTCAGGCGGGGCAGCTCTAAGGCAATATCCTGTGCCCCAACGGGCAGCAAATAGTTCAGAGGCCCTGACAGGGCAGCAAACAAACAGTCTCGTACCCCAGGCAGGGTGGCACACAGCTCAAAGGCCCCCAGGCGGGGCAGCAAAGGATCTAGCACCCCAGGCAGGGCAGCACACAGTTCAAAGGCCCTTGGGGAGGGGGGAAGCAAACAGTCTAGCACCCGAGATGGGGCAGCACACAGTTCAAAGGCCCCTGGTGGGGCAGCACACAGTCTAGCACCCCTGACAGGGCAGAACACAGTTTAAAGGCATTCGGGAGGATCAGGGAAGGGGAGAGAGGGATGCAGGCCCACCTGACTCCACTGCATCCCAGACCAGGTCCCTATCCGTGGCAGAGGGGTATGCCACAGAGTTAGCGGGGCTCCAACCGCAACACGCTGACACACTGTCTGGTCCCCCAATCTCCGGACTGGGTGACCCCTCCCCTGGGCTACTTCCTGCCCCCTTTCCCTTGGGTACCTGGTATGCCACCATCCAGTCATCATCGGGGTAATCACCCAGGGGCAGGTTGCAGAACCCCTCAATCTCATCGGGGGGGCGGTAGGTCTGGCAGATTGTCAGGGACGTCAGCGGGGGGGGCAGTTCCTCCAGGTCTGGCCCTGTCAAGGCCTGCACCTCGTCGTCATCCTCTGGCAAATCCAAGGGCAACTCCTCCAGGTCTGGCCCTGGTATGGCCAACTCCTCCTGGTCCGGCAGCTCCTCTAGGTCTTGGCCCCTCTGGGTCACTCAGTCCGGTGGGGTGTTCAGCTCTGGGGGTTCCTCTGGACTCAGCTACCAGCACCCAGACACCCAGGCCCTGGTCCGCTTAACCAGGTACCAGGCCCCAGTCTGCTCGCTTGGGTACCAGGCCACAGGCAGCTCTGGAGGGCGGAGAGGTATGTCCTTCCCCTCTGGGAGCTGGCTGCTGACTGAGCTCCTGGGCGTCTCTTTTATACTTCCTGTCTCGCCCCCTTGCTTCTGGGTGGGCAGACTGGCAGTCTCTGGCTCCACGCCCACAGGCTCAGCCTGTTTCTCCCTGTCAGTGGTGGAGGGAGGCAACACTACAGTGGCATACCGGTCACCAGGATCCAGAGAAGGATTGATGGCGAATTTGTTTAGAGCACGAAAGTCCAAAATGGGCCTCAGTCCCTCTTTGGCTTTTGGAATCAGAAAGTAACAGGAGTAGAAACCCCTTCTCCTCAATCCTTGAGGGACCTCTTCTACTGCCCCCACTTGCAGTAGGGCTTGACCTCTTGAATGAGGAGCTGCCATGAGACTGGTCCCTGAACAGGGACAGACAAAGAGGGTGGGAAGTTGGGAACGAAATAAACTGGAGGGTATAACAAGAAGCCACCATGCTTAGAATCCAGCAGTCTGATGTTATGGCCCTCCAAGGAGGTAGGAAAGAGACTAGCTGGGAAGAAAGTAACTGGGAATCTGAATATCGGGTAGTGTCTGGTAGGTTGCCCTCAGGTGCACCTCCAAAAGCCTTGCTTCCCCCCCGAAGGATGGCGGCTCAGGCCTAATCTTGAGGCAGAGGCTGGCGAATTGTCCTGGTGGCATTTGTAGCCCTAGTTTCTTTTCCTGTAATTTCAATTTGTATCCTAGTTTCAGTTCCTTCAGAATTGGCCCTTGAAGCACTTGTTGAGAGGGCTTAAAATGCCTCCTAGACAAGGATGGGGTGAAAAGACCCAGTGATTGCAAAGTAGCCCTTGAGTCCTTCAGCCCATGCAGTCTGGAATTGATCTGGTCCACAAAGAGGGCTGAGCCATTGAAGGGAAGGTCCTGGATGGACTGCTGGACTTCTGCTGAGAGGCCGAATGATTGGAGTCATGACATTCTCCTCATTGACACTGTGGAGGCCACCAAATCTGCTGCATCTGATGCCGCTTGCAGGAAGATTCTAGCCACTGCTTTTCCCTCTTTCAAGATTGCATCAAATTCCTGCTTCGAGGACTGTGGGAGGGAGTCGGCAAATTTTTCCAGCGACTGACAGATATTAAAGTGGTATCATCCCAACAACGCTTGTTGGTTGGAAACCTGCAGATGCATGCTCACTCTCGAATAAACCTCTTGACTGAATAAATCTAATTTTTTGGTCTTTTTATTTTTTGATGTTGAACTCATTTTCCCCTATCTGTCTCACTTGTTAGCTGCCACAACAACCAGAAATCCTGAGGATGGGTGCATATACAAATACTCAGGCCCCTTGGTGGGCACATGATACTTCTTTTCTGCCCATTTAAATGTGGCTGGGGTTTGCCACAGCGCCCTGGCCAGTTTCACCTCCCTTTTGTGCACCAGGAGGCTACTTTTGAGGATGCTGCAGATGCCAGGATGCAAAAGAGTTCATCCACTGGCTTAGAAAACTCCTCTATTGCGAGGCCCAGATTAGCTGCCACCTGTTTCCGCAGATCCTGGTGCACCTGTAATTGTCCAGCATGACAATTGGGGCAGCATGAGAGGGGCCCACTACTACCTCCTCCAGTGAGAGGGCAGGAATCTTAGGAGGAGTTGGATCTTTCTCCATAGTCGGGTTGGTCACTGACAGGCTGCCTGACAGTGATTCCTTATGGTCCGATCCCATAAGGTGCCACAGACGGGCCCTTTGAAGATTGCAGTACTAAGGTGCTTGATGACAACCAAAGGTAAGGCATCGCATTCTGAGGGAACCCCCACGGGTTCCAAAATTGCCAAGGGCCAGTTCATTATCCCTGTGGCCACCCTCCCATCTGAGGCAGCATGGGGAATCCCAATCCAGTGGGTTGCTTGGGAGGTTGTGCCCTTGGGGGAACGACGACCTCATCCTGAATCCAAGGAGATATTTGTTGGTGACCATGGGGGCACAGGCGGTAGGTGCCTCTCCACACCACTTTTTGAACGCTTGGGCTCTGGTGCCAGAGAACAGTGCTGAGATCCCGCATCTTTTCCTTGGGCTTTTCAGAAGGACTTTAGAAGAGCTGGGGCTCCGGTGATCAGTTGCAGGAGCTCAACACGTGGTGCTGAGGATTCGGAGAATGCTGGTTCTCCGATGGTCTACGCCGGCACTCTGCTGACCAGTACCAACATTCCAGTGATTAGCGCCTAATGTCAGCTGACCAGAGGTGCAACCCCCGACCTATCTTGGTGTGGTTCTGTGGAATGGTGTCGAGACCCTGGCAACCCCTGCAGGATCGGTGAACAGTGTCCCATAGATGGGGAGCGCTGAGGCTGTACCAGCTCTGGCTTTCCCTTTGATTGGCTACCAGTTGGGGTGTCTGTCCCTTGGTGCTGTACACTAACCTCCGGCAGTGTAGGCAGCACCGGTAAGGCCAACAGGTCCTTCATCACCTGGAACTCTTCGGGCGTAGAAAGGACCAACCATCGGTTTGGGCCTCTGCCATTCCTGCAGAGTTGGCAGTGGCATGGGTGTTGGATTCAACACCCTTGTGGGTGTTCTCGGGGCTGATTCGGGCTTTTCAGTGGTCCCCAAACTTTTCTTAGCTGACTTTGGCTATTTCTCAGTGTGTGTCTTCTGCTTCTTCTATGCCGGCAATGTTGAATGGCACTAGGAAGGCGCAGGCGCCAGGGGGGCATGGTACTGGGTGCAGGGTCTGATCTCGGCTCCAATGATAGTCTGAGTGCCAATTCCACCAAAAGAGTCATGAGCCTGATGACCTGGTACTTCTTTGTTCGTGGGTGAAACTCCTTGTAGATTTTGTACTTTTCATGAACACGAACTTCCTCCAGACACTTCAAACAGCTCTGGTGCAGGTCGCTCAATGGAATAGGCTTCTTGCACAAAGCACGGGGTTTAAACCCTGGGGCCTGGGGCATGCCTCAACCCTGCGTAAACAAACTACCTCACTAATAAGTTTTAATTAGCAACTACATACACTAGAAAAAAGATATGCCACTAGGAATACTAGGACTTGCAAGAACAAGAGAGTTTTCCAGCACTGTCATGGGCTGTAAGAAGGAACTGTGCACATGCAACAAGAAGTGTACATGTCTGTGACAGAGTGAAGGGCAAAAACAGGTGAACCTGCACTCTGATCACGCTAATAGTAATTAGTTTCCCAGTAGGAAGCTGACAGGGGTAATTATTCAATCAGGCTGCCTGGATGAGCCAATTACCCAATCAGCCCTGGGCTGATAACAAACTGCACAGGAAGGAAGTGCGGGGGAGAGTAGATGCAGGCAGACAGACAGACAGACAGAGCGAGCGAGCTTAGCCTAGCCTAGCAAGCCAGCGACTCAGACCACGGGGTCTTGTTATCCTCAGGCCTGGTGAGAGAGCCAAAAGATAGCCTATTTACAATATTTAACTGTTGTGAAATTGGTGGAGGAAACACAAAATACAAAGATATGGTGACGGCACAACCAAGGCGAGTCTGCAGTTTCTGCAGAGAGAAGGCAAGAGAGCTCCATGACAATGCCCCTTGTCTGTAATGTAAAGTTACAGATTATTTGACACATATTAAACTGTTTCATATTAAATTATAACCTTAGGAGTGGACCCTGGAGACTGTACACACTTCCAGCTGTGACGGCAGTACCCTCAGACTGGGACTTTGGAGAAAGAAGTGACGACAAGAGATATTATTGCATCCACTTTTCAAGGGAAGGAAGGACTTGAGGTTGAGGCCCCAGACTGAGACTTGGGGGACCTGGGCTCTGTTTCTTATAGACTCATAGATAAGGTCAGAAGGGACCATTAAGATCATTTAGTCTGACCTCCTGCACAATGCAGGCCACAGAATTTCACCCACCCACTCCTGTAATAGACCCCTAACCTAAGACGGAATTATTGAAGTTGTCAAACAATGATTTAAAGACTTCAAGGTACAGAGAATCCACCAGCAAGTGACCCGTGCCCCAGGCTACAGAGGAAGGTGAAAACCCCCCAGGGCCTCTGCCAATCTGCCCTGAAGGAAAATTCCTTCCTGACCCCAAATATGGCAATCAGCTAAACCTTAAGCGTGTGGGCAAGGCTCACCAGCCAGACACCCAGAAAGAATTTTCTCTAGTAACTCAGAACCGTAGAACTCACCCCATCCCTTCACAGGCCATTGGGCATATTTACAGCTAGTAATCTAAGATCAGTCAATTGCCAAATTAGGCTGTCCCATCATATCGTCCCTTTCATAAACTTATGAAGCTCAGTCCTGAAGCCAGCTAGGTTTCTTGCCCCCACTGCTCCTCTTGGAATGCTGTTCCAGAACTCCACTCCCCTGCCACAGTCTCTTACATTCTTTGTGTCTTAGCTATGACCCCCAAAGCAATGGTTTGTTTACCAAGTATTGATTTATGTTCACTTTACATGCCTCACTTCAAAGATTTTTCCGCAGAAAGAAATTGAATTGTTTTTCAAAATTGCAGATAAAAATATGTCCTAACCAGTGTTATGGCCAAGATTTTTTTTTTTCATTTACTGGTGAAATATTGGTCCAGTGAACAAACTATAAGAATCTATAAGGAACTATAGATATCAGAGATCCACTTCCACCTCTCCATTGACCAGAAGTAGGGTGAGATACTTAAGCGTTCTGTATCTCCATTTCCCAATGTGTAAAATGGGAATGATAATAATGTAATCCTCTTACTGGCTCATTACTGGGCAAAGGATGGGTTACAATCTTTTTTGGCAGGGTATGGCATTTAAGGTTTATTAGTTCGTGTTATATTAGATTTTGAAGATACACTGGCTGCCACTGAAAACTGACCATTTTCCAACCATTTACCACTGCAATAACAAAGTTTGGCCTATCTTATGAAAAGGAAATAACTGTTGGTAAATACTGATTTTTAAAAAGGTTGGTAAATATCGAATTTAGTTATTATTTAATAGGCCACTAGCCCTGGAGAACAGCATGTTGCTGAACTGTATGATAATACTGGGTAGATTTAGGTCACTTGCTTTTCACTTTAGAAATCAGATCTTTCATGGGGAAAAAGCCCTACACGAATACTGTAGGATAGTTGTTAATTTTTGAAGCTGATGAGTACGTGTATCTATAAGAATATCTCTCTCTGTCATGTCAAACTTTGACTGCTGACATTCAGCTTGCTTGATTTGGATAGATGAGAGAATTGAAGGCATAAGGGGAAAGAGTGGATGTTGTAAAAGATAAAAGTTGCTTCAGCGAAAAGATATTTTAATGATAACCAGACCAATTTGTTTTCATGAGTGCTGACTGTTTGGTAATCTCTGTGTGTGTTTTTGTGTTCTGTTTATCTTTTTTCCCTTTGGAGTGTATTTGTGGCTGCACTTTGTATTTTAAACGGTTAAGTGAAATGTGGCAAATGCACATCTGTAGATTAATTACAGAAATGTGTCCACACAGCATGCATGATGATTACTAGCCAGATGTTATTCATATTTGAATGTAAAAAGGGCATGTACAGTGGAAACAGTCCATATAATAAAAATTAAGTACTAAAATTTCAAAAATTGCATTATATGAACACTACATTGCAACTAAAGGCACAAATAAACAGATACCTATAAAACCACAAATTGCCATAAACTGTAGGATCAGATAATTGGTGCTCTATCTAATGCCGTATTGTGCCTCCAGCAGTCACCAGTAGCTTTGGAGGAAAGCAAATTAAAAAATAAACTCAACACTGCAACAAAAGATCCATTAAAAGAACCGTACCTTGCTAATTATGCAGTGATGTATATAAATGAATCATGATTAGTTACATATAAAACTATACTAACTAAATTTCAATGTATATTCAGACAAGTTATTATGTTGGAAATATAGTTGAATGGACATAACCCCCAACCTACCCATTTATTTCTGTGCTCTCATTTAGGTTCACAGTAGTCTTTATGTTCTTCAGTGATGACTGTTGAAAATGTTAAAGTACTTGCATACGCAATCACATGCTTAATTAGACAGGTAATTACTGGTGTTTACCCACGTACAAGGACATTTTTCTGAACATTCAGTCCACTGTGTTGGGAGAATTCATGAAACTATCATAATATTTGTCACACCATATTGAGCTAATAATACCAGAGAATGAATTGAGGACAAGAAAGTAAAAGTAAGACATAAGTGACAAGAGATCAAATATGAATCCACCTGACACTTTTAGTGGGTTTATTTCTCAGGAATGATCGAATATAGGAATTGTCAACTTTTCTAATATAAGAACCCAATTCAAAATCAGCTTAGACCGAGAAACAGAAAGGCCTGATTGTACTATTTAGGCCTGGTCAATAGCAAGGAGCTGTGCTACCCACATCCGTGAACCCACCCTTTCATTCACATCCTTTCACTCACTCCCTCTAACCTCTTCATGGCCAGCGTTTGAAAAAATTAGCAGACACCGTAACAGAAAAAGGACTCATCTAAGAAGAATGGCCATTCTTTTCAGCAGCAACATGCATTTAGGAAGTCAATCTCCCTGCCAGGTGCTGGGAAAGGGAACTGTGCTTGAATTTGTATGAAGTTCTTGTCTTTGATTCTGCTGTTATTGACAATTGTTAAATTTGAAGCTGCTCACTCCCAAAGAGTTAAGGTTATTTATTCTCTCTGTCACTACTGCTGCTATTCTTTCCCACTCCAGAACCTCCCAGCTGCTAAGACGATTGTGGATTTGGGAAGTCTTTGATAACCTATTCCTATTGCTCTGCTGCCACTGTTCGTACCTTCCCGAAGATGCTCAGATGAAACTGGCCTGGCTCTTAAAGGTTTCATTCTTTTCCACAGATTTTTCCAATAGCAAAAGTGAAACTGACCACTTTTGTCAATTTCATTATTTGTTTCCAAACTGGGAAAGTTTTGAAGGGTAGCAGAGGCACTAGGGGGATCTAGAAATTTAGATAGATAACACCATACACTTGGTTCATATTATCTTCACAATTATGTTAACAGCAATACAAAGTATTAATATTGTGTGTATTATGGCGCCAGCCAGGAGCCCATGAACTGGGGCCCCATTCTGTACAAACACACAACGCTGAGATGGTTCCTTCCCTAAATAGCTTTTTTCTTTTTCAGAAAAAAAAGTTTAAACTCTGTATTTGGACAGCATTTGCCCAGGAAGACTTCTTCTTATCCCAGGCAAGAGGACAAACGTATTTCCTAAGCCCTCTCAAGAAGGTGTAGAGAACAGTGATGACCAGTATGCAAGAGCACGGCAGAGAACAGCATAGAAGACTTCTAGGACTGGTAAGCATTGTACTTCATTTAAAAATAAAACAAAATTGGAAAACAGAATTATATTCTTATTACAATAAAATCCCTTGGTAAATGCCAAATCTTATATTCATTTTCCATTGTACAGATTCAGCCTTGCCCCCATTCATGTCAAATCTATTTACTTCAATGGAAACAGGATGAAGCCCAAAAGTAAGGGACCTTTCACCATACACAACTACATTGTATGCTCCTCACAATATGCCCTTTTTGCACAAATTCATCCCTGGTGCAAGCTGGTAAATCTCTATTAACTTCAGTAGTGTTGCATCCACTTATGAAAGCAAAGAATGTGGTCCTTACTCCATAGCAAACTTGCTAGAAATCTCACTTTTCTTTTCTTTTTTTAAAACCTGTAATAAAAATTATTAAAATCAAATGTGCATAACTTGTACTGATTTACAGTAAATGAAGTAGCACTAATTATATAGTAGCTACTTGATTGCTATGCCTTTATCATTGTTATAATGACACATTTCAGGAATGAACAGGAAAAGCTCTATAATAATATCTTCAAGTAAAACATCATGGCTTTTATAAAATAAAATAGTAGAACTAACAAAAAATCTACCAAATAATTCCATTACCTGTTGACATGTAAGGTGCATCATCAACAGGAGAGTTATAAAATAGTGCTAAACTTGCCAGTTATTGCCCTATTTCTAACATTCTTGAGTTGGGGAATCTTTTTAAGGAGATTGTGGCAAAACAGTTCTAACATTACTGGATATCCTCAGATTCCCTTAGACAACTTTCAATATGGTTAAAGACTTGGCTATTGTACAGAGTCAATTTTGAACATAAGAGTATAGGAATTGCACAACTGGGCCAGACCAACGGTTCATCTGGCCCAATATCCTGTCTTTCGATGGTGGTTGATGCCAGATGCCTCAAATAGAATGAACAAAGCAGGGCAATTACTGAGTGAGCCATCCCTTATCATCCATTCCCAGCTTCTGGCAGTTAGAGGCTTAGGGAAACCCAGAGCATGGGGTTGCGTCCCTGACCATCTTGGCTAATAGCCAATTGATGGGCCTATCCTCTATGAACTTATTTAATTCTTTTTTTGAAGTTTTGGCCTCCACAACATCCCCCTGGCAATGAGTTCCACAAGTGCGTTGTGTGAAGAAGTACTTCCTTTTATTTATTTTGAAACTGTTGCCTATTAATTTCATCGGGTGATCCCTGGTTCCTATACTATGTGAAGGGGTAAATAACACTTCCTTATTATTTTATCCACACTACTGATGATTTTATAGACCTTTATCATACCCCCCCTTAGTCGTCTCTTTTCAGGCTGTATAGTCCCTGTTTTATGAAACTCACCTCGGATGGAAGCTATTCCATACTCCTAATCATTTTTCTCGCCCTTCCCTGTACTTTTTCAAATTCTAAAATATATTTTTGAGATGGGGTGACCAAGACTGCATGCAGTATTCAAAGTGTGGGAGTAACATGGATTTAAGTAGTGACATTATGGCATTTTCTGTCTTATTACCTATCACTTTCCTAATGGTTCCTAACATACCATTAGGTTTTTTTTTATTATTATTTTTGGTTTTTTTTACTGCAACTGCACATTGAGCAGATGTTTTCAGAGAACAATCAACAATGACTCCAAGTTCTCTTTGTTAAGTGGTATCAGCTAAAATAGACCCCATCATTTTGTATGTAGAGTTGGGATTGTTTTCCAGTGTGCGTTACTTTACATTTGTCAACAATGAATTTCATCTGCCACTTTGCTGCCCCAGTCACCCAGTTTAGGGAGATCCCTTTCTAACTCTTCAGTCTGCTTTGGACTTAATTATCTTCAGTAATTTTACACCATCTTGAAACTCTTTCCCAACAAATTGTGTTCATTTATGTGTCTGATAATTTTATTCTTTACTTTAGTTTCAATCAATTTGCCTACTACTGAAGTTAGTCTTATTGGCCTGTAATTGCCAGGATTGCCTCTGGAGCCTTTTTTTTTTTTTTTTTTAAATTGGCATTACATTAGTAATCCTCCAGTGATCTAGTACAGAGGCTGATTTAAGTTATATGTTACATACCACAGTTAATAGTTTTGCACTTTTATATGTGAGTTCCTTCAGAACTCTTGGGTGAATGCCATCTGGTCCTGATGACTTATTGCTGTTCAATTTATCAGTTTGTACCAAAACCTCCTCTATCAACACCTCAAGTATGTGAATCTCCCGCCCATCCTCTTCAGTAAGACTGATGTAAAGAATTCATTTAGATTTTCTGCAATGGCCTACTGTTCCTTGAGTGCTCCTGTGCCACCCTGATCATCCAGTGGCCGCACCGAGTGTGTGCCAGACTTCCTGCTTCTGATGTATTTAAAAATTCTTTTTGGACCTGCCTAATTATACTTGTATGCTTGACTTCCCAGAGATTGTTTGTTTCTTTTTTCCTCAGTAGGATTTGAATTCTAATTTTCAAAGGATGCCTTTTTGCTTCTAATCACCTTTTTTACTGTATTTAGCCATAGTGGTATTGTTTGGTCCTCTTACTGTTTTGTTTTTGTTTAGGGTATACATTTAATCTGAGCCTTATTATAGTGTTTTGGTCTCTTATTGCTTGATTAGCTGCATTTGGACAAGGTATCTATGCCGATTCTTTTAGTTCGATCGGTAGCCTTTGATTACACTGATATCGCAGTGGTGTTGGCATAGCTCTGGAGAGAAAGAATGGTGCATGAGAGGCTCTAGTCTTTTCTCTCACAAAAAGACCCAGTGTTGAGCAAAAGTTCTATGGCTCCGCGTTGTGATGAAGTGTCTGCCCCACACTGGCATGTAAAGGATTAAAAGCGGGCTAGGGAGGCTGCGTAGGGGGCAGCCAATCAGAAAGAGGCTGCATGGAGCAACCAATCAGGGCCCGTAAGTCCCATTTAAGAAGGGCTGTAGGGCGGAGCAGGATATATAACTGACAGGAGCTCATGGAGGGAATTTTGGACTCCTAGCAAGAGAAAAAAGTGTCAATACCTTGGACAGAGCAGTGCCTGGAGGTCCTGAGGCGAGGGCAAAGCAAGGGCTGGGGCTACGGGAAGTAGCTAAGGAAAATGTGCTGAGGAGTTGGAGGGGATACAGCACTGGAAAGAATCTGGGCTGGGACTCCAAGTAGTGAGCAGGCACAAGTTCTCCCCTCCCACCCCATCGCCACTGGGAAGTGGCTAGTCAGTAGGACTGCAGTACTAATCCCCAGAAGGGAGAGCACAGTGTGACATTCCCCCCCCCCTTGCAATCTGGACTAGTGTGTAGCTGTGTCACCACAATTTTTCACTTCTGGGTCCCGACTTGCCCCGCTTTGCTGTTTGAACCATTCACTCCTGGGCCAGCCCATACCTAGCCTCCTGTGAATAATCGATCCCTGGCCTAGTGATGGAGCGCTTCTGGCCAGCCCCTCATGGGATAGATCCCCAGCAAACACCCCCCAGTCCGAGATGCGACCCTGGTAACTTCTGTCTTGCAGGGTTCAGTGCTGCACACTGCACTCTGCAAACTCATTTACACTTGTCCATCAATTTATCAAAGAAATTGAAATGTACCAGCTCTGTCACTCTAAGCGAGATCTCCGCACACATTCAATCCACATGCACTGCTTTAGATAAAAGCAAGTAAGTTTATTGACTACAGCAAGATTTTAAGTGAATCTCAGTCAGATTAATATAAATCAAAAGATTAATAAGGAGTCAAGGAGTTAATCACAATTACCTAAAAGGTAATTTGTATCCTAGACTAAGATTAACATTCCAGTCTCTTTCAATCCATGACATTAGCTTCTGTGATGCCAGTTTACCGAACAGGCTGGTTGTGATGCATCTTGCAACCATGTTCCCCGTTCCTGTGGGTAGGTGCCTGTCCTCGATGTCGCTTGGGAAAAAGATTCCCAGGGAGAGCCACGAGACAAAGATGCCTCAGCTTTTAACAAGTTTTCTCCCTCCTCTCCCTCCCCTCCCCAGGGGTCAGATGATCGGCCATGTCCAGCAATAGGCATGATTCCTTCTACTTGAGCCAAAGTGCTCACAGATGCTTAGGCTAGTCCATTGTTCCTGTATGCATGCCTCTGCTGGGCATGGAAACACAGCTTTGTGTTTGTCTGCATCTATTCAAGCCATGTGAGACACACATTTGGGGATATGACATGGTACAGTTTTATATCTGTACATAGGTATGACATTGCAGGAAACATGTTACCATAACAATAACCTTCAGTATGCCATGAGCATTTCAAAAACACCTTACATGACATACTTTGCATTAGGCAATACACAGTTGCACTATAAGGGTAAACATGAATGATAGACAAATCACACTATAAGGGTGTACACAGGGTATAGCGTATCACACCTCCCCTCTTACAGAACTGCAGGATGATTAGCCACCAGCTAATCAGGAGGCAGAACATCGGGGTTCTCTTGATACTTAGCCATCAAAGCAATGAGTTTGATGCCTCAGTTTCCCCAATTGCCATTCTTAGCACGATCACAGGCTTTTTCCAGAAATCTATGCATAATACATTTTACTACGAGGTTTAACATGAATAGTCCAATCTCCATCACAAAATTTAGCAGCAGTACCAAATATGGTATCATAGATGGGTGCTTACAAGTATGTTCATTATACCACGCCCCTTGTTCAGGCAATCTGGTTTCGTGGTTGGTTGGTTTAACCCTTCTCACCCTTCAGTAGCCTTATGGACCCTTGCATGTAGTTGGTCCCGGGCTTTCTTTCCATCCAGTGCACAGAAGCTTTTCAAAAGTAGGAAGTACTCCTCAGTGCAGTCTGTCTCTTTGTAAGCAGGACACAGCTTATCAAAGCTGGTGCTTTAGGTGTGGAAGGAGACACTGAGGACATAGGAACCCCTGGGATGCTCCCATTTCTGTCCATCATCTCCAGCTGGTATTTTCTCTCTTTGTCTTCCATGACTCTCCAGTGGGCTCTTTCTTCAGCTTCTTTGGCTTGCTCTGCAGCCTCTTTAGCTGCAGCAAAAGTCAATTCTTGCTGCTTTAACTCCAAGGCATGTCGGTGGGTGGCTTCCTCAGCTTCCCGGGAGCACTGGTATGAGGCTTCCTCCGCTTCCCTGGCGGCAGCCTCTTCTTACTGCTTCATCTCAAAGCTCGCCAGCATGCAGCTGCCTCAGCTTTCCTGGCCTTCCCTGCTTCTTTAAGCTTAATTTCTGCTTGCCACTTTAGAAATTCACGTTCTCTCTCTTTCTCTTGGGCATGCAGCTGAGCCATCTCCTCGTTTTCAGCTGCCTCGCTGGTAGGCATTTTTATGTTTCCCTGTGCTTATTTCCCTCACCCAAAATAAAGAAACAGAGAACAACAAACTGTGATCTCCTCCTGACTGTTCTGAGCCACTGCACTTAAAGCTCACCCAAAATCACAAATACCAGTGCTCAAAGTGTGAACCTCATTCAGAGCAAGCTGTGCATATACCCTGTGCTCGCTGTGCCACTGTGATGTTCCCCCCTTCCCACAATTCTTCACTCCTGGGTCCGGACTTACCCCCCTTTGCTGTGTGAACCACCCACTCTTGGGCTGGCCCACGCTCAGACTCCTGAGAGTAATCAATCCCTGGCTTAATGAAGAAGCACTTCTGGCCAGTCACTCATGGGATAGACTCCCAGAGCACCTGGGAATACCTGAGAATACCCTGCTGTCTTGCAGGGTTCAGTGCTGCACACTGCATCCTGCTAACTCATTTACACTTGTCCGTCAATTTATCAAAGAAATTGAAATGCACCAGCTCTGTCACTCTAAGTGAGGTTTCTGCACATACTCAATCCACATCCACAAACAAACAAATACGTTTATTGATTACAGCAAGATTTAAATGATTCCAAGTCAGATTAATATAAACCAAAAGATTAATAAATGAATCGAGGAGTTAATCACAATTAACTAAAATATAACTCACATTCTCAATTAAAATTAATATTTCAGTCTCTCTCAATCCATGACATTAGCTTCTATGATATCAGTTTACCACACAGGCTGGTTGCAACGCACTTTGCAGCCACGCTCCCCCTCCCTACCATCAGGGTAGGTGCCTGTCCTTGATGTCGCTTGGGAGAAAGATTCCAGGAGAGAGCCATGAGACAAAGATCCCCCAGCTTTTAACGAGTTTTCTCAACAGCCCCTGGGGTCAGGTGATCAGCCACATCTAGCAATGAGAATGATTCCTTCCACTTGGGCCAAAGTGCTCACAGGTGCTTAGGCCAGTCCATTGTTTCTGTATGCATGCCTCTGCTGGGCATGGAAACACAGCTTTGTGTTTGTCCGCATCTATTCAAGCCATGTGAGACACACATTTGGGGATATGACATAGTAGAGTTTTATAGCTGTACATAGGTATGACATTGCAGGAAACATGCTACCATAACAATAGTGTTCAGTATGCCACGAGCATTCCAAAAACACCTGTACAATACACTGTAAGGGTGAACATGAATGATACACAAATCCCACTGTAAGGATGTACGTAGGGTACAGCGTGTCTCACACAGATTGATATGGCTGGAGGGCCATGTCATGAAAAGGACACCATGGTCCCTGGAGTAATGAGAGTCAGAAAGCGGATGTGACGGCAGATGAGGCACCATCCGAAGAGGGTGTATACACCTCTGGAGCTAGTCCCTATGATGGCCAGCAAGAGGCACCACCATGGTGAATGGAGCCCTGGCACATGTTTTCTTACAATATTTATTCTGTCGTCCTCCTGTTCAATGTGTATGTAAGGCTGCTGGGGGATTTAGTGCAGTAGTTTGGACTGCAGGGCTATTGGTACTCAGATCTATACCTCCTTTCTCTATGATGCAGAAGATGCAGTCTCTAAGTTTCTCTAATATCTTAAGTCTCAATTGGGGCCAGGATGATGAATTGAGCTCTAGACAGCAATTTAGGTAAAAGGGAAGAAATTCTCATTGTCCAAGAGAAACATCCAGAGGAGAGAAAGGAATTAATATATATACCACCTCAGCTGAGAGAGATACTCTGCCTTTTATTAGTGGGCATAATCTAAGGATCTTGTTAGATCCTGGCTGCTTATAGATGATGAAATAGTAGCAGTATTCAAAAGAGCTCTCCTACTTTTGGGAAGGAGATGTCAAACTTTCCACTTGGATATAGACTTTGCTGTGGTGGTCCATAACTTTTTTCACCTCCAGATTAGAGCACACTGCAATAATCCACTGAAGGTGTATTTAGAAACTACCCAAAAACTTCAACTATCAAAGAATGCATCCTCCCATTTACATAGTGGTGTTTCTCACAGATATCATATTACACTGTGCCACAGAACCTGCCTGGTTTCCAGTTCATTTCTGAATGTTGGTTCTGACTTACACAGTTCAGGTCCTCGTTGTCTTAGAGATTCTCTTTCTATTCTGCCTTATGCAAACAGTTGAGCTCCATGGAGATGACTGGATGCCTCTATTACAGCAGTGCAGATTGGGTATTTTTCATGAAGGCTCCTAGAATCTTGAATTAATTCTCAGCCACATTCTGAAATAGCCTAAACCTTGCTGATCTTCATGTGACACTGCAAAACATTTATTTACTACAGCGTTTGACTCAAAGGGATTTGTAAATTGCAGGGAAGACTACTGAAGCCTTTAACTGACACTGTATCAATTTGCTCTGCAAATAATACTCATGCATGTGAGTAATTTTATACAAGTGAGCACTTTTATTGAGTTACGTGGGACTACTCAAGTGCGTAACGGTCTGCAAAATCAGGGCCTTAGAGACGTTTGGTATGTGGATTTTATAATCCAAGTTTTTTTTTAAAAAAGTCTCGAACTAAAAAGCTAGGCCATTTAAAAAGTTTTATCAATTATAGGAATAGGTCCTCCAAGGTAGCACTCAGGTTTTTTTTCTTCACATTTATTGACTGATTATAGTAAATTGCACAGATCTCTTATGTTTCAGTATATTTTTTCAGCATACAACACAATATGATCAACCTTAATGAATTCACAGCTTTATACTACCTCCCAAACTTTCCTGGCTTTGGCCAATTAGCTATTAGGAGATAAAAGGGATTCATGGTTTGCCATAATGAGGATTATCCAGGATCCCTAACTAGTATATTAATAAAATGTAGTTTCTTGGAGTTGGGGAAGAAGGTAACAGTTGCAGCATTACATGCTACAAGTCCTGTTGAGGGGTTTCAAATGCATATACTCTTACAAGTGATTCCTCTTAAGCCTGCCTGAGGTACAGTAGCGTGAAAGGAATTGTTCTGTACCTATCCTTCCTTAGACCTTCCCCACACACAAATACTACTCAATGTGTAGAATCTGTCACTGTGTATTTTATGCTAGGCATACCCCCATTTAAATCAATGGGATTTCTCATGGAGTAAGGTACTACGCAATGTAAGTGTGCAGAATCTGAACTAGAGAATAGGAGAAGGGTATAAAGTTGCAAGGAACTGGGGAGAAATCTAAGGAGCACAGCCACAGGTGACATTAGTCCTCTAACCCTACCTGTGTGCATAGAGGAGCCTTTTTGAACCCTCATAGGTTTTGAAATTATAAAGCCAGAAGAGAACAACTATCATCATTTTCTCTAACCTCCTGTACAACATAGGCCATATGACTTCCCTGAATTAATTCTTGTTTGAACTAGAGAATATTTTTTAGAAAAATAGCCAATCTTGATTTAAAAATTGACAGTGATTGAGAATCAACCTCAACCCTTGTAAATTATTCTAATGATGAATTACCCTCACTATTACAAATTTGCACCTTATTTCCGGTCTGAATTTGTCTAGCTTCAACTGGGAGTTCAAGTTCAGCTAGTTATCCACCAGGACCCCGAAGCCTCTAGCAGAATCATGTTTTCCCAGGATAGAGTCCCCCATCCTGGATGTATAACATTACATATGACTGTTCTTTTTCCTATATGTATAACTTTACATTTGACCATATTAAAATGCATATTGTTTGCTTGAGCCCAAATTAACTAAACAATCCAGATCATTCTGTATCAATGATCTGTCCTCTTCACTATTTAGCACTTTCCCAATCTTTGGGTTATCTGCAAATTGTATCAGATATTATTTTCTATTGTCTTTCAGGTCATGGATAAAAATGTTAAATAGCATACGGACTTCTACTAATAACTCAGGAATGTTGTTATTTATTATCTATTATTCTTATTTTAGTACCATCACTATGAAAAGCAGGGGGACCCAGAGTTTAAACAAATCCTGGTTACCAGTATATAGAGGTTTTCTAAAAATTTCAGTCTGAGACACCCAGATGCCAAATTTCAGCCTAAATCATTAAAAATTATCAAAATTATAAACCACTGAAGACAGGTTCTTATAATGGGTAACCTTAGCCATACAGTTGGGTAACCTTAGATATAGGAGTCACAATAAATAATACTAAGATATTTGGTCAGATATGGTCTTTGAAGTTGCAGTGCCCCCAGTTGTGGTTCCCTCAAATCTGGGGATCCCAAGAAATGTCATACTAGCTCTTCCATAACCATTTGAGTTGGGATTATTACTTAAATCCAGTCTAACTTCTACTTGCATGAGTTAGTAGTGCTCCTTAAATTACACATGTTAATTATTTTAATGTATTCATTACTGCGGGCACCATCTATAACCTTATTACAGAAAAACATTGCACCAAAAGTTAGTCTGAAAGATAAACATGACAGATTATGAAACCATTAAATAGTCTAAAATTAATCAAAAATAGTAAAAAATCCACATGTTAATTATTTCATTTGCATACTGTAATAACAAACTGTTGCCCCTCCTTAAAAGAAGATCTGCTTCTAAAATTATTTAAGCTTTGGGATGCCAGTCTCTATAAAAATAGATTATGACTTGAACACTTAAAAGAAAATCAATATAATTGTTTTTACTAGTTTGTACAATAGTCTTATAGGAGAATACTATTTTCACTTCATATCTTCACTGCACAAATATGAATGATCTTATCTGTCCTACTTATTTAATAAACATTTTTAAATGGATACTGAAATGGATTTTACCAATAAGACAGACCTATCTCATTAAAGCCACTGTAGCCCAGCTCTTGCCTGCTTAGTCCCAGATCTTCAAGGTCCATGCACTTAAATCCTGGTGGACACTGGTAACCTTCTTCTAACTCTCTGGAACAGTGGGTATCTGGGATAGCTAAATTATTCCAGGTTACATTTCTGTGAAAAAATACAATATCAAATAAATAGTTAGATACTTAGAAAAATTCAGTAAATATAGAAGTTAAGCATATGAAAATAAAAGTACCAAATTCATTATTAATGAAGGTTATTTTGCAATGAAAAGTCAATATTTTATATCCTGTGAAATGATTTATTTAAAACAATTTATTTTAGTGAACTCACAGAAAGGATCAGACTAACATACCTGGAGACTGAAGTTCCCTTCCATTAGCAGCAGTAGTAATAACAGCAGTCTCATACTACTACCTAGAGACCCCAACTGACCTTAGACCCCATTGTGCAAGGCGCTGTGCACACACACATGGCAATAAAAATCATAAATATTTACAGTAGGAAACAGTTCCTGACCCACAGAAGATACATCAAAATATACCCAAAAAAAGGGGGTGGGGAGAGGACATATTATCCCATTTTGCATATAGGGAAGAAGTGAAGCACAAAAGCTAAGATTTTCAAAGGTGTTGGATAACCAGCTCCCACTGGAATTCAGTAGAAGCTGGGCAACCAACTCTCTAAGCCTTCTGTAAAAATTCCAGCCAGAGATGACTTGCCCACAGGAAATCTGTGGCAGGTTTGGGAATTGAACCTAGATCTCCCACGTCTCAGTCCAGTGCCTTAACAGCCATCTTTACTGTTTCCTCAATATATTTTATCCACAGAACTAGTAAATCTTTGTAAATCTTTGACATTGCTATTATAGCCAAAAATTCATCAATACATTTTATAGAACTGAAAAGTCTGCCTGTTTGTAATGATCTAATGTTAGGATGAGTTGGCTATCTATACACATAAAATCTCTGGAACAGATAAAAAATTAGCAATGGTTAATAAAATTCATACGGATTTCAGACTGCAGTTATGTATCTAAGGTATGCAAATAAATAACAGTTGCCTGTTGAATTGCTGCGTGCAATTAGCCTGTTGCTCGAGAGGTGGTGGATTCTTATCTATTATAGGCTACAACTGGCTCTTGTGCATTTGACTTTTCTTACCATTTTACAAGACTCCAAAATATTTGAGGAGTTTTGTATGTTTATCATACCTTGTTCCCGAGTGTCATCCAAAGAGGAACAGCTCCTAACAAATTTTAGTCTGCCCTTTGATATATTACTCCTTATGGTTCTTCTAAAATTCCTTTCTTTTAATCTAATTCCCAGAGGCGTTTTGATGACTACATTGGGTAAAGAGAGGCTTTAAGTACTTTATTGTTTTTGCTTTCATGCACCACATGCATTATTAAAAAATTAATCTAAATTTGTCAAGGTGAAACTGAAGCTTCCTGAACAATTTTCTTTAGGCAAGGAAACAACTGTAGTTCCAACCATTCTGCATCCATTTTTGCATGGTGCAGAAAGAGTTGCATACACACACATATCTCTGTTCCAGTTTTTAAAAACACCTTGCAAATCCACTTCTGTGCACAGGTGTCTATACAAGCATATGTATGCTCATTTCATCATGTTTAAATGCATGGTCAGCCTATGGCATGCAAAGATTTAAACATGTAACCAGGTATTAAATTATTCATACTAGAATACTTTAGTGCACAGTAGAAGTACTTTGATATTGTACAGCAGACAGACATTCTACTATAGGATTATCATGGTAATATTTTATGAATATTCTTAGCAGTGAAAATTAATTCATTGGACAAGCAGATTCAGAGCTCATGCTAGTAAGAACTAATTAATTTTACATTATGTTTTGCATTAGGAAATCCCAACTCCCAGACCAAGAGACTAACTGTGTTAGGGAATATTATTAAAAGTACTGCTTGTTCAGTCATTACAATGCAGGACACTAGTTTTCAAATGTTTCATTTAAACCTAGGTCACTTCCACATTGCATCTACTCTCTAAATTATGGTAAATGGTTTTCAAACCCATTCCTAGAGAAATCTAGCTGCCTTCCCTGCCAAAGTCAAAACCATTTTTACAGTAAGGAAGCAGAACTCTGTCTGGTACATTGGGTCTTGCACATCAACATCACTGAGACGCTTATATATACTGAGATTGCATTTGTGTTCTTGAGAAGTACAGTATACCAAGACAGAACTCTCAATGTGACAAGAACACTACACAGAATTTAGGTGAAAAATGGCTTAAATGGTATTACTCCCTGATGTGCCAATAGCCTAGAAATGTTCAATATTTACTAAGGTTCTGATTCAGCAGAGTACAGCAGCATGTGCGTAACTTTAATCACTTGAATAGTTCCATTAGGTAACATGTTTAAGTACCTCACTGAATAGGGGACTTGATAACTTACAGAGTTACAAATTCTTACATGTACAATAAAATACTTCATTCTTACAGCTCTACAGATAATGCAATATTTTACATGATCTGCATGGTTTTCAAAGCCTTTGAGTGCAAATGCTTCATCTTTCAAGCTGTGGAAACCTCTGAAATAGGCAGAACTAACCCAGCACACGGACATTGGACCCATGTATATCCACCAGTTAAACTCCTTTGCGGTTGGGGACGGCTACTGCAGCGCAAAATTATGGTAACAGACAGCAGGTTGGCACCTTTTGACACACAGAAGAGGATTCTTCCCAGCTCCTCCTCCCCATATACACCTGCAGGGCAATATGAACAAATGTGTCTTGACATGGTACACATGGCAAGGCCAGTCCACTGCCCCTTTTTCATTACTACTGTGGCCAAGTAACTTTTTTAAGCAGCCAGAGTGGTGAGGACAGAGACAGCCAGACATTCTCTGAGCTCAGCTCTTTTGTTAGGGCTGTGCTTTCAGGAGAGTATTTTGACCTTGGCATTTAGCAAGTTAGAAAATACCGCAGGCAATTTGACTTTTAATTCCTTCGACCTATTTTCTATTAACTTCATTTTCTTCATCAAGAACAGAATAGGGTCACTTATAACCAGTGCTTTCATTCTGGCATTCCATTATCTTTAACAGGATTAATAAGAAAGAGATAGGAATACTGTTATTTTTGTACCAGGTAAATTACTGACACAAGTAATAATGGAATCTGTTAATGAAAGTGTAAAGAAATGTGTGGTGAAATGGGGAGCGACTAACTAGCTTTAGTAAGTTTGTTGCACATTAATGCAAGAATGTAAAAGTAGTATACATGTCTGAACACACACAGGTACAAAGAGTAACACGGCCATGAGGCTAGTTGCTAAAGAACTGATTATGCATGTTTTTTCCCATGGCAAGAACAAGAAGATTACCGTCCTTCTAAGATCACCTCACCAAGTGTAAATTTTGAGGAGATGTGAGACTGACGTGTGTATTATTTATTTTGGTCAGGCACCGATCAACACTGACTGAGTAAGAATGTGAGGTAAAAGAACAGAGCCGTAGCTACTTCAGGGTAGGGACCAGAGATTGATGATTGTTCTGAAAAGTCAATGGACAGTTAACTGGCTGTCTGCAACTACAAATTAAAGAATGGCAAAAGGGCAAGTAACCTGTGAGAGAGACTGGGGCTACAATTCAGAAGGTACTTAATTATGTTCCTAATTTTACACAAATGAACAGACCCGTTGACAGGAGTATGACCATTCATTGTTTAAAGTATCTGTTCACAGGCTTAAGTATCTTGGTGAACTGACGCTGAAATTGGGAAAAAGAAATTCCCCACTTTACTCCAGAAGTCTTCTCAGTGGAAGTTTAGGTTAGGTAACTCAACAGTATAAAAAAAGGCAAGAATACTCTTAAGTAGATGACTTAGAATTCTTTGGATATGGCCACTGGTTCCAGAGGCAAGATTAGAAGGGAAAACTGATCCAGCTCTTGAGGACCATAACAGGAGAAATGAACCATGACCTACAGGGAGGGGGGAATAAAGAGGAGCAAATAGGTTACTGCCATTCACACAGAGCTGTGAAGAGAGAAACTACATTAAGTTGATGTTTAAGAAGAAACATTGTGTTTCAATGATTTTTTCCAAATTTTAAATTTCTAATGAATGGCTTGTCTATATGAGAAAGTTATTTCAGTATAAGCAAGGGTGTGAATGTAAACCAATATAGTTATAGTGGTATAATTCCTCCTATGGACACGCCTTCTCCAGAATAAGAGGGCTTTTTGTTGTTGTTGTTTTCGCTTTTGTTGTTTAGGAAGGGGTTTAAACGAAACTAAAAAAGGCTATTTTTATATTAGAATAAGAGTTTCCAAAGGGAGGATTATACCAATATAACTGTATTGGTCTGATTACGCTGGTCAGAGCTCCAAGACTTTGACATAGTCTTCAGTAAACTACGCATACACACAAACACTTCAAAATTTCAGCATAACACACCCCATGACGCCATCCTTTTTGCAAGAAAATAAGAGCATAAAAAAGTCTAGTAAAATCTGTAAATTAACAGTTAGGCTAAGCCACCATATAGTGACTGACAAATGACTTGGTAGTCCTGCTATCTGAATGCAATGACTCATATGAATGACATGCAGTAATTTTGCAGTGTGTTGAGTTCATTTTGTGCTGTCTGGGAAGCAGAAGTAGATGGTCAGTAATAAAAGTTTGTCACAAGGCAGCGTCCATGTAGTCTTTAATGCAAATGCATGGGAAGGCAGGTTAATTTGGACTTTACTGTAGTAAAGTAAGCCTTCTAATTAAAACTTTTCAGAACTGATTAAGATTTTGCCCACCTTGGTTTCCAAGTAACCTATAGCTAGGGTAAACCTATAAAGTAAATACTTTGATGAAAGGAATTTAGTGGGTGATGTTTAACCTTTGTTTTTTAAATAAAGCTGATATTAAATAAATGTAATAGCTTCTTAGTGCAATTCCTGATTTGAGCCCTGCTTCAGGAAAGCACATAAATCCTTGTTAAACTTTAAGTACCTCTCTAGTCAACAAAGTACTTAATCATGTCCTTAAATTCCATTGACTTCAATGGGAGTTAAGCATGTGCTTAAATTTAAATAAGTACTTGAGTGCTTTGCTGCACTGAGGTCTTGGTAGAGAATGAGAATACAGTGCTCCAAGTACAGCTGAGTTTCATTAAAGCTTTTGACAGTTTCTGAATATCTTAGGATCAACATTAGGAAAACTTGTGAAAATTTACAGCAGTGAAAGTATGTAGATTTGGTTATACCGGTACAAACCCCTAAGGTAGGTGCGCTATACTCATGTAAAATAGCGCTGACACTGGTACAACTGAATTTAATAAATTACCAGAGCAACTGCATTGTGTAAACTATGCTATACAACAGTGCAATGTGTCTACATTATGTGCCCTGCTATAGCTACATCAAGACAGCTATACTGATGGATATTTCTGTACGTGCCTCAGCAACCTGCGTAAATATTCACCCCACCCACTCATCTAAAAACAGGGGAAGATGTGGGAGAAACTGATCAAATTGGCAAGGATCCCCAGGCGCACTTGCTGGAAAAGAATATGCACTCTTCCACATCTAGGCCTCCCCTCCTATTACTCCTCCACCCAGAGTACATATGGACTATGAAGGTGACTGTGGAGGTGGAAATCACCTGCAGCTACCCACTGGCTATTTCATGTGAGTTGAGGGAGCTGATTGGCTTCCACAGACATACTCCTAAATCCCCATCACTCAAGGCATTGCTGAGGTTGGGGCTATTTTCAGTGCCAAAATGCTGCTCCCAGTCTTCCTGCCCTATAGTTAGTATATTTGCCAGAGTTGAATCTCTAGGCTTGCTCTGGGTCTAATATCCTGGGGTCAGGAAGGAATTTTTTGCCTTTTGCATGTGAGTGGAAGATGTCCAGTAGGTTTTTTTGGTTGTGTCACAGCAGCCTGGTTGGCAGCAATCATAAGGAAAACCAGGGACAGAATTTTTTCTTAAAGAAATTAGTAAGTGATGTGACAATGCACCTCTTTCATCACACAAAGGCTCGGAGTTTCTCACTTTGGTGTTGGGGGACCAGGAGTAAATAAGTCCTACTTCAAAGGTTGAATTCTTAATGTTAGTTTATGTACAGAGTAGACCTTGGATTGGCCCAAGAGGTTTCTGTACACAAAAAATACATTTCCTAACTCCTCCTGGAGCACTGCCTTTTCTAATGCTGGCTACCAACTGCCAGGCACCTTCTCTACACAGAAATAAACCCAAGATTTCCCCTATAGAGAAAAAGCAGCTCTTTATCTAGAAGCAGCCTTTTCTCTTTGCGGTACACAACCCTTCTGTAGCTTGCTTCTCATTCCTCCTCTGCCCCCTCCACCCCAAAAATGTTTTAAAGGTCACAGGCTGTCCTTAACTGGACTCAGTTGTCCAGAATTAACCTGTGGTAACCAGCTCATAGGAAATTAACCAGCTCATAGGAAAAGGGGCTTTAACCATTCTGAGACTAATACACCTGCTTTCACCCACCCTGTCAGGTCTGACTGTGTGAGTCAGCTAATAAAGTGAGTAGCTATTGTCACAATTGTAGTCATTGGCCAGAGCAGGTAGGAGGCTTTAGGGTGCCAACTTCTGGGGAAAGCAACAAAGCAAGTTGATGGCCTAGATACCGCTGCCCTATAGAGTATAAGGAGATCGTAAGTGTTTGACAGATCGCATCTCTACCATCCTTCTCCATCTGTGGGGTAACTCAGCAGCTGGACTGAATCCTATCTACAATAAAGGAAGGTTATGCTAAGGAGACTATCCTTCATTCACTATTGTTGTACAGTCTGTCCTAGACTCAAATAACACCTGGTAGTTTGCAGGGAGGAAGCAGCATCCCTTCTACCCCCTTTAGTACGTTCAAAGTTGTAGCCTTTCATTTTAATACCTCCTATGTCTCTTTGTCTTCTTTCTCCTGTGTGTCTTAATCAATACTATCTAGATAGAAATGCTATAGCAGGCAAAAAAAACCTGTCTGACAGATCATGAAAAGTAGCAATTATTAACTGTACAGTTTACAAATGGGAAGCAATATTAACTGGGATCTCAAAGGAATTAGCAATGGGATCTGTGATATCATTTTCATTAATGACGTAGGGGCAGTATGAATGGCACTTCTTAAAGTCACAGTAAATCAAAATACTGAAGGATACCAAATGCCCAGGACGCTAGAGCAAAATTTCAGAAAGTTCCTCACATAAATCATAGAACAGATGTTGGATGGTAACAAAGAGCCCTTGTACTCCAGATTTAACTCCTCATCCTGCAAATAGGTCCATGCAAGAGTACAGGCTTTACAGCTGAAAGACTCTGGGTTCTACTTTCAATGAGCCAGATAATGTGCTGAACTTTTTTTCGACCTTTCAATTTTAGGGCATAGCAATTGGTTTTCTAGTCAAGAATCTATTTAACATTTAACAAACATTAAGTGCACAGAAAACTACTGAATAGGTTCCTTTTATCCTACAGCAACATAGCATAAATCAAATATCTTAAAGCTAGAACAATGTATTTGTCAGTTCTGAGTTGATCTAATGTTTAGTTAAAACTGGGAGGAGACGTTGTTAAAACAGCTCTCTTCCTTAAATGTGAAACATTTGTCATATTTCACTAGATGTACATAGAAAATACTACTTTACATGGCTGTGTAAATGAATTTTTCTGTCCAGGAAGGTCTGTCTAAAATGGATCTTCATTGCCTATTTCTTAGTCATGTACACATCATGAGACAGAGCCATTCTTTTCTTAGGTTTCTCATTTTTATACACATCCATATTATACGGTTAGTCTTCTACCACTGGTCAAATTCAAATTTGTTACTGTGATAAATCTAAAATAAACAGAATTTGAATTCTTAATATAAATGTTTCCATTAGCATCTGTCATTACTTCAGGTAAGCAACACTGATTGCAAAAATGTCATTGTTAATGCCTGTTAAACGCTGTGATTTTATATCCACAAAAGTCAAGAAATTGAACGTTAAGATTCCTATGGCAACATTAGTTATGCAATCCTGTACATATGTAGAAGGTTTTATTCCTGTTTATGTTTAATATATGACCTAGCAGATACTTAGTGTGGCTTAAACTACTAACTACAAAACTGCTCATTATGTGGATATTAAGGTGTTTCCTTAATTTCATCCAAAATTCATCCAAAGAAAAGTGTCTTCTTTCTGGCTAAATCCCTGCTAAGAAAGAAAGAAAGGGTCCAAAGTTTGTTCATAGATTTGTCTATTTATTCCATAAAAGTATCCAAGTGCCCAAGTAAATTTCCTTCTGATTGTCTTTTCAAATGTGACTTTTTCCATACTAAGTGATCCAAAATTTATTGTACCAATGCAATCAAGTCCATTTTCTCCAGATGGCATCTACTGTGCACATGACTTATTAAGTAAGTGGGAAATTTAACACTTCCTTTTTATACTTTTACATTTACTGGAAGGCCCAACAAAAATACCAGTAGGGCCCAGGGTAGTTGTAAGGGTGCCTCTGCTGTGGTATAACCTTCAGACTTGGTTTTATCATCTTCATAATAATCACTGACTGACCCTTGCTCAACGAGGATGTGGATATGTTTATTAATACTAGTGTCATTTCTATAATTTGTTATGTAATTATTATAATTGGGTGGGATTTTCAAAGGTTGCTCAGTGTTGTTATACTCTGCTGTCACTCAAGTCAATGGGAGTTTGTAAGTTTTAATGGAGCACAGTTAAGATGATGGTGTTCTCTTTTGAAAATTCCACCCATTGGATCTTCCAGTTTGTGTGGGGGACAAAATTGCATCCAAAACAGAATGCTACTTCCACAGTCATTACATGTTTCAGATTATTTGATATTTCAACCGTTTTGAAATCTATTCATTGCTGCTAGTTAGCATTGGGAAACATTTCAAAGAATTTTTGTGTAGGAATAATTAATTTCCAGAGACGGTTCTCTCTCTGATTTGTTATTCCTGTAATTCTCTAAGGTCAGACTTTGTTTCCTATGCATTGGTTTATTTCAAATATTTTAGACATGCTTAGGGCTGAAGCCTTTATGGCTGTGGTTTGAGAATCAGTTTCCTAAATATATTCTGAGAGCAGAATCTGTTTTATCTTTTAAAATAAAATCAAAGAAATACTGTCCATGTTTAATGTGCCTCATAATTGCATTCGAATTATAAAGCTTCCTGAACCTTTTCTGTAAAAGGCTTATCTAAATGTATTATTATTGGCATTGCATTATATGATAGAGCTGGGCATGCCACCATCTCGAGGCAGAGCTCATGGTAAGAGCATAAGTCAGAAGCGAAGAACCAGAGGTTACTGATAGAGAAAGTGATGCTGTCAAGAACCAAGCCAAACCAAGGCTCAGGGCCAGAGTCAGAATCAGGAGTTGAGCCAAGGTTCAGAGCTGGAGTTAATAGCTAAGGGTGGGGCACAGAAGCAGGGATCTGGAACAAGGCAGAAGAGCAGAAACCAGGAACAGCACAGAAACGCAGAAATGCAGGCAGTCCAATGTAGCAACCAGCCAGGTATTCACCTAGCTGCCCAGACAACTGCTTATGCCTCCTTCTGGCTTAAGTAGTGAGTCTCAGCCAATCAGAGAAGTTGGATGTCTCCTCCAATTGGGAGCTTTGTGGGTGGTGCCTATGGTAAACTACGGTCCACCAGCCCACACTCCCTGTTGGTAACAAAAAGTTTTCAGGTGATGGCTGTGGTCTGAAAACTGCCTGGGGACCCAGGGACCTGGGTTCAAGAGATGCAATCCCTCACATCACCCTCCCCTTTTGGGCACCCTCTGGATGTCAGTGGGCTGCGTTTTCCTGACTGTTTTGTGGAAAGTTTTTACCAGGACAGAAGCATGGACATTTTCTGTGGAGTCCCAGGAGAATTTGTCAGGATATAACCCTCCCAATTAATCAAATGACCTAGTTTACCAGGTCTCATTCTCGTATCAAGGATCTCAAGGATGACATATTCATGGTGACTTCGAACATGTATCTGCCAGGGGGGAGGTTGATAGCGATAAGGAAATATGCTTTGTGAATGGGGCATTAGAAACAATATGTAAAACACCGGGTGGAGTTGGAGAGATTGGGGCAGGAGGTATCCAAAAGTAACTGGACTGATTTCACAGCAAATTTAATAGGGGTCCAGGAACTGGTAGTCCAGTGTATGAGATGGTCTGTTTGTGTGCAGACGTTTGGTTAAAAGCCACAACATCTGACCTATGGAAAAAGTGGGCCCTTCATGTTGTTAGCAGTCTGCATGTTGCTTGTAGCTTCCTTTGGCCTCCTCCACATAGGTTATCATGTTATCTTTGGTCTGATGGATTTGTTGCATCCAGTCTAAGGCTCCTGGGCTGGGGGATATCATGGGTAGTTCTGGGTAAAAATCAAGGGTGGAACCCAGAGTTGACAAAAGGGGGTCTGTCATGTAGAGGCATATTTTGCACTATTGTACACAAATTCGGTACAGTTGTACTGGTGGTAGTTCATATAGATCCATAGGTACTGTTCCAAATTAGGTTTGTTCTTTGTGCCTGACCATTTGACTGAGGGCGATAGGCAGAGAAGAGACAGGAGCGAATACCCAATATTCAGAGGACTTCACACCAGAAGCCAAAGATAAACTGTACTGCAGTCACAGATGATGTCCTCTGCAAGGCCATGGAGGTGGACAACTTGATCCACCCAAAGCTGGATGATTCCCTAGAAGAAGGGTAGGCCAATGCAAGGTGGTATCTTGGTGAGGTGTCCATTTTGGTCATAATGGTCATTAACCTATTGGACTTGGGTAACTCTACTATGAAATCTAGGGTGATGACTGCCCAAGGGTTAGATGGAGTTTCGGGAGGTTGAAAGAGGCCAAGGAGTTTGTCATGTGATGCCTTGGAAAGGGCACACATATTACAAGAGGTACATAGGCCTGCACTGTGCCTTGTATGCAAATCCACCAACGGAGACAAGGAACTAGGCATTGGGCCTTGAATGTGCCAAAAAGTCCTGGCAAAGGTGATTTGGGGCATACCTGCAAGGCTGTAATTCTTGAAGGTCCAGGAGGAGTGTATGTTCTTTCACACAGGACATTCCATCTTGGACGTCATGGTTTCCTACTTCCTTCTTATGGCTTCCTACTTGTCAGAAGAGATCATCAGGGCAAGCAGGTCTTGGCAGGGGGCTTTGCCCAGGAAGTTATGAGGTTTAAGAATGCTGGAGGTTTCGAGGTTCAAGCCCATCACAGCATAGTGTTCTCCTTTCCTGGACAGTGTTATCTTTGCTATTTCTGGTTCCGGAATGATAGGAGATTACAAAGTTGTAATGTGGGAAAAAAACAGAGCCCATCAGATTTGCTGTTCGTTGAGGGCTTTGACTTTATGCAAAAATTCTAAAAATTCTTAAGTTCACTGTTCACTTGGATGGGATACTGAGACCCTTTCAGATAGTGGCACCATTCCTCAAAGGCAGGAGTTCTTTATCCAGGATCTCATAGTTTTGTTCTGTGGGAGTGTGGTCCTGGAGTAAGAGGCACAGAGGTATAATAGTATGCCACCACATATGGTCCAGAACATGTGGTTAATAAAATGTTGAAACATGTCAGAGGGATTGCTGAAACTGAAAGGCATCACAAAGTATTGAAAATGTCCAAAACAGGTTTTTCTACTCAACTTAAGTGGATCCTCAGCTCTAATACATATCAGGTTATATGACTCCCACAGGTCCAATTTTGTGTATATCAGGGCAGCCCCCCCATGGTCCAATAGTTCAGGAATCAGAGGCAGGGGTCCTGCTGCCTAATAGTGACCTGATTCAGTGTTCTATAGTTCACACAATGAACTATCTGAGTCTAAGGCTACCCTCTTTTTTTTCATAAATAGGACTGGGGCCCTGGCAGGCAAGGTGGACTCGCAACTAAAGCCCTTGGCCAGGTTCTCCTGGAGGTAAATGTGGGGGTGGCCAGTTTGGGTTCAGACATGGCATAAATATGACCGAATGGAATTTTAACTCCTTGCTGCACTTCTATTGGGCAGTGATAATCCCCTCTTCCTGGGGTATGGATGTCTGCCTTCTTTTTTTCGAATACATCAGCAAAGTCACTGTGCTGGGATGGAAGCTGAGGCTGGGGATCAGTGGCCATCAGATCATGCCAACTACCCCAGCTTGGGACCATTAGGGTTCTGCTGTGCACACTCCACTTCCTGGGGTCAAGCAGTGCTGCTGGCAGTATTCCAAATAGAAGCTGACCCTTAGTTTGTGCCAGTGAATGAGAGGGTTTTGGTGGGTCCCCAAGAAATACCCAGGATCAGGGGAAAATGCAGGGAGTGAATGGCACTGAACTGCAGCATTTCTTAGTGCCCTTGCATGGCGACCTCCAGAGGCAAAGTCTCCATGGACACTGGCCTGGAGGTTGGCGGGGCACATCAGTTGTCTTTACAAAGTTTGGACCAGGCTTGGACCTTAAGGCAATCTGCAGGGTCTGAGCTGTATTCAAGCCGATAAAGTTACCCACTGCACCCAAGACAATGAGGGCCTGCTGCAGAGAGATTGAAAGGGCGCTCTCTGGGGCACGACTGGTTCTTGCAAATGCAGTGTTGGCACTCAGCACATATTCAAGATAGGACCATGGCTGAAGACTTGGGAACTTTCAAGGGACACACCCTTCCACTGGCTGGGAGGAGGCTAACGAACTCATCATGGTCTCTAATGCACTAATGAGGTGCACCTGCACAGCTTGCTCCTCCTAGTGCAGAAGGCTCTTATAAGTGGAAGCCTATCATAGGGCAGTGACCAGGAGGAAGGCAGCTCTGTGAAGAGACTGAGTAATAGAGGCAGGCTGGGCAAGGAGGAGACAGCCACAGACCACATCACTTTCAGAGCCACCCTGGCTGACAGCCAAGTAATGCACTCCAGGAAGAGGGGTGAGAGGTAAATCCCATGAAGGGGCAATAGACTTTCAGAGGCTGAGCTCATAAAGCCCTATCCAGAGGTTGCCTGGGAGCCTGACCACTGTTCCAGACAGACCCTCCTCTCTAGCAGGGAGAAAGAAGAAACAACCCTCTGCCAGGGAGCAATTACCTCAGAAAACTCCTTAAGCGCAGCCACTGGGGGAGCAGAGAGGGCAAATGAAGGACAGTGGGACCTGGGGGAAGGGGTCTAGGGACATTTTGTCATGGTGTTCAGGCCGGCTCCCTTTACCAGGCCAGGATGGCTTGTTTTCCCAGACAAGAACAAGAGGCGGCACTGGTTCACCAAGCCCCACAATTTGGAACAATCTCTACTGAAGCATGCCAGGAGGGGAATGACAGGTCCCAGCTCAGGGGGTGATGTGGCTGGTAGGGTCCAGAGCACACTGTTCTCTACAGAGAGTTGACGGACTTACCCCTGCAGTGCCTGACTCCCAGTGACCAGCTGTGCAATCTGTGCCGGCACAGCTTGGTTGTTTGTGTGCAGGTCAGTCACTGGTTCATAGCACCAGTTTTCTTTGGTTAGGGGAGCTCTGCTGGGTCCATACGCAGCTGGACCCTACTTGAAAGGGTTGGTGATCCAAGCAAACTGTCATAGTGCAGGATGTAGACAGTCAGACCTTGTGCTCAGAGCAATTGTAGTCAGGCCTATTCATCAGAACAGAAGCCAGGAACTGGAGATCAGTGATGGAGACAGAGTCAAGCATCAAGCCAAAATTCAGAGCCAGAGTCAGGAATCAAGTCAAGGGTCAGAGCTGGAGTCAGTAGCCAAGGATGGGGCGTAGAAGCAGGTATCCAACAAGGCAGAAGGGCAGGAACCAAGAATGAGGCAGAGCTCAGGAGTCAGGCAAGAAGGCAAGGTCCAATGTAGCAGCCAGCCAGGGATTCACCTAGTTGCTCAGAGAACTTCCCGTGTCTGCTTCTGGCTTAAATAGAAAGTCTTAGGTTGGATATCTCTAACTGAAAGCTCCATGGGTAATTCCTATGGGGAGCTACAGTCTACCAGCCCACAATCCCTGATGGTACCAGTGAGCTGACAGATGGTGTATGTGGTTTGAGGCCTGCCCACAGACCAAGATTCAAGAACTGTGCTTCCTCACACCTCCAAGAACTCATGAGTTAAGGGGTATTCCTACCAAACACAAAGAAGGCTATAGCTAAGGCTTGGCAATATTCCATATTTTACTTTTTAACTTGGAAAATGTAGATTCCATTGCCAAAAGATTAGTAACTGAGGAGGATGTTGGACAAGATCTAGAAGGGATAAATATTTTTAAATCATCAGGGTAATAGCTGGCACCCAAAAGAACTAAAAGAATTGGCTGAATAGACCTTTGGCCTGGTGATGCTAATTTCTAATCAATCTCGGAATAGCAACATTCAAGAAAAGCAAACAGGATGAGCCAGGAAACCATAAGCCAATTTAGCCTGACATCAGTTCTGGGCAAAAAAAGAAAAGAAAAAAAAAAGAAAAAAATGGAAAAAGCTGATACAGGAATCAAGTGCTAAAGAATTAAAGGATGGGAATATAATTAATGCTAGTCAACATAGTTATTTGTTGGAAAATAAGTTTTGTCTCAACTCTGATTTCTTGCTTTGACTGATAAAGGTAACTGTGTAGATGTAATATACTTATACTTCTGTGAGATATTTAACTTAATAGCATATGACATCATGATTAAAAAACTGGGATCAATAATATCAATAGAGCATACGTTAACTAGATTAAGAACCAGCTAAATGACAGATCTAAAAAAAGAGCAGATGTGAATTGGAAATCATCCCAAATGGGAGTGTTCCAGGGGAATCAGTATTAGGCATGATGATATTCAAAATTTTCATCAGTGATCTGGTTCTAAATACAAACACTGCTGATAAAAATTGTAGATGATACAGATTGGCAGAGTGATAAATAACTATGAGGCTGAAAGATCTAGATCACTTGGTAACATTGGCTCATTTAAACAAAATACATTTTAATAAGATCTGAAAAAAACTCAGAATTTCCATTTTGCTGAAAATGTCTATATTTTGAAAATTGTTTTATTTCTGAATTGGAACAATATTTTTGAAATTTCCTATGAAACAAATTCTGAAAAAAAAATTCATTTGGAAATTTCATTTTAAAAAAATTTGAAAATTTTGACTCAAAATGAAATTTTCATTTCAATTTTTTCATTTTGTAGTTTTAAAATGTTTCTATATTAATTCACAATAAATCAGTAGCACAATGCATAATATGATGTCAGATCATGTCACAATATGAAAACAGTCAAAATATTCATTTAAAAAAATAAAATAAAGGATGAATGCTACTTAACATAGATTGAAACATCTTATTTTCTAAATCAAAGTGTTTGTGTCATAATGAAAGTTTGATACTTAATGATAATATAAAATAAAGTAACAGATTATTTCAACTCTTCAGATTTCAATATAATCCGACATGAAATGTGGACTTCTATTCCTAACATGTTATGAAATAATGTAAGAATGATAAAAATATAAAAATGAAAAAGCACATAAAATGAATTCTGAAATGAAAATTGTTAGAAACAAACATTCTGAAACTTTACTGAAATGAAATGGAAAATCATTTGTGGAAAATATGTTTTTCATGGGTAATTTTTTTTGCTGGACCAGCACTTTCCAACAGAAAACTATTTCAACAAAAGCTTTCTGACCAGCTCTAGTTTTAATATAGTCAAATGCAAAATTGTATATCAAGAAACAAGAAGTGCAGACCATTCCTATAGAATGGAGAATTGCATCTTGGAAAGCAGTACCTCTTAAAAAAATATTTAGGGATATTTAGGGGTCATAGCAGACACCAGTTGAATATGGGCTCCTAGTGAGAAGTTGTGGCAGAAAAATCTAATGTGATCCTCGGATATACAAACAGAAGAGTTGTGAATAGAAGTAGGAAGGTGATTTTACCTCTGAGTGGGCAGTGGTGGGATTGATACTGGAAAACTGCATACAGTTCTGCTGTCCACCATTTCTAAAAGGATGTTAAATTGGAGAGGATACGAATATTATTCAAAAGCTGGAAAGCCAAAAATATTATTCAAAAGCTGGAGAAAATGACTTACCCTGAGATATTTAAAGAGTTCTATGTTCAATTTATCTAAAAAGAGGCTTGAGAGGTGATTTCATTACACTCCATCAGTATCCTCACACAGAGAAAATGACAGCTGCTAAAGGGTCTGTAGGCCAGCAGAGAAGGCATAACAAGAACCAATGACTGGAAGCTGAAGCCAAACAAATTCAAATTAAACACAATTTTTTAAATAATGGGGGGGATGATTAGCCACTGGAATAAATTCCCTTGGGAAGTGGTGGATTCTCCATCTCTTGCTGTGTTCAAATCAAGACTGGATGCCTTTCTGAAAGACATGCTTTAGCCAAACTCAACTCACTGGCTTCAATGTGGGGGTATCTGCATGAAACAATAGCTCAGATTAGATGATCGAATGTCCCTGAGGAGCTTAAACTCTATGAATATATTAGTTCTGTGGTATTTTCCTACTGTCTATATATTATTTGTCTTTCAGTATCACATTCCATAAATTTCTATATCTCATTCAGTTCAGAAATGTTATTAATAATTTATACTCAAGGTTTCAGGTTTTCAGTGTCGTTTTTCTGAAGTTCTGTATTTGAGGCACCAAAGTTTTAAAAATCCGGTCTTTGTGCACATAATTTAGAATTTAATTTACTTTCATTCTTACTTTGCCCTTTTTTCCATAAGAAGCATATCTATAAAGCAATATTTTTTCCTGATTATCTTGAAAGAAGTTGACATGTGGGTTCAAACACTGATGGCTGTTTACTGCTTGTTTCTATATATACTGTGTTGATGATGATGCTGAATTGTTTGATGAGGCAATAATTGTAGACATAAATACATATTGCTCTACATCGAAGTACCTTCAGCTTGGTCTCTCTTAAGACAACTTACATGTCACAGAGATATCTTTTCAGTTTTATCATTATCAGGAAGATCAAATAAAAATGGCTGCAGTACTAGAAAATTATGATACAGACATTTTGTTTTTTGTAAAATCAATGATATAATTGTCTATATTATCCTAGGATGGTTCTGGATATTTGATGCTTTTAATATTCCACTGGTTTAGCGCTAGAGAAAAATAGACCTTTTTTTGTATATTATCACTCCTAACACAGCCACTGGACTGCACATACAGACATATTAATGAGTAAGAAGAACAATCTTCCCTATGAATGGATTGCTAATGCATGACTAGCCCAGCACAACAATTGCATTATCAGGAAACTTTATCCAATGGTGACACTAGAGCATCTGCAAAAGGTACATGCCAGTCCAAGGCCCATTTTATTCATGTCCCAAAGTAATGTGAATCAATGGGGTCCACAGTATACCGAGATGGTTGCAACATCTTATAAAACACTCCAAATATCTATAAATGACAAACTTTAAAATAACATATGGGGCCAGATCCACAGCTCGTATAAGTCTGTAGTTCCACTGACATCAATTGAGCTATGATGATTACACCAGCAGAGGATCTGGGTACCTAGAGGACCTAATTTACATTCTTTGACATAAACTCATTTTAATGGTCTTCGTAACTACAGTAAAGATGTCAATGGAAATGGCCAAAACATCATGATACTAAAAATGCATCCACTTTGACTCAAATATATCACCACATGTTCTGGATTTAAGACTTAGACCTTCCTCAAGCTAGCACAGAAATGGTAAAATATAAATTCATCACTTCATTAAAATTAATATTGTGTATCTGACTTGATTACTCATGGGTCACAGAGAAATAGTTTCTGCTTAGCAAGCAAATCGAGGGAATAAAGATGGGCAACAACATATATTGTATTTTTGAGGTAATCCAGTTTATGTCTGAAAAATGCAATGCATTTTTAAACCAAACATGACCCTTTATAGAGATTTCTAAATAAATCCTAAGGACAACATTAAAGCAGTGTAGGTTATTCAGCTAATACCAATACATTCCTTTGCTTTCCTAATAAATTCTGTCATGTGGATTTTTCTGAGCTCTCTCTGATTGGTCTCTCTTTTTCAGAAATCCAATCACTTTCTGTTACTTCTTTTCTATCACTGACATAAGATAAATGTCTGAGGTTTTTAAATGTTATTATTAACCACATATTTCCTCTATGAAAGTCTGAGGAAGTTTTCAGATATGGCCATTAATGATGCTGTGTACTAATATTTGTGACGTTATGCACGAATTGCTAGATGACTAAAGAACTGGTGGATGTTGATATCAATCAGTAATTAAAAAAAAAATTTTTTTTTGGTATCTTAGAGCATGCTTACTTTAAACAAGGAATTTTGCAAGGAATTTGATTATTATAGTGAGAAGCAGGAATAAATCAATAAAAATTAATTACTTAAAGTTTTTAAATTATTTTATTTAAATCAGATTTTTTAATTTAAATGTATTTTCTCTTAAAAATAAATCTATTTACAATTAAATCTGGAATTATGACAACCTATCTTTAGCCATACAATCCATTAAAATCAATTAAAATATTTTCACTAGGAGAGTGGTGAAGCACTGGAATGGATTACCTAGGGAGGTGGGGGAATCTCCATCCTTAGAGATTTTTAAGGTGCAGCTTGACAAAGCCCTGGGTGGGATGAGTTAGTTGGAGTTGGTTCTATTTTGAGCAGGGGATTTAACTAGATGACCTCCTTAGGTCCCTTCCAACCCTAATCTTCAATGATTCAATGAAATTAAATTTTAAAAATATTAAGCAGTAGACGTTTGCTGCTGAAGTTTACAGAAAATCAAGCCATTGAACTGGTGACAGTCACTAGCAAAGCAGATGCAACAAGAGTTTCTTGAAGTGCCTAACCAGTTTCTGACAGCCGTAGTCTCTTCTGCAGATGCAGAGAGAATATTTTCTTCATTGCAGTTTATTCACCTAGTTCAGTTCAATGATTAATTCATTCAAAGTTAAAGAAGCAAGAATGCTTATTTTTGTCTTTCAGTGTAAGTGTGAAAGGATGAGATCTACCAGTTCTAAATTTTGATGGACATGGTGGCCAGAAACAATCAGTTCAATTCACTAACCACAGATATTTCCTTTGTTTAATAAATCAGTTTTAATGCATAACAGGTTTTGATGAGAAAAAATAAGTTTATGTATCCAGCACATTTAAAGTTTTGTGTAACTAATACAAAACGTTGATTTGTGCATTTTTAGATGAATTCCAATATCCATCTAAATAGTTTGACACAAATCACAGCGAGAAGCAGGAACACACCAAAGGTCTGCATTACTCAGGCAACTCCCAGAAATGGCTTCCTAGTTTATATGGGGAGTGCCAGGAAATCACAGAGGGCTGTCACTCATGCCCCTTTGAGTGGACTTCCTGCAGGGCTTAGCCTCTCAGTGCCCGTGGAAGGCACCTACTAAGGCTCCTTGTGGTGACAAGAAGCAGCATCTCCCTTGAATTCTGCAGAGACTAGTCCTATCATTCTTCTGGTGATTAGAAATCTTTTAATTTCCAGCTTAAATTTATTCATGGTCCCTTGAAACCCAACAAGGAAGGAAATGGATATAAAAGATAGAGCAATCAGCTAAAGAAGTGTCACAGTAAGACAACTGAACAAAATATTAGTGGGAAGAGAGCTGTAACAGTGTGATACATCATGAGGGAAGAGCTGCTCTGGCAGAGATGTAGTCAGATAAGTGATAATCACAAGAGAATATTTAGTGAGAAAATTGCCTTGGAATAAAGAGTGTTCTCTCTAGGTAAAGAAGTGTGGTAGCTAAAATGAAGATAAATAAGAGAGAAAACCAAAAAAATGTATCATCCAAGAGAAAAAATTTTCAGCCTTTGGGAAGAATGTCAGATTATACTGATCTCACAGATGGAGGGAGCAGCTCAGACTTTAGTTAGTGCACTCAAGTGTTTCTTTTTGCCAGAGTTAACATTACAAAATGACAGAGGAAGTGGAAAGGATGGAAGTGGTGTTGTGTGGGAAGCCAGAAAGAAGAGGTTGTGGTAGTCAAGACAGGTGCTGATCAGCACTTGAACAAAAACTTTAGCAATCTGGATAGAAAGGAACAGTTGGATTTTAGAAATGTTTTGGGGAAGTAGCAGCAATATTTTTACTCCACCCCTCCTCTTCATTATCAAATACTATTCCTGTAGTATTATAGCAAGTATTTAATTGGAAAAGCAGTATTTACACAGTATTTTGTACTATTAGCTGTCTAGACTATGGTAAATGTTTTGTCCTTTTTGATAAAAGTTAATCGTATTGTTTACTTTTACTTTTCTTTTCATTTCCCCCTCACATGTGTTTCTCTCTCTCCCCGCCGCACCACTCTTGCCACCCTCCCAGTCTTCTTTTCTACCTGCCTCCCTAGATGTAATTCCCATATGAATGTGCCTTTTCAGGTTGGCAGCTCCAATCCCCAATCAGCTATGATTCCTGAGGGAGGATCCTGCTTCCCATCCCTCCTCGCAGAGGTAACTAGACTGGGTTTTTCATGTTTCCATCTACTTTCAGTGAACTCCAAGCTGCTTTTCGCACTGAAGAGCATGAAGGCCTTTAAAAGCAGTCAAAAACAAGGAGAAGCCAGCATCATGTGACTCTCGCAGACTCCCAGGAAATCTGTGTTAAATAAACTCTTTCCTTCCTTTGTGTTGACATTTTTTCAACTATTTCTAGACTTATTCTAGACCCCGCCCTTTCACACAGATTAGCCAAGTTATTATAGATGGGGTTGTTAGTGCCGCCTATTATGAAGCTTACCCAATTTTAAGGCTGTTTTCAGTTGCTTATAACTGTTCCAAACTTCAAATGTTTGGTCTGAAATTTTCCATGCTGCGTGTTTGCCTCAGGCTGAATTTCTCTGGAAAATTTCAGTCAAAATGTTTCAGTCATTTCTGACAACAAAGCTAAGGAAATGTATATTTTGCCAACGTTAAAAATTTCTGGAAACCTTTTCTTTGGGAAGCTCTGGCACATCCATGCTTTGGAACAGGAACTTTACATCTGGCAGGGTGGTCACTCTGATTTCAAGGAAGCGCCTTTAATCATCTCCGTTCATCTTTTCGAAGCCTTTGAAAATTAGCACTTTGCACATGCTCAGTAGACACTCGCTAAGGCTCATCAGCTAAATACCCTGAAGATTCCATCAAAACAAAGCATGCTCTAGCCCGGGGTTGACAAGCTTTCCCTGCTGTTGCAACTCTGGGCGGCTGTGACCAGTGCCAGGTCCAGGCACTTGAATTGAGAACTCTCTCTCCTATGCTTTCAAGAACCCGCTCCCCATTGGGCCCAGGCAGCATGTAGGAGTAAATTGCCTGATCTGAATACATTATGATACAGTCTTTAATCACATGATCATATACTTTCTCCACAGGATCCTGGCCCCATTAAGAGCACAGGATGGAGCAACTCTGGGGATGAAATCGGATTGTGTAGTGTAGAGAATGTTTTCTGTGGGACCCCTGCTTCATTTGTTGCAAAATTTGGAAGGTGTGTAGTGAATGAGGCACGGGATTGCAGAAACAGAAAGGAAGATCTCATGGTTAAGGCAATGGAATGCTGCCATCGATAAAGGGATTCTATCCCTGCCTCTGCCACTGAGCTCCTATGAGATGCTGGACAAGTCACTTAAACCAAAACTTTTCCCAGGTGTTTTCATTTTCTAGGTACCTATCTTGAAACCCTGGGGTCTGATCTGCAGAAATGTTGAGAATTCATAGAAATAGCTAAAGTTACTGGTAGCTGTGATTGTAATATATAAAGTGTTACATAATGCTAAGTAATCTGAACAATCAGATCTTAGGTGTCTTATACTGGGCACTCAAAATTAGTGGACATTTTTTACCTTCGTCTCTCTGTGCTTGTCTCCACCAATACCATGGATTTCTTACCACAGCTTCATCTCACATGGGTGTTGTGAAAGTAAATGTATTAATGGTGTGGAGCACTTAGATACTCTAGTGAAAAGTGCTATTGAAAAGAAGAGAAAATTATAATTCTCTCTTCAGAACAGGGTTTGAATAGTATGCAGTACAAAAGGCACAAGATCCACACACTGAACAAAGAGAAAACATATTATTGCATAGTTGCTCATTAAGAGACCCCCATCCATCCTGTGCACTGAATGAAGCATGAAACCAGTGGAAAAAAAAGTGTAAGATCATGTAATTGAAGACTGTCATAATGCATGAAAACAAGGAGGACAAACTGAGGTTGCACAAACAACCACCTTCTGGCAGGGACCTGATGTAGATCACAATTCAGCAATAATGCTTCTGGGTTGCCTACTGCTAGTATGTGCATGTGCCTCACTCTCATTCACACACTTTCATGTAGACTGTAGTCATTGCAATGACTGTAACAATATTTCTTCAAATTTGTCTGACTATATCGTCTTATAGACTCATAGGTCAGAAGGGACCAATATGATCATCTAGTCTGACCTCCTGCACAAGGCAGGCCACAAAACCCTACCCATACACATTTATAACAACCCCGAACCCATGACTGAGTTATTGAAATCCTCAAAAGTGAGATTTGAAGACCTCAAGCTGCAGGGAATCCACCAGCAAGCGACCCATGCCCCACGCTGCAGAGGAAGGTGAAAAACCTCCGGGGCCTCTGCCAATCCGCCCCGGAGGAAAATTCCTTCCCGACCCCAAATATGGCGATCAGCTAAACCCCGAGCATGTGGGCAAGACTCACCAGCCAGCATCCATGGTAACTGATGGCTTTGATCTAACTTTTAACGTCATACATCCATTCTACACTCATTAACATTAGTAGAAATGACCCATAGACATAGAGAGAATACAACCAAAATGCCCATATAGATAAACTTACCCTGGCTGGGTGTCATTTGTTACGCAATGATAGGTAAAAGTTCCAAACATCTGAACTCCTAGAATTCCATACAGAAGCAGAAAGAATAGAAGGAAAATTGATACACTCCAAATCTGCTCTCCAGAACGCCTAGTAAGAAGAAAAATATTACGTTAAATGTTCATAGGAAAAAAAAATAAACCCCCAGAAAAATTTATTTAGTATTTGTATTACAGCAGCACCTAGATGGATCTAGTAAAGGACTGGAACCCATTGTGCTAAGTGTTATACGGACACACAACCAAAATATGGTCCCTGCCTCAAAGAGCTTATAATCTAAGTATATAATATAAGACTGGCCATACTGCATGGCCATACTACAATGGTTCATCTAGCTCAGTATCCTGCCTTCTCACAGTGGCTGGTGCCAGATGCTTCAGAGGGAATGAACGGGATAGGGCAGTTATGGACAAGTGATGCAGACAGGAAGACAAGTAGAAGGAAAAATGAGACAACATTCCATTATACACAACATGGCACATACGCACAAAGACACAGCAAAAGCAACTGACATTTCAAAAATAAACAAAAAAATCTGTTAGACATACTTAACTTTCACCTGAAATATGGCATTTGCCCCTCAAAATTATGCTGTGCTAAGATGCAGACCAAGCAATATTTAGAGCTGTAAAAGTGACAGCTTTAAAATAGGTTCTCTCATTACATATATGGACTAGAAATGACGGCCAAGATTTTCCAAAAAGGGGTGCCTGAAGTTAGGCTTAAATCAATACTGGTACATATATAATAGCTTAATTTTGAAAGTGCTGAGCTTCCAGCAGATTCCAGTTGTTCCTATCAATATCAGATAGTGGTTGGCTTATGTTCTGAACCACATACATGCTTAACCTATCATTCCCTCCTCTCCCTTTTGAGATCTATGCATTTGGATACTTAGGATCATATCCTTAGCTAGAATAAATCAGAAGTTCAATAGGGCTCCATGGATTTACACTAGCTGAGGAGCTGACCCATGGTATCTAAAGCAATCAGGCTATGCAGAAGAAGAAATTAATTAAAAAAAAAAAAAAAAGACAAATGGGGCCAACAAACTCCTTATTCCACACCATCCCATCAGGCATTTTGTATTATACAGCTTGACTCTGTCTGAAAAGGTGGGACATCTTAGCAACAGGAGACCAAATGTAAATGGAGAGAGATAATTAACTCTCAATATGACCTCAATTATCTTTACATAAATAATGTAATGATTTTAAGGTTGATAATGGAGGACCTTCCTGGACTGGAAACAAGATGCATGTATCCCACTTAAAAACTGGGAATCTCCTCTTCCCCAGGGTATACAGCTCACATTTTTAGCCTTTATTGGTCCTGAAATAAATGCTTGCTATTGCCCCCATATTATCCATACTGAGCCTTGACACAGTGTAGTTTTGGGGGGTGTGGGACAGAGAAGACAACTTTGATGGAAAGGATTAAATATTTTTCTGCCTGGTTGAGCATTTTTTTGGATAAATTGTTGGATGTTTGAAGCTGATGAGTGGTTTGAAATATCAGAAGCAATCCCAAAGGATCTGGGGGAGTGGGCAGAGTGCAGATGAAGTGGTTAAACATGTTTGATAAATGCAATGTATAACATAGCTCTGCAATGAATCAGCCGGCTATTACCATCCCATGCTGTGTGTGATATATATTATAGTTGAGTGTGTATATGTCCTTTTATATGAAAAAAGATGCCTGTAATAGGAGCACCACACTTATCTCTAGATGCTCCTTCCAATATGTAAAAGTCACCAGAGCAGATAAAAAATTTTCACAAAAAAATGTTAACGGTTTTCTGTCTCTTATACTGACAGCCGATATTTTTAAAAAATTCACATTTCTGACAAATTTCTTGTGGTCAGTTCTAAATCTCAGAATCAAAATTTATATTTGGTTCTTTAATCCTGCTCCCAGCTACTTATACAATCACGCTAAAGAACATTTATTTTCATAGATGTTTGCAGATCAATTATTCACTTACTTTAAAATATTTGTTATCCTGGTTCTTGGAAGCTCAAAGCGAAAATATATCCGGAATGCTCGAATCATAATAAGAGGCCTCGGAATCCGCAGCATGCCCCAGGGTGACATCTGATCAACTATCTCAGCAATTTCAAACACCTAGGATCAAAAGAATAGGATGGGGTGGAGGGTTCTGCTACTCTTGCATATTTCACATCAGTACAGTGTTTGCATTTGTCAATTCACATTTATGAAGACAATACAATTTTCTTGATAACATTTTCTCCCTTTTAGATTAACATTTTCCATTTTAAACTTTTCTTTTTTCAAAGGAAGTTTAAGGAAAATCCCCTCAGCCATTTTTGAATTATCTTAAATGAGAAATAAAAATATACTTCATCCATGTTCCTGATACTTCTAACTCAAACAACTAAAAAAACTGTGTATGTAAGAAGTCCTGAAGAGGACACTCTCTCTTGCTCTCCCCCCTGACCTCTTTTCCTGTTCTGTGCTAAGAGTGTTAATGAAATTAGCTTCTGGAAATATTTCAAAGAGCATGAACAGGTTCTCACTGTTACAAAAATGCACACACACAACCAGATAATGACACTGCACTGCAGGATAACGTGCAGACAGTTGATGATGTCAGGGAATTTGAAAGTGTGCTGAAGAAGAAGAATATCCAAACCATCTTCTCTGAGATTCTTCCTGTCCCACAAGCAAAGGAAGACAGAAAGCAGAAGATTCTGGGAGTCAATCACTGGCTAGGTAAGTGGTGTAGGGATTTGGTTTAATGGAAAATGGATCCACCTTTTATGGGATTAGGAATATACCTCAGTAAAAGAGGGACCAATCTCCTTGGGAACAGGCCAGCTAGAATAATCAGGAGGGGATTAAACTAACAGCAAAAGTGGAGGATAAAAAAGGGAAGATATGAGTGCTCAGGTAGCACAAAATAGAGACGTTCAGAAAAAAATTAAGCAATGAAAGAACGTAAAGAGAAAAACATGAATTTCCTGTACAGGAGTCTGGGTAACAAACTGAAAGAATAGGAACTGCTCATTTATTAGTATAAATTCGATCTAGTTAATGTTATTGAAACCTGGGATGATTCGCATAATTGGAATGTTAAAATCAATGGTTATAATTTATCTAGGAATGATCAAGAGGGTAAAACGTGAAGGAGAGTGGCACTCTATGACAAAAATGGCATTATCTGTTTCTGAGTCACGGATAACTCAGAAGAAAATTATCTTGAATATTTATGGGTCAATGTCCTAACAGAGAAAACAAAAGATGGGGTACTAGCTGGTGTCTGCTACAGACCACCAAACCATACTAGGAAACAGAATAACCATCTCCCCATTTCTTTACATAACTATCAATGTGTTAAAAAAAAAAACCAAGGAAACTTCAACCTGAGTGATATATGTTGAAGGTCTCATGCTACCACTATTAAAACATTTTACATGATGATTTCCTAACTTAAAAGGAAGACAAAGTGATTGCTGAGAAGCTAAATTAATTCTTTGCACTGGTCCTCACTGCAGAGGATGCAAAGATTCCCACATGTGAGCCATTCTTTTTAGGTGACAAATATGAGGAACTGTCCCAGATTAAGGTGTCGATAGAGGAGGTTTTGGAACAAACTGATAAATTAAGCAGTAATAAGTGAACAGAACAAGATGGTATTCACCTACGAGTTGTGAAGGAACTCAGATATGAAATTACAGAATTACTGACTTTGGTATGTAACATATTATTTGAATCAGCCTCTGTACCAGGTGACTGAAGAATAACTAATATGACGCCAATTTTTAAAAAAAGTTCCCGAAGCGATCATGGCGATTACAGGCCAGTAAGCTTGACTTCACTATTAAGCAAGCTGGTTGAACTATAATAAAGAACAGAGACAAGATGCATAAATAAACATGATTTGTTGGGGAAGAGTCAAGAGAAACTATGCCTTACCAATCTATTATTATTCTTTCAGAGGATCTACAAACATGTGGACAAGGATTATCCAGTGCATATAGTGTACTTGGACTTTCAGAAAGAATTTGACAAGGTTCCTCATTGAAGGCTCTTAAGCAAAATAAGCACTCGTGGAATACGAGGGAAGGTGCTCTCATGGATCAGTTACTGGTTAAAAGATACGAAACAAAGGCTAGGAATAAATGGTCCATTTTCAGAATGGACAGAAGTAAATAGAGGGGTTCCCCAAGCTCTTGTACTGGGACTAGTACTGTTCAAGATATTCATAAATGATCTGGAAAATGGGGTAAATAGTGAAGTGGCAAAGTTTGCAGACAATACAAAATTATCCAAGGTGGTTAAGCCGAAAACTGATCATGAAGAGTTACAAAGGGATCTCACTAACATGAGTGAATGGGCCACAAAGTGGCAGATGAAATTCAGTGTTGACAAATGCAAAGTAATGCACATTAGAAATCTTAATCCCAACTATACGTACGAAATGTTGGAGTTTAAATGAACTGTTACCACTCTCAAGAAAGAGATTTTGGAGTCATTGTGGATACTTCTGTGCAAACATACTCCATGTGTACAGCAGAAGTCAAAAAAGCTAACAATGTTAGGAACCAATAGGAAAGAGATAGATAATAAAACTGAAAATATAATGCCACTACACAAATCCATGGTATGCCCACACTTTAAATACAGCGTTCAGTTCTGGTCACCCCAGCTAAAAAATGATATATTAGAATTGGAAAAGGACATGAAAAGAGCAACAAAAATTATTAGAAGCATCTAACAGCTTTTGTATGAAGAGAGATTAAAAAGATTGGGACTTTTCATCTTGGAAAAGAGATGACTAATGGGTGATATCGTAGAGGTCTATAAAATCATGCATAATGTGGAGAAAGTTAATAAGGATTTGTTATTTACCCCTTCACAGATATGAACCATGGGTCACCCAATAAAATTAATAGGCAGGAAGTTTAAAACAAATATAAGGAAGTTCTACTCCACACAAAACAACCTCTGGAACTCGTTGCCAAGGCTGTTGTGAAGGCCAAAATAATAACTGGGTTCAGAAAAGAATTAGATAAGTTCATGGAGGGATAGTTCCATCAATGTCAATTAGCCAAGATGATCAGGAATGCAACCCTGTACTCTGGGTGCACTAAGCCTCTAAGCGCTAGAAGCTGTGAATGAACAACAAGGGATGGATCACTCAATAATTGTCCTGTTCATTCCTTCTGAAGCATCTGGCATTGGCTACTGTCAAGAGCTAGATAAACCACTGGTCTGACCCAGTATGGACTGTTCTTCTGTAAAAACTGTTGCAGCCTACATGGGGGAATTCCATATTAAACCTAATCACAGAATAAAAAATTAAATGTAGCTTAAGTACAAGTCATTATGATTTGATTATATGTATAACATATAAGCAGAATGAAGTCCAGACTAGTAAATACAGGAATATACACGTACATACTTGGTGCTTTAATAGGGCCAATTTTACAATGCTGAAAACAATGATAAGCCAAATCAGCTGAGAGGAAGAATTTAATCAGAAAAATATGAATGATAATTAGGAATAATGTAAGAACACCTTATTAGATGACCAAAAAGCTACAATGCTACAAATGAAGAAGCTGTGCTGATTAAACAACCAAGCTGGTTTAGAGGCAAGTGAAGGCAGCTGTAAAAAATTAAATATATATACATATAAAACAAATGTAGAAAGGGGATGTTGATGGTAATGAATATAAATCTGAAGTGAGGAATTGTAGAAAATTGATAAGAGAAGCCAAAGGACAGAAGGAGAACTCTATGGCCAGCAGAGTTAAGGACAATAAAAAGTTTTTAAAATACACTAGGAACAAAAAGAATCCTGGCAATAATACTGGTCCACTGCTAGATGGAAATGGTGGAATTATCAATAATAATGCAAAAAATCCCAGAGGTTCAATGAATATTTCTGTTCTATATTTGAAGGGGAAACAGATGATGTGGTCTCAGTATATGGTGATAACACTTTCCATTCCACTAGTATCTCTGGAGGTTGGTAAACATAAGCCATTAGCGATTAGACATTTTTAAATCAGCAGGTCCAGATAACTTGTATCCAAGAGTTTTAAAAGAGCTGGCTAAGCTGCTTGCTGCACCATTAATGTTGATTTTCAATATGTCTCGGGGCATTGGAGAAGAGCCAAAAGAGTGGAAAAAAGCTAATGGTGGATAATCAGCTCAACTTGATCTCCCAGTGTGATGCTCTTGTGGAAAGAGTAGAGAGGTTATTTTACCTCTATATTTGGCACTGTTGAGACCGCTGCTGGAATACTGTGTCCAGTTCTGATGCCCACAATTCAAGATGGATGTTGACAGATTCGAGAGGGTTCAGAGAAAAGCCACAAGAATAATTAAAGGATCGGAAAACGTATCTCAGAGTGATAGACTCAAGGAGCTCGATCTGGTTAGCTTAGCAAAGACAAGGTTAAAGGGTGACTTCATTAAGTCTATAAATACTTACATAAGGAAAAAATATTTAATAATGGGCTCTTCAAACTAGCAGAGAAAGGTATAACATGATCCAATGGCCCGAAGTTGAAGCTAGATATATTCAGAGTGGAAATACAGCTTACATTTTAATTGAGAGAGTAACTAACCATTGGAACAATTTACCAAATTCATGGTGGAGTCTCCATCACTGACAATTTTTAAATCAGGATTAGATGTATTTCTAAAAGACATGCTCTAGGAATTATTTCTGGGAAGTTCTATGGTCTGTGTGAATCAAGAGTTCAGACTAGATCATCGCAATGGTCCCTCCTGGCCTTGGAATCTATGAATGTACTAGAAAATGTTCTATAGGGCTCACTAAAAGAATGTGAACTAGATTACAGAGTTTGCCATTTAAAAGTCAGCATTTACCCACTTTCATCACACAAGTGTATGAGAGACCACAATTTCCCCTGTACTTAAATGGAAAATAAGTGCATGTCTCAGTTGTGGTAATTATGCATAAAATATGGTTATGTACCTTAAAATAACTGTAGTTCTTTGAGATGCTGTAGTCAGTGTAGATGCACACCTACAGCGGGATCCACACTGACATGCTTAAATAAGATATGATGACTTTTTAATGGCAATCATGACAGGTCTTTTTCCATCTTGAATTGTGGACTGTAGTCCTTCATCAGTTCTTACTCAGGAAAAACGCTCTCTGTGTAAATGACGAAGGACCGTAATGGGTCTACAGGACAGAATTCCTTCCAATATCGTAACATTATGTGCAATGTGCGCATGTTAACATTACTATGGAAACTTTTGGGTCGTACCCCCATTTCCTCTATTTCATTTTAAATCTGTGACATTCTTTCCAATATGCATTACTTTGCATTTCTGAACAAATTTCAAATTAAAGACTTGTCTACATTAAAGAAATTCACACTATTGAAACATCAATGTTGTTACACCCAAGCAAACCCCTAAAGTAGAAGCACTGCAATGGCTGTGTTATTGCTGGACTGTGAAAGAGTAGACCGCTTTAATTTTAGATCTGACTCATGCACAACTGTGCGTTTATAGCATACAGTTATTTGTTCATGCCAATATGAGTATTGAGATGGGCTTGCTTTTTTTGAGAAGAGCCTGCTTTTGAAATATTAGCCCTTCATATTTAAGGTAAAATTATATAAATTACCTGTAACACCAATGACACCCAAAGACAAAAAACCATGAATCCATCGAACACACACCAACGATCCTTTACGTAGGAGTTATCCCCCTAAAAGAGAAATAAAAATCAAGTGGGTCTTTTTTGTTTTGTTGCTTTATTGACAAGATAAAAAAGAAAATCACAAATGATATCCACTACCAAAAAGGAACAGCATCATCCTCTGCCATCTTTAAAATGTCATTTTAGCAGATTCCAAATCCCCAGTGTCTAGGCTAGAAGATGATGGAAATTAAAAATAATTAAAGAAGTAAATTATGTATTCAGGAAAGAAAGTTGTGAGCTTCATTTTTCTGCAGCAGCTCCTTTCAGCTAGTGCAAGAGAAGAATACGATCTTTGTTACATAGGCTACTGTAAATAAGAAAAACAAACATTGCAGTTGATTAAACACTGACTTGTACCTTGTGCAGTCATTTACATGCCTAAAGAGTAGGTATAAAATAATAACAAATCAGAACACTCGTCTTCATCGGTGAAAAAAGAGTATCACTCTGGTTTGAAATCATTTTTACACCTCATTTTCACAGATGCAAATGATTACTCATGGTGAAAAGCCAATCAATGCCATATACCAGTCTGAATAGGATTGGGCATTTCTTACAGCAGATCAGGGGTGTCAAACATGTAGCCCGCATTTTTTGGGGGCCTGCGCACTCTAAGGCCACCGACCTCCGTGCCCCCAACCCCTGAATGTTGGAGGCCCAGTGCTATTTGAGTTCCCTGACCACTGTCCTACAGGCCTAGCATAGCTTTAGTTGCTTGTTTGGCTATTTTGACTCCTATATCATGACATCTTCCAGTTGGCAGAGATGAATAGGACTACTAAGTAACCTTGCAGATGTCTCAGTTTCTGCATACTACGGCACATAAGACAAAATACACAATGTGTATGTTTGCAGCTGCACATATATAAGGGTGATGGGAACAACAAATTATTCTTGAACATCTTGGGGTACACTTTTTCATTGTCAAGGGACATATTTTTACACCACCCCTCCTACCACCAGATGTTGTTTTGATGACCCCAGTTAGCATGGTGAGAATGAAATGTAGTCAAGGGTGAAAACCCAATGTAGGTAATTAGCATATATGATAATGAGTAGAGAGGTAATTAGGTGAAAGCTGTTTGTGGAAGGGTATAAGAAGTCACTACTTAGACAAAGAAGCGCACTCCATCAACAACTGACTCCGCGGGAGGTGCTGCCGGTCGGACCAGAGCATCCACTGACTCCCTGGTGGGGCCCCTGAAGAAAGCCTTTCCTGTATACAGTCTGCTGAGTAACTGCTTAGCTCTCCAGGCCTAGTGAGTATGATATATTGTAGTTAATTTCAGGCTGTGTATTCAACTAGTATATCTATAGAAAACCTTGAATATTAAACCTTATTGATCTGAAAATCAGGCATACTGTGTCTCACTGATCACTAAATGTTCAGTATCAACACCGGAGCGCCCCAGCCCGGCCCGCCACCAGAGCACTGCCAGCCATGCCGTGCTCCAGTGCCGTCCCACCCCAGAGAGCCGCCAGCCCAAGCACTCCCAGCCCCTGGAGTATTAAGCAGGTATGGAAAGTGAGTAAATGAAAACTTCGCCATTACGCTGCCCCTTTAAATTTTTTTTTTAATTTTTTAAACAGTGCGACCTGCCAAGTGAACAATTTTGTCTTAAATGGCCCTTGTGGCCAGATAACTGATACCCCTGCAGCAGATGAAGACAAGAGATAATGTACAGAAAACATTTTCATGAAACACACTTTCCCTCACTTGTAAAAATTCCTCCTGGAAGTAAATCATTCTCAAAGTGAAATATATCACAGATAAATTGCACAAAACATAATGTTATCTACAGTCAGAATTTATTTTCCTATGACAAGACCCTTACAGTTACCAGACCCTAATTATATATTTTATTGTGTATTTTGGAGAGCAAGAAGGTTCAAACTATGATGAGAAGTCACTGAACAGAAACTTAGAAGCATGGTCATTTCAACTTTCACTTGCTGCACAGTATACTTTTACTTCTCTGCCTACGGTCTAAGTTGATGGGGAACTCTTCACTCACAGGCAATGCCAAACAAACCCAACTTGTCTAGTCTGTAATGTCTGATGATTGAAAAGTAGCTTCAAGCTGTTTGTCTACAGAGCTCAACTGCTTACATTCTATATTTTCCCTTCCATGTACTAACCATGCCCCCAGGGGAGCATGCTCGCAACAGACAAGCTAAATCCTTTGATTGTGTGTGCTGAATAAAAGACACTGATACCTCTTTCTCTAGCATATGAACCCTTAGAAATCAAGTTTCCTTCCCTAGAGCACGAAAATATCACAATTTATCCAAAGTAGAATGTTCTTAGTGAATGAGGGCTATGCAGGTTTCAGCAGGATTTGGCTACAAGTTCTGATATTTAGCTGCACTTGAATAATTTTCAAATACCTATTAAAAGAAAAAATTTTAAGGAGTTATTCTGAGGAAGTTCCATGGTTTGTGTTATGCAAATGGTCATATTATATGATCTCAATAGTCTGGCCTTGAAATCTTTGAAAATATTGGAAATGAGAGTAAAAGCCTGCATAAAAAAATTCAGATGAGACCATAGCTAAAATTACTATTACTTGAAATCCAAACAGGACCCATTGTACTTCATCTTAGCCTGTGACAGAAGTTGGACTATCAATTTTTAATAAAGTTTACAGTACTAGCAGCTTTGATTTCTGAAATCAGAAATCAGCTCCAACTGAATACAGCAGCCTGCCAGAAGATTACCATGTCTGCTATATTAATTTAATTTTGGTAAGGTGTTCAAATACCATGATGATGAACAAGATTTATAGGTACCTAGATTATAGCTCTACCTAGCTCCCTTTCATCCAGGCAATTTCTACTCGGCTTTCCACTCAACTGTCTCAGCACCTCCCAAGAAATAGTCACAATCATAATAAACCGAAGGCCTAATTATCCTGCCTACTTCCCTGGTGTAACATTAGAACATAAGGAGACCATACTGGCTCAGACCAATGGTCCATCTAGCCCAGTATCCGGTCTTCTGACAATGGCTGGTGTCAGATGCTTCCAAGGGAATGAATAGATTAGCAATTGTGATCCATTCCCTGTCATCCAGTCCTCACTTTTGGCAGTCTGAGGTATAAGGATACTCAGAGCATGGGGTTGTGTCCCAGACCAACTCGGGTAATAGTCATTGATAGACCTTAGATAAGTTTCTCTAATTCTGTTTTAAACCCACTTATAGTTTTGGCCTTCACAACATCCCCTGCCACAGGTTGCTATGCATTGTGTGAAGACATACTTTCTTATCGGGGTACCCCTAGTTCTTGTGTTATGTGAAAGAGTAAACAGCACTTTTGTATTAATTTCTCCACACCATTGATAATTTCATAGACATTCCTCCCTTAGTCATCTCTTTCCCTTAGATGGAAGCTGTTCCATACTCCTAATCATTTTTATTGCCCTTCTCTATATATATATCCTTTTTGAGATGGGGTGACCAGAACTGCACACAGTATTCAAGATGTTGGCGTACTGGGGATTTATATAGTGGCATTGTGGTATTTTCTGTAATTTCATATTACATATTTCCTTCGTTCCTCCCTCCTCTCCTACCACTACTCCCCTTTCTTTTTCTTCCTTCTTCTCCTCTCTTCTTCCTTAGCTTCCCCATTGCTTTGCAATGAAAAGCAGCAAAGGCAAAGAAATGACTTTTACACATCTTTGAAGGCAGTCAGATTTTGCCATTATCATCTCCTCTGGCAATGAGCTCCCAAAGCATGGCCCGGTCATGGAGAAAATCCTATCTTGAACTTCCCTTCATAAGTCCTGACAAATGTAGCTACTGAAGGCACTCAGAAGTGAGAAGGTAGTCCTTACCCTGAGCAACCTTGATGTAGCACTAGCAAGAGATTTGATTTTCAGAAAGTGCTAAATACCCACTCTCTGAAAATCAAGCCCAGGTTTAAGCTTCTCAAGTTGGGCACTCTAAAAGTGAGGCACCCAAATAATCACTAATCATTTTTGAGAAATCTTCATCGTTAGTGGAGAGATAAAAAGTTCCCATGACACTTTCAGAAGAATAGGACTCAGTTAATTGCATTTTGTACAGTGATTGCCTGCCCTCTTTGAAAAGGGGTGTTTAGTTATGTAACTACTGGATCCTGGACGTCCCCAGGTGTTCTTTGCCACCATAGCCCAGAGCTACAGGGGTGGCTCTGGCACTGTATGTGTTGAAGCCTCCTGAGACAATGAGTAATTAACGGTCCACCAACATGCTGGACAGTGTCTATCAATTTTACCATAAAGCTCAAGATGTAGGGTTCTGTACAGCAGCAAGATGCTGATGTAGACAAGTTCAAGTTCCCACTCCATCCTAACAATTTAAAGTCACCTTTCCAGCCTTGCCCACAAAAGGGAAGGGAAAGAAGAGACAGTCTTTTCCCACTTTGAAAAGCCTCACCTGTCTTCTGATTGTCAAAACCCACAAATGTCAAGCCTCCTCCTCAAGCCTGGCCAGGTGTCAAAAGCATTAGTTTTTTTGCTATCCAGCTGTCAAACCCTCCCCCTTTTTTCTTCACCCCATCCTCAGCTTTTACATTTCACAGGCTGCCCAGGAAATAAACTAAAGCCGGAGTTCAAGGTGGCACGCATGACTCTGAGGCACGCAGTCTAGCTCAGGTCTGAATTCAGCTACCTACCTGTACCTAGATAGGTACTATACCCATTACAATGTCAAATAAGGGAGAAAAATTCATCCCACTGCATTTTATGATGTCCTATAACTATGTAATTTGTTCATTCTCATTATATATGCTTATCTATCAATCTTGTTCACACTTACAAACTTGTATGTTGTCTTAGATAACTAACGTTGCCTCAATCTTTGCAGAACTCTTGACATTAGGAAGCTTAGGAAAATTTAAATAATAGTTCAGATACCCAAGTAACCCTGAACTAAGGCAAAACTGACAGCTTTTTATAGGTGGTCACCGCATCAGTCATTCCTCTGAAAAATTATATTATTGCTTCAAAAATCAAGAGATATTTTAAATGTTACACTGTGAAGAAAAACACAGTTCAATAGCATTTATACAATTGTGTGTCTTATAAGCAAATGTTTTCACCAACACTGCAGAAATGTCCAACTTGAAAATACCTCCCCACAGTGGTAGTTAATCCATATTTATAAAATGTATTCTAAAGCAAAATGATAATGTGCTGTGCTATACGAACACGTACTGTCTGAAAGGCTCTAATACATATGTACAAAGGAGACAGAGTTAGGGTTGCTATGGGAAGCTTAGCTCTAAATAGCACTTGTGGGTGAAACATAACTTCCTTGTCATTGTATTAACTCATGAACAACACAGTCATTGGAAGCATCCCTTGATTGAGCAATTCAATACATTGAATAAGTGGTTACAAATTTGTCGTTACCATAAATAATATAATATATCTTTATGACAATCTTGTATACTATATAAAAACATGGAAACAAATCACTTGATGCTAATAAAAAGATCCTTACAGCAGGACTGATTACTATGAAGTGCCCAGTGCTTAACAAACTAATATTTGCAGAGCCTCGGTAAAAAAAAGGTATGTTAAGATAGGGCCAATTAAGTAAATATTATGAAGACCAACATCAGTAAAGGAAACAAAAAGCAGCTGATGTTCTCTAGCTTTTTTAGGACTCTCGCAAAACAATATATATAATCTTCCATTTATTCATTTAAGTTACTACAGAGACGATCACTACAGAATCCTTAATTATTTCATTATTTGCAGCAGTAATAAATGAGATTTTACAAAATGACTTCTGGGAGTTTCTCTGATATTTGAGGGATTGCAAATGAGGAAGTAAGTCTTTATTTCATAATGAGAAGAGCAGTGAAATTTAGGCTACGTCTACACTACAATTTATGTTGGCGTCACTTATGTTGCTCAGGGATGCAAGCCACTCCTGAGCAACGTTAAGTGACACCAACATAAGCGCTCGTGCGCAGTGTCAGAGAAAGAGCTCTCTCCTGTTGGCGTAGACAGTCTTCACCAGACACTCTACAGCAGCGCAGCTGCATTGCTACAGCTATGCCGCTGCAACGCTGTACATGCCCTTCCTGTTAACGTGCCTTGAATTTTTACAAAATTTACAAAAGCAAGCGTACTGAACTTAAATTTTCACAAAATCAGTACACTGCAATAAGGGGGAAATTGTGCAGTGCCCTATTTTATATTTTATGCTCTGCTTCTGAAATGTTAACTACAACAACTGGACATTTTAAAATATTTGTAAGCATTCAGAGGTAAATTCTACGTAGGCTGTTCTGCTAGTTAATCAAATGTGATTCCATTTCACCAGCCCCAAGTTGTATGTGTCATGAATATGCAATGACTGTTTTAGGCCAGGTAAAAAACAGAAGAAAATAATCCCTTTTTTGAGACTTAAGAATTAATACTTTCAATTAATCATACCGATAGACTTCTAAAGAAATAGATCATGATAAAAGTTTGCTCTAGAATAAAATATAAAATCTGAGAACAGGCTCCAAAGAGAAGGAAATCATTTTTTTTTAAATGGATGAAATTGCTATAATGTATTTATAAAATACCCAACAGATGAACAAACAAATACTAAAACAGAATGCAATACTGCTTTCATCCAGGAGAGAGAGAATTATGGTGATTTTTATAAAAGGATTAAATAAATTTTAGGGCCAGAGCATTAAGTGAGGTAAATCTGCTGAATTAAATGGAGCTATGCTGATTTACACTGCTGAGGCTCTGCCCCATTGTGTCCTGGAGAGAGATATTATGGACTACCAAATGGAATAACTGTGTTTGAATTCGAGTCTCAAATTGTGTGTGGCCAAACCTGGGGGTACTGCCATACCATCACACTCAGCTCCCCCAGAATAGGATGCCTTTTAGGGTATGTCTACATTGCAATGTAAGTCCATGCTTGAGCCTGGGCTCAAGCCTAACCCCCCTTGGGTTTACACTGCAACTGCAGTGACCGAGGGCTTGGCTCCCTGGTTCCAGGAACCTGAAGGGCTGGTGGGTCCAAGCTCAAATTAAGCTGGGGCCCATGGTCCAATCCCTATTGCTTTGCAGTGCAGGTGCAGCCCTGCTTAACTCAGGTCCCGGGAGTCAACCAGAAGTATCCCACAATTCCATGAAACAACTTCCTTAGTGTTCTCTCTCCCAATCATCTGCAAACCACTCTATTGAAAAGAGAAGCCATGTGAACAGCAGTCGCTCAGGTCAGCATTAACCCATCCTCTTCTGATCACCCATCTGCAAGCACGCTGTCAGAGAGCATCTTGCATTTTCAATGGAGAATGAACTGGCTAAGCCTTTTGCAAAGCAGCCTGCTTCAAACTTCCTGTAATTTCCAGGGCAGGCAGTATTAGTTTCCCAAAGCACACCACAGTCCTAGGGCTAGAATGGCCACATTTCAGTGAAGGAGGGAAGAAGAGTGCTGGGGACTCTGGGATATGGTTACTTGACTTGAGTGTGCGCATTGCAATGTGGATGTCAAAGTCCTGGGTTCAAGTACAGGCTACAAAAGTCTTAACGTAGGGTTAAAATACCATGTAGATGCTCAAGCCCACAGTTCCCTAACATGGGGCAGCTGACTCAAGTCCCACTAGCCCTGGGCTTATATTGCAGTGTAGACATAACCTTAGTGCTCAGCTACCCCAGGGGTGGCTGATAAGGAGCAGGATTAACTGGACTCTTATCGGTGAATTTAAACAGGGGTTGAATAATGTTCTGACTAGAAATAACAGTTGTTATTCTTGCTAAAAAAAAAGTGAGTAATCAAAACTTGTATTTCAGGATGTGAGTCCTTTAGAGCCGGGAATAAGTCAGACTTGACTCCTCCCATTTTGCAATCATTTCAATGTGGGAGACACACTCATATGGACCCCTTTTAAATCAGGATTAGGAAGCCTGTGTTTGTACAGTGCTGTGTATCATTATAGTGCTACATCATATGATGATTAATAAAGAAATCACTTCAGGGGGATAGGATTTTCTTTCTCTCATGCAGCTGACACGTGAGGTTGGGTTTGGTTTTTTCAGAGATTGCCTGGAGATAGGGTATTGAGATTTGATGAGCAAATAGTCTGATTTAGCATGACAAAGCTCACATTTATAAGCTTCATTCACAGTTGCTTTTGCACAGAGGAAAATCACAATGACATTAGTTGGAGTAGGTGAGAAAGAGGCAATCTTCATAAAGATGGACTGATAGTTTTTATTATCAACATCCAGTACAGTCACTGTGTATCACAGATACTGTGGAAAGTCTATGGAGGCAATAATGCTAGCATAGATACATTGGAGGGATACTTCCAAAGAACTCTGAAATGAAATTTGTCTTCAGTTTTCTCTCACAAACCTCCCCCCACAATCCACACACACATATTTCCATCAAAATACAACTGCAATGAGATGTTCTCATTTGGATCCCATTAAGAGTTTTTCTTGATGGGCTATTTTATTCTTTCAGATTACAAAGAAACACACACTACAGCATAAAAGGAAAATATGACACTGAAACTTTGTATTGTGTAATTATAGCAGATTCTCTGAAAGTTTAAGTTTGATCACAGTGGAGTACATTAAGGACGGAATTTCCCCATCAGCTTTGAATTTCCTTTCTTTCTTAATATGCAATATGTTGTCATTTATTTAACTTGATGATTTTCGGATATCCTAGTAGATGTGTCATTCTGCCATGATACCAACTATAAATTAAAAACCTCCTTTGTCTATATTTTTTCCATAAGACGACAAAACAACCAAATGACCTTTCAGAGGATTGTCTGAGTGAAAAAAGTTAGGTATACAGAAAGGCAAAAATAAACTTTAGTTCAATTAAGTGACCTGACTCTTAAAGGTACATCCTAAGAGGTAGATTTGGAAAAATCTGTTATTTATTTCTTCTTAGCAACTTGAAGGCTAAATTACAGAAGCTAGCCTGTATCTATAGCCACATGCTGTAAGCCATGTCCAAAACTGGGGATCCTAGTATCTAGGGATCACTGGGTGGCTGAAGATTACTTCTCTCTCCACACCCACACACTAACAGATATGTATATATTTACTTTCAAAGTTTCCTAAAAATCTTAATAATCAATAATAAATTCACTAAGTAATTCAAATGTCTAATTTTTCCAATACTCTACTGAAATATATTCAGAATTCGCAAACAGCCCTGCTGTATAAACAGAGTCATTATTTGTCTGGAATAACACCCTCACAAGTACAGACAAATGCACAAAAGTAACAATAGAGATCAGTTAATATATCCTAGTGTATCTGAAGTGATAGAGACATGTAGTTACTAAAACAGCAACAGACAAAAAACAGGGATGGAGGAGAGAGCTCAAATCATTAAAACAGAAAAACAAGGCTTGTAGGCTGAACATGTTATTCAAATCAGGGATACCAATCATGTTTGTTATGAACAACATAACACTTAGAGGCCGTCAATCACATCTGCTATGAAAAATGGAGAAGTCAAACTTATTATGCAAGCATTTAACAAACACAGGCACAATACAAATTCTCCTGAAACTGATTATAAAGGATTATTGGAACAAATTTTCAAAACTGCAAATCAGAAACTGCCAGACACCACTGTAAGCCTTGAGATTGTTTTCAGCTAACAAGTTGTAAGTCGAAACTCATGTAAATGGCTAACAAGCATACCTGACCTTCAAGGACAATGGCTAGTGTAAGCATCCAATGGCTCAGGAAGCCAGATGTCCTCTTAGTGATTCTAATTCCAATGAGAACAGCACATTGGCTTTTAGAATTTCTGTCTGTCTGCACCTATCTGTAAGGCCCCCCCTTCTTCTTCCTCCCTCCTCCCCCCACTGAGTGTAACCTTAGCATCCTTGATGTAAGTAAAGTGATTAAAAGTATCTCTGCATGTATGTAATGACCATTATCACTGTTGTTCTCTCTGGATGGGACAATGTCTATATTTGTAAGTGAATAGATAAAGAATTTAAAACATAATATGTACTCGATAAGAAAATGTATATAATTGACCACTGTAACACTATGAAGTCGAAGCTGATTTATCAAACTTCCCGGTATCGTGAATAAACCTCTTCAGTATTCTCTGTGCTGACCGATTCTTGGTGAAAGAATCCTTTGTGCTTTACAATTTGGGCAGGGTGTAATCGGGATCCTCGGAGTACTTCTGCGCACCTTGGTCTGGGACTCCCTGAGTTACCCCTTTGCACCTTTCTTTTTATAAAACGAACCATGCATTGGCACAGACAAGAGGACTGAACAGGGATTGTGTTTTGGGGTTGTAGTTTTGGCCACATTTTCAGGGTGGAGGGATTGCTTCCACAAAGGCTGCACTGCCAGGATTTCTGGGTTGCAGGGATCGCTCTTGTGAAGGCTGCAACGCCAAGTACTGAGCACCAGGGTGTGCTCAGCTGATTCCCCTGAAACACCATTAAGTGGGTTTTAGGAAGCTGGATCACAATGTTATACAAATTTCCCCAGGGTGCTTCAATGATGCCCTCAATGGGAGGAAAAATCATTGAATTTCTAAAAGAAAAACATGCAAAGGTTCAGAAACCTATGGTGAAAGATGGAAGGATCGGTGCAAATGTAAAAGACAGTATGTTATGGTGGTCTGGTCAGATGAAAGGTAAGTTAGAGAAAGGAGTTGTAGTACTTTACTGTGAATATGAAAGAAAGGTGAAAGAGTTAGAGAAACTCCAAAGGCTTTCACATCAGTGCAGAACCAAAAGGCAGATCTGAACCATAAATTAAATGAACTCCAAATGGAGAGCAGTGCTTTAAAGGTTAAAATGAACGAATGTAACTCCTCTCCACATCCTATTACTGCTATCATGCAACAGGAGGATCACACCAATTTTGGTTCAGACAATGATAATGAAAATAACCAAAAAGAAATCAATTGGAAACTGCTCACAAAACTAATACAAAAATGGAAGCTGGCACACACGGAGGGAACTCGGGATAATTGGCTTCTTCCTCCTCCTCCATTCAACTCAAAACCTGATGCCTGTGCTCCCCTGGCCCCATTCCATGTAACCACGCGATGGATAGGACAGAGGGGTAACAGAACAGTTCAGCATACTTATAAGTGTACTCCTCTCGGTACAGAGGAAATGAGGGGCTTATTAAAGGATCTCCTGGATCTAAAGCCCAAAGACCCAAACTCGATATTTTGGAAAAAGATTTACAACATATACATTACATCCTAGGGATCTCCATATCCTGACTAAAGCTAAATGCCCTGACCTTTCATGGCTCAAGGTCCTTTTAGAGGAATATCGAAACAGCAATTGGGCCACTGTTAAGTTTGAATCAGAAGTTGATATGACCCATTCTTGCACTGATTTTAAAGAAGCCATTCAAAATGCTCTGGGCAATGCAGCTGAGAACTGGGGACTGATAGTGGGCTGTGTGCAAGGCAAGGATGAACCCACTGCCAAGTACTGTGAGCGAAAATGGGAAGTGTATTCAAGTAATGCACCATCTTGGACCCCAAAAAGACTGATCAGGCATTCTTAAAAATGTTGAAGGAAGGTTTCAGCTCCCATCTGCAAACTGCCCTTAATATGGGAGTAAACCCAGGCTCCAATTATGAATCTATCTGCCTGTGGGCTTCTGAATGTGAAGCTAGACAAGCCAAAGTCAAGAAAGAAAAACCTGCCCGCATTTCTGTGGTAACAGCAAAAGATAAAATAACTTGTCATAACTGTGGGGGTGTTGGGCATAACCAGAAAACCTCTAGGCCTAAAGCCCAAAACCCCAGTTAGGAACGGGACCACGGTCAATTGAACCCTCACAGTACTCTGCCTTTTCAGTCCAGTCCTGGCCCCACTCCTAGCTCCCCCCCCCCACCTTGCCATGTTTTATCTGTGGGGGGACTGGACATTGGGCAGCTGGATGCCCAATCCAGAAGCCCCAGGTAACCAATCCCAGACGGCAGCTCGGTCCATTGCCAACCCCTACTCACACCTGAGCAGGGAAAAAATGGCTAGACTTCTGAACTCCATGACCCGCTAGGATTCAGCAGTCCCCTTATCTGTCAGTGCTATGGAGGCGGATATAAACCTCTTGAGACCACATTTGCAAACATGGATAAGGGTCCAGCCATGCACAATTCTTGTGGACACGGGAGCATCTGTTTCCCTTACTGACCTCCATCTCCCCATTACAAACAATACATTACTATTTCAGGGGTAGGAGGCACACACATCACTGCCTACAGGAGCCATCCCATTCTTATAGAATCCAATCCATTTTTCTGGACTCAACCTTTTTATGTAGCTTCAAATGCTGAGGGAACTATTTTGGGCATGGATGCCCTCCACGATCTTGCAGCTCCTCTTAATCTCACTCAGAGCACAGTTACATTTACTGATAAACCCATGCACACTCATACCATTCTACTTTGCAGCAACAAATCTCTTTCTTCTATTACCACTGCTAAATCCATAACTCTCACCTGGAATACCTCTAACCCTTTTCAAGAACTATGTTCCAGGTTTTCTTCCGTCTGGGATGAGGACAAGTTAACTTGCAGCTTGCTGCCTGCTCATCCCTGCCTACCCATCCAGGTTACCGGTCAACTTCCCCCACCTACCAAACAATATCCTCTCAAACCTGAGGCCTTAAACACAGTAGGTGACATTATTCATTCTTTACACCAAAGAAGCATACTTGTTCCCTGTTCCTCCCCCACCAACTCTCCTATCCGGACAGTTAAAAAACCTGATGGCTCATGGCGCCTGACCATCGACTACTGCACTGTTAATCAATATGCAAATAAACTTGTCCCCATTGTAGCTGACCCATCAGTTGCCCTTTTGGGCCTCGATCATTCTTACTGCATCTTTACTGTGTTAGACATTGCAAAACAGCTTTTGGAGCCTCCCCATGCATCCAGAGTCACAACACTGGTTTGCACTTACCTTTGGCCCCACCCAGTTCATCTGGACTCGTTTGCCCCAAGGACATCATAATTCTCCCACCCTCTTTCACCAGATTATGGCAAAGGCCCCTTCTTTGGTAGACTGGGCTTCTGCCAATTCTACTTGTTTGCAATATGTTGATGATTTATTGCTTGCTTCCTCCACTGTCTCTGACCACTTACATGCCCTTCAAATGCTGCTACTCCAGGCCTTAGCCGATGCAGACTTAAAGGCCAACCCTCAGAAAGCTCAGAGAGCTCTACCTACAGTTCAATATCTGGGTTACATGGTCTCCCAGGACTCCAAAGCCCTCACTTCAGACCGCCAGATCGCAATTGCTGCAGCCCCATGGCCAACAACAGTTCAGGAATTACATAAGTTAATGGACCTCCTTAACTTTTGTAGACAATATATCCCATCATTTTCCACCTTAGCACAACCCCTCAATAACCTTCTTAAAGGGGCCCAAGCCTCTTCAGACCCCATCTCTTGGTCACCAGAGCATGACCACTGCTTACCACAGCTTAAAACAGCCCTCCTTTTGGCTCCAGCACTCAGGTTCCCTCGCCCATCAGTACCATTTGAGCTCTGGACCCACATACAGGATGGCCATGCTATTGCGGTACTCACTCAGAAACATGGCGAGAGGCACTGCCCTGTGGCCTACTATTCTACCCGGCTTGATCCAGTAACTCTAGCTTTTAGCCACTGTCTTCAAGCCGTAGAGACACCCTCCTAGGCCTTTACCGTTTCTTCAGCTTTGGTTTCTGAAGCCCCCCTTACAATTTTCGTGCCTCATGCAGTTCACAAAATCTTGGACAGGGGCCACTTCTCAAAGGTCACCTCAGCACAATGGTCCAAGTTAAAATTGCACATTCTAACCGTCTTAGTCCTGCTACCTTAATGCCAACAACAGGGGAAGCCCATTAGTGCCCTCTTTCTGAGGAAACCATTATACAGGACCAACTTGTGTCTGAACAACCACTCCACTCTTCTGATCTGGTTTTGTACTATGTCGCCGGTCAGTTTGTGACCTGTCAGGTACATGCCTCCGCTCAGGTTCCTTGCCACCTTCCTGCTCTGCTCAAGTAGCCAAATTAGTGGCACTAACACAGGCCTGCCTCCTGGCGGAAGGCCAGGCTGTTACCATTTACACAGACAGCCACTATGCATTTGGGGTAGTTCATGACTATCTTGATTCTTGGACTAATAGGGCTTACCTCACTTCATTTGGTACCCCTCTTTAAAATGGGGGCGTATATTAAAGGTTTATTGGAAGCAGTTCAAAAACCTTCTAAGCTGGCTGTGGTTAAGATTAAGGCACACACCAGAAACAATGACCCCCTCTCTCTTGCAAATGCAGCTGTAGACAAGGCTGCTAAAAAAGCTGCAACAATTCCACAGGAAAATTTCAAAGTGGCAGCCATCCAGACTCCTGACCTTAAGCAAATTTCACTACCTGAAATACAAGAACAAAGTACTAGAGAGAAAAAAATGGACATGGATTGAAAATGCTTGTAAAATTGATAATGTCAACACTTGGGTCACAAAGGATCAGCAATTTGTAGCCCCTAAATCAATTGTGGCTCACCTTTGTGATCTCTATCACCTACCAACCCACCCAAACCCAAAAGTTATGCTGTACCACATCAAGGGAAAGTGGTGGTGGCCCAAGATGACAGCAGACATACATGACTACTGTCGGCGGTGTCTCGTATGTGCTAAATGTAATGAATGCAAAAAGCTTAAAGTGGCAATGAGACACCAGCCTTGATCTATGCAAAAGATTCAGATCAACTTCATAGGCCCCCTTCCACCTGTAAGAGGAAAAAAAATATTACCCAGTCATAACTAATCATTTCACCCAATGGATTGAAACTTTTCACACCTCTAAAAATGATGCCAACACAGTGGCCTGCTTACTGGCCAGTGAATTCTACCCTCAATGTGGCTTACCATGTTCAGTACAGTCAGACCAGGGAACCCACTTTACAGGATGAATCATGAAGGAAGTCTGCTCTGCTCTAGGCATTAAATAAAAATTTCACTGTCCATACTACCCTGAGAGCTCTGAGCTAGTGGAACGAGCCAATCAGACACTGAAAAAGAAAATCACAAAAGCCTTACTTTCACAAGGAACTAGTTGTGTGGCTCAACTACCCACAGCTCTCCTCTCGATGAGGGCAACTCCTAATGCCACTACAGGAGTCTCACCCTTCAAACTCATTACTGGAATAACCATGTCTTTGGGGGAAGGATGTATAATTCCAACTCCTCTTCCTCTGGTTTCTGAAGTTGCACGGGAATACAGCAAATGTTTAAATGAAGTTTTGCAGCCTTTGAGGCTGATTGTTAAAGACAGGAAACTCAGGACTCGCCAGAATCCCCCTCCTGGGTGGACATACAGGAGGGAGATCAGGTCATGGTAAGAACATACAATCCTGGTGTACTCCAATCAAAATACTCAGGTCTGCATATGGTATTGGCCCATAGATACATCTGTGAAGATACAAGGAATCCCAATATGAGTTCACAAAACCAGAATTAAGCTATATAAATAAGTTTATCTAATATCTGTTCTGTGCACTACGTTTGTCTTCTCAGGTGAAAATGTGGTTCCTCCTAATGATCCTTCTTCTTGACCTCAATACCACATACTCCTGGGACCCACCCGTAGTCCAAATCACACAAGACACCTGCCTCAAGGCTGGCCAATACATGCAACTTCCCGAAGGGGAAAACAGCCAGTGGGTAAGAAAACCCGATGTACGGCTTACTACCCCACCTTCTGGGAAGGGAGCCATCGTAATTCCTGGATCCATCCACCCCTCAGACTATAACATAATCTCACCCATTCTACCAACCCCCAGGAGTGGAATATGATTACCTGCGTATAAATATGCCGAATAAAACTGTACCTGAAACTTCAACCCTAAGGACTGCCTGCCCATTCACGCTATAGGGTATCCACCAGACCCAGCCGAATGTGTTCTATTTTCAGAACATAATACAAGGAGACATCCCTTCAAGGCCCTCCTCCTCCAGAGGACCAATCTCACTTTCTCTATAGCCTTTGACGATACCATTGATGTCCAGAATATTTACAGTCGCTCCACCAGTCTGGGAAACTATACCTGTATTTGTAGATACAGGTATGAAAATGGTATACAACTTGTTTTTGGAAAAAGAATAATTCTAGGAGCAGGATGGACAGAACTTTCACCTTTGCTATGGGAACCTGGAATGGAGGGCAGTATTGACAAGAATACTGTTCAAACCCAGTCAGATGCCTGAGATGTTCGGATGTAAGATGCTATAACTTGACTACATGTGGTTATATCCCCTCTACCACCTGCCCTGTGCTCCACTCCACCCCTCCTGATGGTATTGTCCATTTGGGATCTAATAAGACACTTCTACATGATGTAATTATGGTTTTTGTTAAAGTTAAATATGATTTGTCTAAATTTGCTGTACAATTACAAAATGTATGTTTTGACCACCCTAATTCTTTACAATGGCTACAAGAACAGTTAAAGTTACTAGTACACCAATATACAGTCGAAGTAAAAAATACAAAAGCGAGACATCCTAGGTGACAACGGTCTCAAGTTGCAGTGGGGGAGGTCTAGGTTGGACATAAGGAAAACGTTTTTCACTAGGAGGGTGGTGAAGCATTGGAATGAGTTACCTAGGGAGGTGGTGGCATCTCCCTCTTTAGATGTTTTTAAACTGTGGCTTGACAAAACCCTGGGTGGGATTATTTAGCTGATGTTAGTCCTGCTTTGAGAAGGGGGTTGGACTAGATGACCTCCTGAGGTCCCTTCCAACTCTAATATTCTATGATTCTATGAATATTTGGAAGCTCAAATTCCATGCTAAACTCGCTTAATGCCAATGCGGATAGATCCTACAATGCCTGGGTTAAAAGCCAGACTACTCAGGCCCTAAAATACACCAATACTGTCTTATGATATTCTTTCACTGCTATTGACGCAGCCAGGGATGGATTCTATACAGCAATTAAAAAATCCTCTGATATCATAATTAATATGATTATATCCCAATCTAAGGGACATGCTTGTGATTTGTTCAATACGTTAAAAGAAGATATGTTAAGATATATGCCTTGGTTCCCGCGGCCCCCCCATACACACACACAGTCTCTCTTCCTCTGACCTTGCAAACATGGCAAATATATTTGCTCTGTTAATTGTTGCCTCCCGCTACCCCCTAAAACCTCTTCCACCCCCTCTTTTGATTTTCTTCTTACCTATCCTTTTGTTATCCCCACCCATGTTTTTTCTTCCTCTTTTTTGGTTGTGTGTCTAACCCCACTGTCTATCGAATAGAACTTTCTGGCTTTATGTCTCCCTCCCTCCCCCAATGGCGGCATGCTCATAACAACTTCGGACTTTTGTACAGAAACTGCTGACTATATCATTGGATCTTGTTCTACCCTCCGCCCATTGAATACCGCTTCTTTTGTGGTTGTTATTATCTTTCCTCTCCTGGATGCTGAGACTGCTCTTCAAGTGTCTGCCACGCCGTGGTGTTTTATCACCACTGCGTCATATTACAACTATGGCCCACTACAGTGACCAGCCAACTCCTCCATGTGTCTACAAATTACAGACTCCTTCACTCTGGGTGACATTCATTTGTCCGGCTGCATCGTTACAAAAATGACAAGACTTCCTTGGTGGTATGGCAATCTATATCTGGACAATACCCCTGTCCAAGTGGCAAAGGAGCTGCTGGCTAAAGTGGTCCTCGCTGCTGCCTCTGTGTCTGCCACCATTCATAAGAACTCTGCCAAAGGCTGTGTGAAGGTCCAGCTCTTCACCCAGATTATAACCTGCTTGGAAGATTCAACTTCCGGCCCATCCTACAGCCTTATCACCTGGTGGACTATACTGCAAATAGCTGCCGCTGCTGTTTCTCTTTTTGTCCTGTTTTCTTCTGTGTGTATGTTCTGTTACTTTAAGCACATGATTAACAACTTCACTTCTCTTCCCTCCATCTCCCGTTTTCCCCCCTCCATAACACCTCCCCCGTATAATCCTAAAATAGATCATGAATATCAAAGTATCTAAATAATTGATCATATCTCATTTATGGGTTTGATTTGTCAAGCAGGAGGGAACCGTAAGGCATGAGATTGTTTTCAGCTAACAAGTTGTAAGTCGAAACTCATGTAAATGGCTAACAAGCATACCTGACCCTCAAGGACAATGGCTAATGAAAGTATCCAATGGCTCAGGAAGCCAGATGTCCTCTTAGTGATTCTAATTCCAATGAGAACAGCACATTGGCTTAGAATTTCCGTCTGTCTGCCACCTATCTGTAAGGACTTCCCCCCTTCTTCCTCCACCCTACCCCGCACTGAGTATAACCCTAGCATCCTTGATGTAAGTAAAGTGATTAAAAGTATCTCTGCATGTATGTAATGACCATTATCACCGTTGTTCTCTCCAGATGGGATAATGTCTGTATTTGTAAATGAACAGATAAAGAATTTAAAACATACTATGTAATCAATAAGAAAGAGTATATACTTGACCATTGTAACACCATGAAGCTGAAGCTGACTTCAGACTTCCCAGTATCGTGAATAAATCTCTTCAGTATTGTCTGTGCTGTCTGATTCTTGGAGAAAGAATCCTTCGTGCTTTACACCACTGAAAACCAATCAGAAGCGTCTACATTTATTTCAGGTGCTTGCATCCAGGGATGTGCACACACAAAAGCTTCCTGTTCCATAACCACAGGCATTTAACATACTCAGGAAGCAATTCAGGAAGCAACAGACAAGGTAGGTGAGGTAAGTGGACCAACTTCTGCTGATAGATGGCCCCAGTTTTTGAGCTTCATAGAGACTTTCTCCATATCTGGGAGAAGTTACCCATGTGTCTAAGATAAATATAAGTTGGAACAGATTTTTAAGCATAAGGGTTTCACACGAGGTAGGAAATCACTAAAATAAAGTGGGCAATTAAGGGCTAGCAAGCAGTGGGATGAGTTATGAATTGTTGTAATGAGCCATAAAACCAGTGTTTCTGTTAAGTCCCTGGCTTTTAGTGTCTAGCAGAGTTATAACGTCAGTTCCCAGGCTCATCTTTTGAAGAGATTGTGCAAGTTTCCTTTGAGGATGAGACAGAGGTCAGATATGCAGTGATCACTTTGTGAGATGTGTTCGCCCATGGGTAACCATGTCTTTCTCTTTTATCATTTTTCTGTGAGGGTTCATTTCAGCATGTAGTGATCATCTAGTTTTACCCACATAGTTGTTGCTCGGCATTTGATGCACTCGATGAGGTACACTACATGTTGTGATAGGCATATATAGGACCCCTGGATGTGTGTTTGGTGTAGGGGTATTGATCATAGTTGCCATGGAGATATGTCTGCAGATTTTGCATCTGTTGTTCTGGCATGTTCAGGTGCCATTTTGAATTGGTGTGTCCTGGTCTGTGGGGAGCTTGCTTCTGTTGATGAGCGTGGCAAGGTTGGAAGGTTGTGTGAAGGCCAGAAAAGGGGGTTCAGAAAATATTTCTTTGTCTCCGTCAAGTATGGGTTGTAATTATTTGATAATACTCTGTATGGGTTCCAGGATAGGGCTGTACTAAAAAAGGATGTTCCACCAGAGAAAAAAGATCGCATCATGGAACGGGTCACTCAAATACCCTAGGAGAACCTGCTTTCAATACAGAAAAAATAAAAAATCCAGTGACCACATACTCTAGTTGTCCACTACCACCTCATATTGGAACCCATACAGAGTATCACCAACACTACATACATCTATTCAGGAAGGACAGTCTCTATTGTTTAGTTATTTCTTGTTTTCCCACCTTACATCTCCAAAAAGCTATTTATACCTTAAATATTTCAATACATTTTTTAAAAAATCCATCCCCATTTTTATCCTCAAATGTCCCTATTTATAGGATTTCTAATAAGGATAAGAAAGGCGATTTGTTGAGATGGACTGAAAAAAGCTCTCCCTTTTAGCAGGCTGCTTTTAACTACATATACAAACTTTCCACTCCCTCAGTGTGGAATGCTGTGAATGGGTCAGCATTCCAACCCAAATGTCACTGTGGTTCAGTAGTACTATATGTAAAGAAGTTTTTTTTTAATTATTTAAAGTGAATATTTTAACCTCCAACATTAGCACTTTCATCGTTTTAAAATAATTCAACTGATTTCTTTTCAAACATAGCTTGTTCTGTAAGACTCATCTTGACTTAAAAATCAAGCAAGGACTGTGCACACTATCCTATATCTTTCCAACGGAAAGACTGAATAGGCAATTCCAGTTTTTATTCTATTATATACTTGATTAACTGAAAAATTATTTATCTTAAAAAGGAAACCATATTTTACAGCATAACCACAAGGGCCAGCATTAAGGTTGAATTTCACCTTAATTCTATTGGTTCTTTATTTTTACTTTTGAGCAGGGAGGATAAAAATCAATGATCTTTTTAAAAAAAATTCAGATTTTTTTAAATTTAAATAGGGTTTTTTAATTTTTTTTCTAAAATCATCAATAAAATACTAAATTTCTCTCATTAAAAAAATAACAGTTACAATTAAATCTCGTCACAAATATGCTAAACCTACACTTACAGTCTCATAAAAATGGATTAATGCCTCTAGTCTGTCCAGCCTAACTACCAGCTCATGCTTCTTGAAAGTTCCGGGCTTTCAGTTTCAGTTTCCCAAGCTGTTTGCTATGTTGGATGTTGCTAGAAAAAAAAAACATTTAGCTTAGCTAATCTTTATGGCTTGTTTAATTAACTAGGTTTAGATTCTATCTCCCAAGTAACGGTACAGAAAGCTGCAATAAGAGAAATCTAGAGTTGCCAGCTGCCATTGGGTGTCATTTTCTTATTTTATGTTACATAATACATGCCCCTTATTTTGGAACATTGTGGCCACAGACCATAATGGTGATGCCATAAATCTATTCCCTATTTTATTTCAGCATAACTCAGCTTTCCCAAGGGAATCCCACCCTATACTTGTTTTCTCAAAAAACAGAAGTGCCAGTGAGTTCTATAGGGCACACTCCAAAATTAAGTGCACTCTAAGTGCAGTCAGTCTTAGCTTTTTTGGTAATTTGGAATTGGATCAGCATCCTTGATGAAAAAAATGTAAATGACTGAGAAGAACGACTATTCAAAATCATTTTTGAATTTTATTTCAGGATTCCATTTAAACATAAGAGACTTTGACTGTGACTGTCTGTCTGCAACAACTTCAGAGTCATCCATTGGTACTTTTAGCAGCAGTGCTGCAACTAAACATATTTCAGACAACAAAGTAACAGGAGCAAGCAAAAGATTTCAATCACCCAGTAAAACCACCACCATGGATGGGTTTGTAGTAAGGACCAGCACATACCAACAAGACACCATAGATTAAAAGATTGCTCGGTTCATTTATGCCACAAATTCTCCTTTTCGCATTGTTAACAATAAACACTTCATTGACATGGTTAAGTCCTTATGACCAGGCTACACTCCATCTGGTAGAGCAGACATTGGTGGAAGGTTGCTAGATATAGTGTATGAGAAGGAACTTGAACAGTGTGCAAGAAATACTGAGGGGAAATTTGCCAGTTTAAGCCTTGATGGGTGGAGCAATGTACACAATGATCCAGTAATATGTGCCTGTGTGACAACAGAAGATGGGATTGCATATCTTTCAGAAACAATAGGTACGTTGGGAAATGCCCACACAACTGAATATTTAAAAAAGTGGCAGTGAAAGCTGTAACAAAAATTCAACTGTCACGTGCACAGTTTTGTCACAGACAATACTGCAAACGTGGCAAAGATGAGAAGATACATAGAAGAAGAAACAGAAGGACACTCCTTAATAATGTATGGCTGCAGTGCCCATTTAATGCATCTTTTAGTCAAAGACTTAAATACGTCTTCTCCAGGAATAAAAGAAAACATTGTTGAAGTCGCAAAGTACTTCCATAACAACCATTTACTTCAGCTTCACTGAAGATAGCAGGAAGATCCAAACTAATTCTCCCTCAAGATGTTCAATGGAATTCTGTGGTTGATTGTTTTGAACAATTTATTAAGAACTGGCCTATTCTCATAAAACTTTGTGAGGAAAACCATGATAAAAATAGATGGAAGTATCTCATCCAAAGTATCTAACATTGGACTAAAGAGGAATGTAGAACATATGCTCAGTATACTAAAGCCTATATCCCTAGCCTTAAACAAACTTCAGAGAAATTTTTGACAGCATCAGCAATGCAGCAACATTTGGAAGGCATTTCAAGAGACATTGAAGAAGAAAATACCTCCACAGAAAGTTAAACTGCAGGCAATAAAGAAGTGACTGAATCAAGCACTAACTCCATCTCATTTTCTTGCGAACATTCTCAACCCCAGATATAATGGTAGAAGTCTAACTTCTGTAGATGCTGCTGCTGCCATGGCATGGGCATCTGAAAATCACTCCTCAGATATGCCAGTCATAATAAATTTCAGGGCTGGAGGGCAACCATTTAAACAGTACATGTTTACTGATGATGTTTTGAACAAAGTCACTCCCCTGAATTGGTGGAAATCGTTACCCAAGCACCTTGAAACAGAGTTCCTTTGCTTGCTAAGCCAACTTTTCACAGCAGTAGCTTCCTCCGCAGGCAGAGAGAGAATATTTTCATTGTTTGGTATTATTCACTCAAACCTAAGATATTGACTGGGAGTTGAAAGAGCAGGAAAACTCATATTTCTGTTTCAGTCTATAATAAATGAATAAAAATGACAGTGGGCATAGGGAAGATGAAAGCTAGTTTTAGAAGTTTTAGGACAGCGTACATTTAATGTTGTGATGACTTGTCTGTTAGCATTAATAAAATTTGAAAATAAAAAAAAAAAAAGAATTTAAGGACAGGCAGAGTTTAAGGACAGCCATCAGCCAGCAACTCAGGAGACAGCTGCAATTGCAAATGTGAAACATTTATGTAACATTTAAGATTTAGTTTAATAAAATATAAGTGCTTTTGTGTTTGTGTGTGTGATTTAGTTCTTATCATTCCTCATGTACTGCTGCTGCATCTGCAGCTTCACACAGGTAAGGAGTGTTATGTACTATTTCCTAAATCAGTGTTTCCCAACCAGTGTGCCATGGCACACTGGTGTGCCGTCAGGCCTGAGCAGGTGTGCCACGGAATTTCTTGAAAAACTACTTAAAGAGTTGAGTTGGCTCATGAATATCCATGAGTTCATTTGGAGACTATATGGTGGTGTGCCTCAAAATAATTAAAAAGTATCCAGGTGTGCCATGGCCGAGAAAAGTTTGGGAACCACTGTCCTAACTTAATAAAAATCAAATTATCTAAAAAATTACACAAGTATATCCTCCTAGATGTTGTAATACTGTACTGAGTTGAATATTAACATGTTTTAGTGATCAGATTTGCACCATTGTTTAAGAAATATGTGAAGTTGTATCAGTGGGAAACTTGATTCAAATCAATGATTTTCTCTTGGTGAATGATTTAAATCAAGGCCATTTAAACCAATCCACCCTGCTTTTGAGAATTTAATTTTCATCCATCATGGCAGGTATCTCCCCCACCCCCTTCCCCATAGAAATATTTTTTAAATGAAAGCTTTAGTTTTTACAGAGTACTCACTGACGCAGCATGGATCAGTGCTGTATCTTAGTTTCCCCTCCCTTGTGCTTTTTGCTTTAGAGCTCCATTTTCTTATCCATGCTATTCTGATGGACACTAGCTCTATATTCCAGGTCAAGGGGTCTCACTCATGGTTGTAACTTATCTAACCTTGATTAAAATTGTTCACATACACCCCTGACTGAGTTTTCATCACAAAATATCTTATGAAAACCAAGCATGTGGACACAGACTAGCAGGCTTGTGACTGAAAAAAGTCACACATTCTGTTTTACTCTACGATATTTCTGAAAAAAATTACTGATGTCTTGATTCTGGCCAATAGATTTACAATCACACAACGTGTTTTTCCAGAATGCTCTTTTCTTATGAAGACTTTTGCCTAGTTTTCAGAATAAGTATTTTAGATCATGAAGCTGAACATCCACATCTGCTTCATCTCCTAATAACTATCTTTCCACCCCCATCTGGATACATTTTCAACATCTTAGAGAGATTACATTTTGAACAGCATGTCTAAAATGATGGTGTACAACAACCCCAATATTTCCTTTCCCTTCTCTCTTTTGTCTGTTTGGGGAATTGGGGAAGCTGACTTGACAAAACTGTAATAGCTTGGTGAACAAGCTGAAATCCAGTTAATATTGCCATCATTTTGTGGAACGGGTTATATTAGGACTTAACATTTTTCTGTGACTTAACATTTTTCCTTTAATGTTTAAGTGAATAAAGACCATAAAGTCATAGAAGATTAGAGATGAAAGGGACCTCTGAAGGTCATCTAGTCCAACTTCCTGCTCAAAGCAGGACCACAATAGGAAGCTTAATATCATGTATGTGATTATTAAGGAGTTAAAGCACTGGACCATGATGAAAAAACTCTTATGAGAAATATTAAACAATACACAACGAATAATCCATAAATCAAGACATTTTCCTGGAATTACTGTGACCATGGTAGCCAGGCTCTAGTTGACAACAAGAAGGTTCCTGAGTAAAAAGGTAATTGGGAAGGTGGCCACAAAAAGCTTGATCTCCAAGACACATATGGATCTGGAAGTCAATGCCCTGGACACACCAAGAAATCACTCGCTTAAAAAAAAAATAGATATTAGACCTTCACAATTCTTTCCACCAAGAACCACAAGCCCACCACACTCATCAAGTGTGGAGGGTTATGAAAGAGTAAATATCAGCATGACAGTTACAAGGAGCCAGCTGCAGCTTCCCGATTCAGAGCAGTGAAGCCATGCTGTAAAATACAGCTGGAGGGATCCTGCTCTACCAGACAGTGACAGCACAACTCGTATGAGGTCCTTTACAGGAGCAGAGGACTGGGGAGCAGAGCTCAGGTCTATTCACCCCCTATTGTTACAGACATCCCCCAGCCTGCACCTGCTCCCATGACCCTTTTATAGCGGGGGGGGGGGGAAGAGAGTAGCTGGGATAGGAGTTGGCTGAACGGTTTCTGAAGCACTAGGCCAGCAGAGATTCCTCCTACACAGGGGGAGTGTGCCATGAGAAAGGCCAACATGTTTAAAGCCACTTTGAACTGGCTTTAACAAACTAGAAAATGCAGCCTTGAGGGCTTTACAAAAACCCATCAAACTGCTCCAGTCTGCCAGAGGTTAAGATACAACTAGAAAGTTCCACAAGGCTCAATCTTGTACCAAAAACATCGGGGTTATGCTGCAAGCTAATTACGTGAATGATGTAATCACTAACTAAGGTTATTCCAAGAATAATGAAGTCAATGAATATTGCTGAGTCCTAGCCAAGTAAAATCTGACAAATCCACTTGCTACTACATTAGTTTGAGGTAAAGTATAAAAACCTTGGTGATACCAAGATGTCACAGTAATAATGATATATAAAAATTACAAAAAGACAATTTTTTTGACATTTTATCATTTCTTTTGTAAACCAAAATGTGTCAGTACGGTATTTAGGTGGTCTACAAGATAAAGAAAACATTTTTATTAAGCTAGGGTTAATAACCTAGCCATATAAAATTGTCAATATAAGGCAGATTAAATTATGACTCAAAAATTTCTATTAAAAAGATTGGTAATCAGTCAACTCTCCCATCTTCAAAAATTCATTTTATTTTCTAATTTTTTTTAAATGATGGTAATACCACAAGGCTTGGTGACCTACTATACAGTAACAGCAAGGGTCTGCATAAATACAGGACTTGTGAATTAGGAACTATGCTAAGTAGATAAATGGTATTATACATATGTTCCCTCAGCTTTCACAGTGAAAACCTTTTTATTTCTCTCCCATTCGCTAATGGGAAAATTTTCAGCTTCGCCATCTGCTTGCTGATACCATTTTTCTTTCAGAAGCATATGAATTCTTTTGCAATATGCACATACTTTCCTATCCACTGGCTAAGATTTTGGAATGTTTTCCTCCTTTAGTTATTTAAGAATGCCAGCATGGTAACAGTGTCCAATTCTAGCAGTTTACCTGGAATGCCCTCTTCTCTACCATCACCTAAACTGAAGGTGGGAGTTTAAAAACGCTCATAAGGAGATAGCACCTATGCAGGCTCTCTAAGATACCTAAACTTGAAGACTAGATTCATGACATCTTGTCTTCTATTACTGAAATTATTACTAAGCATAAAGGTAATTTGCAGAACAGTGATTTGTTTTAAAAAAAGCTCTTCAGTGAAGAGTATATGCTTCATTTGCATTACTGATGCCAGTGGATAATGTCACAAATTCTACCACAGTGTCATCTTACTCTTCCCTCACTGCAATTCCCACTCTTCTCCCTTCTTCCAGTTGAGGAGGCCATCACGACAACAATCCCTCATGGTCGAGGATGATCTCTTCTGTTTTATGTGGTCCTTTGATGACTGATGTCCAATTCTTGAGCCGCAGACTCATTTGCAAATGGTTTTGGAAGGCAGGGGGCCATGATTGCTACATGATAGTTGTCTGTCCTTTTTTTTTCTAACATTCGAGACCAAGACCAGGCAATTTTCCTTAAAAGTGGTCATTCCGTCTCTGGCAAGCCTTCACCAGTTTGCCCTCTCTTGGGCGACTGTCTTCCAGTGTGTGATGTCAATGCCACATCTCTTGATGTTTATCTTGAGAGTTTCTTTAAAGTGTTTCTTTTAGCCTCCTCATTTTCTCTCTCTTTTGGTGAGTTGGGCAAACAATTGATGTTTTGGTAGGCATGCATCAGACATATGCACAGTGCCATCTCCACTCAGCTGGTGCTGAATAATCAGAGCCTCAACACTAGAGATGTTGGCCTCCGTGAAGACACTAATCTTAGTGAGGCAATGCTCCCACTTTATGTTGAGGATATTCTGGAGGAAGTGGGGGTGCTGACGTTGCAGCTTTTGCAAATGTTTCTATCCTTGGATTGATATAACATATAAATTCACATTCATAAATGATGTGTGCTCATGCACACCTCAGACATGTGCTCCACTCCTTCAGTTCTGAGATCAGTGTAGTTGATCAGATTGGAAGTTCACTCATCCCCTAGTTTCTGGCCTCCAGAAGTACATTTGAATGCTCAGTGTTCCTTGAAGCATCTCTACTAAATGATCAGATTTATGACCAGCATAAAACTGGAGTAACACAGTGGTGAATCAGGCCTGTTGGGCCTAATTCTGACTTTATGTCTACTAGTAACAATTAACTTCATATTCTACACCCTTAAACCTCAATGTGCTTGAACAGAATTACTCCTGATTTGCACTGGTGTCAGATGCAGGCTACTTGTATTTAGTATAATTATACCAGGATAATACAGGAATGAGAACAGAATCAAGACCTGTATTTCCTTCATGAGTAACCGTGTTTATACAAACTCACCTATGGCAGACTGAAGCCAGTGGCATACTGAACTGCAAATATGAAAAAGGCAAAGCTGTAAGGTACCACTGTAAAACTGAACTTGTTATCTCCTTGTTACAGGATGCATCCCCAGGTTGCAGCCTGGAAGCCGTGGAACCGCAGTGCTCCCATTAACAATCCAGCTTGGTTGGCCTCTCATAATGTGCTGCTGGTGACAAACAGCAAGCCCATGCAAGTCCGGTTATCACGCAACATGACAGCAGGTACATGACTGAGTTACCTGGCTGCTTTCCAGCCACTCAAGGACCAGCAATGGATAGAAAGGCATCAGCCAGTTCACACCAACTCTGTGCTTTGCACCCCAAAGTTGTCCTATCCTGCCCTAGTCAGAAGCCTGATCAGGATAAGTTTAGTACTGAGTCTGCCCTTCCCACCTCCCCAGTGTGGGGAAGGCATACACCAGTTTTGTTCACTGAGCTAAGACTTCTCAAACACAGTACTTTACGTTTACTTTATTTAACTATAGGAAGATAAATTTTAAGTGATTATAAGTAGTTGGCTTAAAGGATCAGAGATAGTTACCAAAGAAATAAAGTAAGTTCACAATCTAAACACTGTTCTATAGCACTGAACAGGATCTGAATTAGCAGCATCTCACCGTGTCTAATGATACAAGCAGGCTTACTGATTCTCGTTACATAGGCTGCCTCTGCTCTGCCCCTCCTCTGTTCAAAAGTCCTTTTGGAGTCCTTCCAGGCGTTCCTTCAGCTATTGAATTGTGGGGGAATGAAGCCAAGTGATGTCACGCACCCCCTTTTTATAGTTTCTCCCAGCTTGCTGGAAAGGTCCAAGCATGTGTCGTGGGGGGCTGCCCCCCATTGGTCAAGCAGTATCCCATTGTGATTCCTTGGTGAAGTCCCTAGGGATGTGAGTTGGAAGAGCAGATTCCCCTTAATAGCCCATCAGCACATCTGGCTACTCCATTATTGTACTTGAAAAGTTGGCTTGGGTGTTTTCCCACCTCACAACATGTTCTAGTAATATATACACCAATATTTCATAACTTCACATATAATTATAGCATATACAATCCATCAGGATATTAATGTTTAGCAGACCAAGATATTTAAAATGATACCTCACAAGGAATACTTTGTACAAAGCATATCATAATTATATGACAGTGGTGAATATGGGGTTCTGGGGTGCTGCTTTCAGACAGCGTCACACTCTTATATTACTTCTTACAGTTTATTAAGTATATGGAGTGAAATCTGGGCCACACTGAAATTAATGGAAAAACTTACAGATTACATTTGTCAGGATTTCATCCATAGTTTTGTAGAAAGATAATTATGACAGCTAAAAAAAGTCAGATTTTTTGAAAGAATCCAAAAAAAACCAGTCACTAAAAGGATATATTAAAATAAAGACCAATTCCAAGCTAAGCATGTCTGGTAGTTTTACTATCTTGATAAACTAAAAGGATGACAATCACTTATCTAGATTTATTTTACATCTACAAGGTAGATCCACATACTATATCAAACTGGGAAAGTTTGCTACAAGCTTTCATACTACAGTTCATGACAAGTGACCTCCCAAAAGCCTGGAGTTAGCCATAATTTATCAGATGGAGCATAACAAAGTGGTTGTCAAAGTAAACAAATGCTATTCAATGAGCAGTTGGTTGATAATTAAACCACCACAATTTAATCCTGAATGATGTGCCTGACTTCAGTTGAATCACTGAGATAGGGCTGGATAATTCAGACAGCCTTATGCCAGCAAAACTGTGTATTGCAGGATACACTGGCTCAGCCTGAATCTGGGAAACAAGAGTCATTATGCCTTCTGGCATCTGAATTTAGGTTCAGGATATATTCTACCTTGAAGATGATCTCACTTAAAGTATTTCCACCTAATGTGGGAGGACCCAGGATAAAAAAATCATCCTGCAACTCCCCAGAATTCCTCTCTCAGCTGAATGAGTTATCAGGTCTGGCACTAGAGTCATGGCAGCTGTACACTGGGCAACTTTACTGTCCGTATCAGTGATGACTATTGTTTGTGCTGCATTGACCCTCATTAACGAGGACTCTTGTGTTAACCTGGCTTCTCCGACAATCATGGAAATGTCCTTGGTGGCTTCTGGTTCAATTCATATATGGGCACATTTTGGTTATGATCTTTGAGATTGGTTTGGATACAGGGGTTATTATAAAAACGTTGTCAGGGTCAGACCATCGGCCCTATTCTTCCTCTTGTTGGAGGACTCGCTTGGCCTGAGTTGTTTAATCATTGGAGAGATTGCTTGACCACTGTTTGCGTCCTAAGCCTCAAAAACTTTTTACCTTTGGCAGAGAAATAGATTGCAGAGAAACCTTCTGGTACCTCAGTTTCTGCACATCATAGCAAATAATAACTAGTGTGGGTTTAGCACAATACAGCACACAGCTTTTTAGTTTGCAGCTGCACATAAATAAAAATGAACAAGGACAAGAGCTTACACATTTTATGTTAAAGGGTGCACTTTCCCACTGTTTGGGGTGATTTTTCCCACTGCCGCCCACTGCCAGATGTTTTGCTTCAATTTATCATGGTGAGAACATAAATAAGTTATTACTAACAATAAAGAAAGTAAAGGACATGAAAACATCATCTAAAATAAGTAAATAAACTAATATTGTGTGAAAGTTCAGTATAAAAAGCCACCACTCCAGGCAACGGAGAGCACTTTATTGCCACCTGATTCTGCAGGAGATGCTGCTACACTGATCACCTGGCGGGGCTCCTGAAGACAGCTGTTCCTGTATACAGCCTCTGAAATGAGCACACAACTCCTTGGGTCTAGTAAGTATGGATATGTTGTAGTTAATTTTTAGCTTTGTATTAAAGTAACTATCTAAGAAATCCTTGTACATTAAACCATATTGATCTGCAAATCAGGAGTACCGTGTCTCACTGGTAACTTACACTGATCATAGCAAGTGCCCTCTTGCTAGGATGACAGACTCATTTGGATGGTCTGTTCTCAGAGCCTAACAGATCTAATCAGATCCTACACCCCTGCGGAATACTGTCCAGTCATTATATATTAGTCTGGTTTATACCTGAGAATAATATAAAAAAAACATGCTCCTATGTCTGCTGGATGATCTTCCATGAGTGACGAACAAAGAGTAAGTGTCTAGGCTGATCATATTAAATATCTCAGCAGTCTTTGTTACAGTTGACCACAAGGGTTTGTGGATGTGTCTACACAGTTTGCTACTGGAAAAAGCCTTTCCACACAGTTCTATTCATTCCTTTCAGACAGGACACAGGTGGCGGTCAACAATTTTTCATCCTTTCCAAGCACATTCTAAAAGAATTCCATCTTGTCTCTGCAGGAGAATTTTTTCCCCCGAAACTCATTTTTATTCGTTTCTTTTAGAAGTAATGAAGTTTACAGGAGTCCTGTACTATTGTTAGCTTTAACACACACAACTTTATGTTAGTATGGTTCCAGTCCTGCAAATGCTTAAACACATGCATAACTTTTATTCACATCCAGAAGGGATACTTTACTTGTTATATCAAAGTTTTGCATGTGCTATTACTCTATTAAATGTCTTTATGTTTAGCTGTTTTCTCAATATATTCATTCAATAGATCAATTCTAAAATAATGTAATATAACATCTACTTTCATTCATTTTATATTATTCAGATTATATAAACTGTGACTATCATACATGAAACTAAATTTGGCTTTATGGTTACTGTTAGGCTTCAGTAATAAATGTTGTGTAGTAGCCAAATAACTGTATTTTGGCTATATTAGTCAAGCTATATATATATATGTATATATATATAGAGAGAGAGAGAGAGAGAGAGAGAGAGATTATTTTCTTTTTCATGTGACAAATGAAAATATTGACAATGAAAAAATGACTAAATATTAAAACAAATTATGATCAACAAACAGGCGCTTGATAAAGACATCTCTTTCATAGCTTTAGAGCGCAAGAATACAACAGGTTCATATTAGTGCTGTCAAATAATTGCACCTATTTGTTTATTTGATTGCAGTTTTAATCGCACTTAAACAATAATAGAATACCAATTTAAACTTACTATAAACATTTTTGCTGTTTTTCTACATTTTCAAATATACTGATTTCAATTATAACACAGAATACAAAGCGTGCAGTGCTCACTTTATATTATTTTTATTACAAATATTTGCACTGTAAAAAAAGAAAATATTGTTTTTCAATTCACCTCCTACACTGTAGTGCAATTTCCATTATAAAACTGCAACTTATAAAAGTAGAATAATTGATGTCAGACTTTTTAATACAACTGAACTCCAAAACAATGTAAAACTTCAGAGCCAACAAGTCGAAGCATGAAGGGGCATACAAATGTTCAGCATATCTGGCATTTAAATACCTTGCAACACCAGTTACAACAGTGCCATGAGAACACCTGTTCTCACTTTCAGGTCAGATTGTAAATAAGCCAGCAGCATTATCTCCTGTAAATGTAAACAAACTTGTTTGTCTTAGCGTCTGGCTGAACAAGTAGTGGGACTGAGTAGACCTGAGAACTCTAAAGTTTTACACTGTTTTGGTTTTGAGTGCAGTTAATTTGTTTTGCATTAATCGCAGGCATTAACTGTGATTAATTGACAGTTCTAGTTCATATTAAGAAACTAATACGATGAGGTGCAAAAAGGTGATAACAGAAAGATTCCCTAAAGGAATCTTTTCAAGATTTCATTGTACATACAATACACCTCTTTTGAAGTCCATATAGTATTACAGCTAGCACATCCATATAAAGCATTCTGGAATTTGCACAGAGTGTGCTAGGAATACAACATAGCAAATACAGCATAGGAAATACAGATAAAGGAAATAATCTGGCCAATGGGTGTCTAAACAGTTACTATAAAATCAATTCTAAATTAAACTGCAACTATATATGCAGCATAATCTAGTTGCTTCAATTAAAAATTAATCACTAAGATTATTCTTATCACAATATTTTTAATACTTTTACATTTATCAATTAGGGAATAACACACATTATTTTTCACATTTGAATATTCACTTGTCTCTTTAAATGACATTATGGGTAGCAACTAATGTGGAGGCCCAAATGAAAGTTTGTGGGAATTGAATGAGCTGAAGACCTCTGAAAATCAGGTCACTTTTATTTAGCAGTCTAACTTTTTAGGCACCCAGTCTGGAATATTTTGGCCTATATTTTTTTCACTCAGGTTTTACAGATTTAATTCCACCCCCACCCTCATAAAAGGTTACAATGAAGAGTTCCTCAGCTTCTCCACCACAGCATTCCCAGCCAGCTCCACCCAGCTCCCAGGCTTCCACTACAACATGGAAGATGAAGCTGCTCCCACAGATGGTTCATTTTTTGCCCAGGTTGTGTCTAGCTGCCTCACTGATGATGGATCTCCATGGAAGACTTCACCGAACATGTAGAAGATGAGAAAAACTGAGCCCCAGAAGACACTGCCCACTAAACTTCCTAATCCACTGGTTCTGGCCAGAGAACCATGGTAGCAAATTCTGTCCAAGTCGGGGCAAGGGTACAGATTGTATTTCTCCTGGACTGCCTCAGCCATGGAGCACCTTCCCTCCAAAGTTTGGGCAATCACTCTTGAACCTGTTGATCGCAAGACTGAGATGTCTACAGTGACAGAACATCTGGTGCCCCACAGCCTTCATTCAATCCCCAGAGGTGTGGATAGCAGAAAGTTCAGATACTACCAAACAATCGGATATCAGAGTCAAGCTGTACACAGACGTGTATGCCATGGGCTGGTTACTCATTTGAGGTAGTCACCCTGCAAACAAACATTCTCAGCACTGAAGAAATTGCCCGCTCTGTCTTTAAACTACTATCTGTCACCCTCCACAGTCCTATTTTGAAACACCATCAGCAAAACCTCAGAGCAGCAACATGATTCTTAACACAGATGTTTTTTCCCAACCATCCAGAACTGAAAGATAATTTTGTACAAGAACACAGGAGCAAGATGTTTATTTCCAACAGAGGTGAGACTGACTCTTGGCTCAGGAAACAGGACAGAATAATAAGATCTTGGGGAACAGCAATGACTTCAGTGGCTACACTGATTTACACCAGCTAAGGATCTTGCCAACTGCTCAATTAAATGGAAAATCCCTAACATTGCTGGTTGCCTAAGGATTTTGGACTGTTGTGATAGGGTTTACAAACCAAGAGGCCAAGGGGTTAAAGAGCTGCTCTGACCCTAGGCAGCCCACCTACACAAGGCCTGCACAAACTGCAGGCAGGGCTTTAAAAGGAGAGAAGAATAGCTCAGAATGCAGCAGGCAGTAGAAGGGAGCAGACAGCTGCCCTGGGCTCTGAGGGTCAAAATATTGCCCTAGATGCACCTTGCCTGAGACCTCACTACATGGACCAGTGGAGAACCTAGAAAGGAAAGAAGTAACTGAGTGTGCAGGTCAGAGATTTGAGAGAAGTGCTTTACTCTGGTGCAACAGACAGGGGGTTGGGAAAGGAAATGTGGGAAGGGGGCAGCCTAACACCCCAAGGGGCCAAGTGTAGCTACCCACCATCAGGCCCTGGACCAGAGCTCGTTGGAGAGGGTGGGGCTGGAGCTCCCCTTTTCTCTCTCTCTCTTTTCTCCCCCTCCCTACCCCCCTGAAGTAGGCAGTGAAAAACAACGGATCCCTACCTAAGGCTGGAGGCCTACTGAGATTGACCTTGATTATTTAAAGACCCAGCCCCCACTATCCCAGTGCAGGAGGAGAGAACTGGAAACTCTTGCCTGACCAGGAAGCAGCACTGAGGGTGGCGGTGCACCTTTTACAACTGCTTAGAGCTAGACCAGAAAACCCGTGCCTGGGACTCCTCGCACAAACCCAGTTAAGTATCAGAGAGCCTTCTTGAAAAGTGGGCAAAAACATCCCTCTGAATAGCAGGGCAAACTCACTGCATTATCGCTGGTGCCAGAGCAGATAAAGAACTACACTGAGGAGGGATGGACAAAGTCCTACTTAAGTCTTCAGAGTGCCAAAATCAGGGGAACTCCAGCCGGGTCCCCAGCCAGTCCTATTTTAAGAAGCGAGGACACCATTTCAAAATCCATGGCCACGAAACCAAATTATTCCAAGAGGCCTCAGTTCCCAGCTGACAGAAGGATTCTTCACTGTGAACAGCTCTGCCTAGACTAAAGGCATGACTACCCATTCTTGGGGCTCTGACACAGATTGGCACTTTATCAGTTACCTCAGCAAGTTAGGGAATTTACACCTTCTCAGCCCTCTGAAGATAGCCATTTTTCAGTCACTAGCAAAGTTTCTGAACCTGATCCTGGAAACAGCAGCCAAGATCAGATGCTGCATTCAGATGAAGGGAACACTTCTTTTCTTTAATAAGGACTTGGCTGTCAGTCATTATTCTTGTGTCCCTCCCCTCCTTGGTAGTAAATGGCAGTTGTGCAGAACTAATGAGGTTGACAGCAGTAGGACTGTCCCCCTACTACTTCCTCAGAAATGCCTCTTGCTGATCAGAGCAGTGGCAGTTATACTCCATTCCCACTTCCAATGGGGACAAAAACAGTTTTAGTTTTACCAGCAGTGATCCTTAGGTATTTCTAGCTCTTCTGTTACATATAGCTATTATTTTTCCTTATTAAGCGCTCTTCTGTGTCTTTCTCTTCTACCTCTGCAGGCCCTGTTCTCCTCCTGCCAAATACTAAAGTAACATCGGCTACAACGACCAAACCTCAGTACACAGATGACTGTGCTGTAGTTGCACACCGAAAGGAGGCTCTACAAACAGTCCTTAACTGCTTCTCTGAAGCTTAAAAGCGCCTATGGCTAACCCGGAGCATTGGCAAAATAAAAGTTCTCCACCAGCCTGCTCACAGTCAATCATCAGACGCAGAAGGGAAGATCTGCACTGGACAGAGAAGAATTGGAAAACGTACCACACTTTGCCTACTTTGATAGCTGTTTCTCACAGAGGGAAAACTTAGATGTCGAGGTTCAGCACAGAATCCCCGTACCAGCCTCACCTTTGGCAAACTGTCTCACTGGGTGTTCAACAGCCACAACATTAGAACACACACTAGACTCTTAGTATACAAAGCGGTGGTAATCCCAACTTTCCTTTATGACTGTGAGACCTGGGTGACCTCAGAAAACACCTGAAAAACCTGGAACGCCAGCCCTTGCACTTTCTCCAAAAGATCCTCAATATAAAGTGCATCGATCACCGTGCTAACATCACCATCCCCACAGAGGCCAGCATCTTCAGTGTTCAGGCCCTGATTATCCAGCATCAGCTGAAGTGGAGCAGGCACTACGTGCACATGCCTGATGTGCATCTACCAAAACAATTGCTGTATATCCAGCTCACCGAAGCAGAAAGGAAATGGGGAGGCTAAAAGAAACGCTTCAAAAGACACCCTCAAGACAAACATCATAAGATGTAGCATCGACACTATCCAGTGGGAGACAGTAGCCCAAGATAGGGCTAACTGGTGAAGCCTTGTCAGAGAAGGGATGACCACTTTTGAGAAAAATCGCCTCACCAGGATTGCAGAAATAATGCTAGAAAATAAAAGACAGATAACTGTCATACAACAATTGTGGCCCAAACCAGTCTTCCAACACCACCTGCAACGTCTGCCAACAAGTCTGCTGCTCAAGGATCAGACTCCTCAGTCATCCAAGGACCCATATAAAATAAAACCTGTGAAAGAGGAATCAATACCCACAACACCACCCTTGCAAAAATTCAAAGGACCATAATACTTCCTCCACTTCCAGTCCATTCTCTCCTTCAGTACTGTCAATCTCCCCAGAAAACAGCCACTTCTCCTCACTTGTTGAATCACATGCTGAAACTTGACACCCTCATCATTGCCAAAGCATGTCTCCTCATTCTTTCTGCCATCTTTGTGTTCAACTGCGGCAGACGTCCCAATGGGAGATTACACCTTGTTCCACGCCCCCTTCACCAAAACCGCAAGTGGGTAAATGGGGAGGAGGAGACCAGAAAACACCTTTTGCCTTCTCTCTAGCACCTTAGAAGTTGGAAGTCTTTGCTCTCTATCAGGATAGTCTTTGTGATACTACCCAGTCAAGAGTAAACAAATCATATAAACAGTAAAAACAAAAACAAAAAATTTCTGATTCACACACCTCCCTGGTCTACCCAACCTTAGGTATACCTCATCTACATACTTTGACACTGTGAGGTGTTACCATTATAAAAATAGACAAATATATTTGGATGTATTGGTAAATGATGTCATTTTAAACAATAATTCCTCACACACAGTGTCACAGAATGGTCTGACCCTTAAGAAGAGATGGGCCCAGTCCCACTTGTAAGTAGAGCTCTCCCTCTTTCTAACTGACCAGGCTTCCTCCTACAGGAAACCCTGCCCCAGGCTACCGTCACATGATGCCTGGTCATGACCCATCCACTAGTCCAAGCCCAACCCTTCACCTGGACGATGGACAGGTAGGCACAGATGGGATTTGACAGCAGCAAGGTCTAATGCCAGATTGGGTAGGACCCTGTTAAACACAGTTTAAGACATTTAGCTACATGAAAAATACAGTTAAGAATTTCCACATCTGGAGACCACTCGAAGTATCTGCTTCGGATGCAACTAGCATGAGAAAAAAAGGTTTTATCCTTCAAACAAAAAGAATTATCCCTTCTTAAATCCCACTTTAAACTTTTCACTAAATAAATAAAATAAATCTGTGTATCAGTATCAAAGTGTCATGAGGTCTCTGAATTTAATACTTAACTTCAGCCATCCCCAAAGTAGAGACATATTTTGCATTTAAAGCTTCTGTTTTTGAGAGAGGAAAAACCAGAAAATCAGACAGGTTTTTTTTTAAATCCTATTTGAGTGCCCTAAAATAAATATCTTCTGAGATTTTTTTGGCATATATTCTTGACTCCCAAATCTGTGCAGCTCTCTTTGTTAGTCAAACACAGCTCTTGATGGGAAATTGACAAGGATAAGCACTCAGATGTAGGGCAGCTTGCTAATTTTCACCTTTTGGGAAAGCATAAATATTAACTGATGAGAGATCAGTAGGGAGTTGTATAAGTGTTTTCTGGTGCCTAGTTTAAACTGAAAAAATGAGTTCTCCATTTACAAGGAGTTATGTATCCCCAATAGAGAATAAGTTACACAAGTCACTTTAAAGAGACTGAGTTCTTCATGTAGGTGTCTGAAGAACTCATTTTTATCTCCAGGACATAACAATTCACAGCTGAGCCCTAAAACACAACTTCAAAGTAGGTTTCTCTTGCACCATGACAATTTAAATGTCTCTTTCCTGTGCCTTACTCCCTTCCACAGAAGCGCCATCTCCACATGCTTCCCCGTGGCACAACCACCAACCCCAATGTTTGCCACCTACCAAAGAACCAGAAGCATAAGCACTCCTACATCCCACGATGATCCCATGGGATTAACACTGGAAGGCAGAAAAAGTAGGATAAGAAGCATTTCTGGCTGGGAGGAATCATAGGAACAGACAATAGAGAAGTGGGTCTCCACAGAGGTTGACTATGAATGGATTTTGGGAAGCAGTAACTCAGCTGATATGGAACAGGGAGAAAAGCAGATATGGGCAGACCATACATAGATGGCAAGATACAATTAGAGTATGGTGAAAAAAATTTGAAATTCAAAATTTTTTGCAATAAATATCTCCATTTTAGACCAACCATGTGCAATGCACCCTCTTCAAGATTGTGCTTCTCCAAATTTTGAAGCCCTCTATGGATTTATGGTAAGTTACCTTGGGGACTTCTTCACACTGTGTGATCATGGCTTCCCATGACAGCTTCAGTTTATTAGAACAATGGAACTGACAACCTCAACAGTTAAACTCAAGTGTACACGACACAGAACTTTGTCTGTGACAGGCAACAAGTGCAGAGCTCCCTTCCCAAACCAATGAAGATGACTGTTAGCCTCTATACCTCCAGAGCCAAACTATAAGCTGGTGGACAGTTATAAACAGGCCATGTAAAGCACAAACGCTTGTGTAAGGTTCCACATCCCTTTCCCTCCAGACAAGTAAGAACAAAAGGCTCAAAGTAATAAAAAATGCTTAGAAAGAAAGGCATTCGCACTTTCTGCAAGCTAGAAAGGGGGAGAACACATCCTTCTAAACTAACTAGCCCTTTCCTGGCTACTGTGGAGAAACTCCTCACAGGTCCTTCCCTGACCCTTCCTCTGTCTGCCTAAGAGGCAGGATGGCTTAAATGCATTTCCTGTAGGGCAACTGCAGCTCTCCCAGTTTTAAAGAGACATAACTGGTACAGTGGGGTGCACACATGTACCTTAAATCCCACTGCCCTGCTACACAAAAGTAAAATTAACTTCCTCGAGACTACCTGCCCAAAACCCCACTCCCAACATCACATATTTAACAACGCAAACCAGAAAGAATACCAAAGCCCTCAATGCCTTCCGAATAGGGAAAGAAGAGACAGAGAAAAGAAGACCTCTTTTTGTGTTCAATCTGTAAGGTGCTCACATGCCATAATTATGGTCATGGCATAAGGACCCACAGAGATGCTATCAGGCAACACCACTGATAAGGAATGTAGCCATCCCAAACCCATTACCGCTATGGCTTCTATAATATATCATCACATGTTCTCTACGTATTGTAGATGCCATATTATGGCTGTCTCAGTACTACTGCACTGACAGGGGTGGGGGAAGAGGACAGGGATGTCTCTCTGTCAGCACACCTATGGGTAGGCAGCCATAAAGCTCTTGACTGGTTGAGAATAAGGGAGTGTTTGTGCAACAAACAGCAACTAATGCCCTATGCAGCATGTTTCAGGAACACCAACAAAAGCCCTGAGGCCAGTTCATGGAGAGAGAAAACACACACATTACATTCTCAAACACAGCACAGCAAGGCCCTCCCATCAGCATGCTCGACTAGCATCATCTGACAAAGAGAGAAGTTTAGTTGCTAAATAAAAACATAATACTGTATAATAGCCAAGTTCTTTTTAGACTCTTGCCAACATGTCTCTCCATTTGTTTACACAGCGCTAATGAAAATTTAAAGGAAAAAACACTTTATATAGACTTCATAATCTCAAGCATCAAGTCAGATGCTTTTTCCATCAGAAACATTCATTGCAAAGTGCATTTGCACAGCTGTCAAAATGTTAATACAGTACACAAACATTTTCAAGAACAAAACCATAGAGTCTGAACATTTAAAAAAGCAAGGACCCTGGTGACTGGATAATAGTGGTTAGACATTATCACCAGGTGTGTAAATGCTAGGCACTATAGACTGAATACACTATGGCATCTTAAAAAGGACATTGGTTTTCAGCATTTTATACAAATGACAAGTTCTACTTTTGAATTATTATGCTTACAGGACTATTTTCTATTTCACATATATTGCAACACTTTCAGAATCTAGTACATGTATGAAAACTGTTGATACTGAACATAAATATTTTCAATCCTCTGAATGGTTTTCTAAAAGATTTTATTTTCCATTTTCTAAAGGGATAGGTGTATTTAACATGCCTATAGCATAGCTCAATTTAGCAGACATCTGTTAACACGCTTTATGAATTATTCTTACAAAGCATACTGATGTGGTTAAGTCACACACTCCACAAATTCATGAGCAAGTCAGAGAACAGAATGTGCAGTATGTAAAAATCATTACAATAAATGATTTATGTACATAGGTCCCATAGAAATACTGAAATATGGAAACTTTTATATAAATAGTGAATTTGTAAAAATAAAGCTTTGTGATAAACAACTTAGCCTTTACATTAAAATTTTGATAATAATTTAATGATTAGTAACTATTTAATAATATTGATTTTTCATGACTAATTATATATGAAAATACTTGGCTCATGATTAAGAAAACATTTTTTCCCACTAACTAACTAACACTAATTAGGTAACTTACTTGATTAAGCAATTAAACAGCTAATTTTTAACTTTATTTTAAAATGTTCAGTTAAAAGCCAGGTACTCATGAAAACTATCCTATAGTTGCTGAAATAACACTCTTCCTGAACTGAACTATTTGAAACAGAATTTCAGAATTTGGCTTAATAGAGAGTATTTTTAGACTATAACTCATGATGGGATTGCATAGAAAGATATGCCATCACTGTGCAATTTAAAAATTCGATGCACAGAAAGTACATATTAAGCTAATATAACATACAATAAGAACATATCAAGGAATAAAATTCAGTTGGTTGAATTCTGCTCTCAATTACACTTACACATATCCAAAAGTTGTTCAGTTAAATCCACATTGTAACTAAGACACATTGTTGGCCCCATCCCTGCATATTCAACACACAATTAAACACTTTTCTCTCATGTAACAATTTATTTTAACATATTCTATATGCAGTGATGTAAGTAACGTTCATTGCAATGCTTTGTTTGGTGAAAATAACCAACATAAAAATATTAAAGAGCCAAATTTTCCCAACATTGTACACTAATGAAAATGTTTTGCTCCACTGTAAATGGGAGGATAATTTCACCCTAAAACTAGTTTTTTGGTTTTTTTAATTAATTTGGGCTTTGTCTACATGGTGAATTAGCACACAGTAAGCCAGGATGTGAATCTATAGCGCACAAAGTTGTTGTGCAGACCCTGCTATAATGCACCGAAAGTTCTAAGTACACTTTGACATAGTGCTGTTAGAATGCGAGCACATCAAAGTGCACTATGAAAAAAACAGTTACTAACCTTCCTGTAACTGTTGTTCTTCAAGATGTGTTGCTCACGTTCATTCCACGTTTATTTAGCTGAGGATAGTTCTGCTTTGAGCAAGGGGTTGGACTAGATGACCTCCTGAGGTCCCTTCCAACTCTATGATTTTATGATTCTAGGTGTACATGTGCCACATTCAGTGACCAGAAGATTTTCCCCCCTCAATAGTATCCATCAGGCCGGTTCTAGCACCCTCTGATACTCATGCGCTGGTAAAAGGGACCAGATTCTAACCCTTTCAGTTCCTTCTTGCCAGCTAACTCTGACATAGGGGCAGGAAGGTGAGTCGTGGAATGGACAGGAGCAACAACATCTCGAAGAAAAACCATTAGTAACCATTTTCTTCTTCAAGTGCTTGCTCATGTCCATTCCATGTTAGGGGACTCCCAAGTGGTGCTCTAGAAGGTGTTCATAAACATACAGATTGCAGCATTGCCCTTCCAAACTCTTCCATCTAGCCTGATGGGTGATGGCATAGTGGGATGAAAAACTATAAACCAACAACCAAGTCACCACTTTACAAATATCCTGGATTGGTATCTTGGCCAGAAACATCACTGACGAAGCTTGAGCTCTCGTTGAATTCGCAATGAAGATGGCAGGAGGTTGGGCACCCACCCGCACATAGCATGCGCAAATGAAGGAAGTGATCCAAGAGGAAGTTCTCTGGGCTGAAATTGGCAGGCCTTTCATCCTGTCTGCTATTGCCACAAAGAGCTGTGTAGTAAGATAGCCTGATTACTATGAAACTGCGAACCCACCTTTGAGAGAAACGCCAGGATGGGGTGAATTTGTACCTTGTCCTTAAAGAACACCATAGACAGCGGTTCTGATGTAAGGGCCCTGATCTCTGAGACACTTCTGGTAGAGGTAATCCCTACTAGGAAGGCGACCTTCCAGGATAGATATGACAAAGGGCATGATGCCAGTGGCTCAAAGAGATGGCCTGAGGGTCTAGACAGGACCAGATTTAGAGAATGGGTTCATGAATCTGTGGGTAAAGCCTCCCTAAGCCCTTGATGAAGCGAATGGATGTCTTAAGAAAACACCGACTTACCATTCACCAGAGAGTGGAAGGCGGAGATGGCCACTAGGTGTATCCTAACTGACGAAATGGCTAGTGCCAGCTATTTCGGATGAAGCAGATACTCCAGCACAGACTGAAGAGAAGACCTAGCAAGTGAGAGGTCTCACTGGGATGACCACATGGAAAAACTCTTCCACTTGGTGAGATAATTCACTCTAGTACATGATTTCCTACTGTCTAGCAATACCTGATGAACTTGCTCCAAACAGGCTGCTGGGTTTAATAATGGAGCTTCCATGTGATCAGGCAGAGGACTTGAGGTTCGGGTAAAGCAATCAGCCATGACCTCACGAGATCAGGTCTGGGAAGGGGGGAGCAGCACTGAAGTCACTACTGACAGGTCTAGTAACTTGCCAAACCAGTGCTGGAGTGGTCATGCTGGGGTTATAAGAATAACCTTGGATCTGTCCAATCTGACTTTGAATAAGTCTTTGTGCACAAGTGGAATGGAGGGGAAGGGAGATGCACAGAATAGGTGCTTTGTTCAAGGACACAGATGCCTTCCTGCTAGCGTGCCCACACTGTGCTAACAAAAAGACCAAAACTGCTGACATGTCCTGTTTTTCTGGGCTGTGAACCAATCTATAAGGGGAGTTTCCCCACCACTGGAAGATGGTCCTGACTATATCGGGACAAAGTGACCACTTGTGGTGAAAGTATAAAGATCTGCTGAGATGATCTGCCAGATTGTTTCAGGCTCCCGGAAGGTGAGGAAATTTTGAGGTAGATCAAGTGCTTCATGCAGAATCCTCACAAATGAATGGCCTCTTGACACACGGGGGAAAAGCATGCCCCTCCCTGTCTCTTGATGTTAAAAATGGACGTGTTGCTCGTAAAGACAAGCACAACCTTACCTGTAATCTGGGGTAAAAATACCTGGCACGCTAACATTTCTATGTGAAGAGAGCTTCTCCTGGGACCACAGACCTTGAGTCCTGAGGTACTTGAGGTGAGCTTTCCAATTTAGCTCAGATGCATATGTTACCCTTCTGCCAGAGACGGCAGAAGCAAGGGCCGGGTTCTATATCTAGGGGTCCCTGTCAATGATACAACACCAAACAGGCTCGAGCCCCCACCCAGTCACCTGGGAAACCCCACCCAGTCACCCTGGGCACCCCCAAGGGCAATACTTCCCCTCTTGCAAGCACAGAGTCTGAGTGTAGAAAGTAAACCTTTTAATAACAGAAGAGAGATAACAGCACCGGTTTGGGAAACAGTGCGAACAGAATTCATGAACTCAATGAGCCAAAACCCACTCCAGAGTACGGGGCGTGTCCTTCCCCTCCCCCTTCGTGCCTTCCCCTGTACTGACCATCATAGTTGCAATGTCCAGTTGGGGCTCAGCCTGCCCCCTCTGCTAACTCCCACTGGCCACTGGCTTCCCCAGGCCTCCTCCACTGCTGTCTCCTACCGCCTCCGGGTCTTGCCGAGTCCCCGACCGCCGACTGCACCTAGCTCCTGCCGACCGCTGGCCTCACCAGGCTGGCACCGTCCGTGCCCAGCTCCTGCTGACCGCTGGTGCCAAATACACCAGGCTCCCACTAATCGCATCTGGCTGGTGCCAAACACACCAGGCTCCTGCTGATCGCTGCCGCCGACCATGCCTGGTTCCCACCGATCACTGGTGCCAGCCACACCTGGCTCCCGCTGACCACTGGTGCCAACCACAATGGGCTCCTGCTAACCACACCTGGCTGGCGCTGACTGCGCCAGGCTCCAGCTGACACCGACCATCCCAAGCTCCTGCTGACCACTGCCGACTCAGCTTTGTCAGTTGACAGGCGGGATTTCCCAGATCCTCTAGTGATTCAGCTCTTAGTGACTTTCAGCTCATGGGTAAACCTCCTGCTGACACCGAAGAGATGTCCCTGCTTTCAAGAAACAAAACACTCCATGAGGAGTCGTTAATTCTGCCTTTTAACAATGGGAGGAAATCATCACACCATGCCTGGAGCAGCCCTTTCCTAGGGCTGGTGCAATCCCAATAGGAGATTCCTCATATCTCCCCCCTTTACAATGCTGAAACATCTGTCCACCACCCTTGTGTCACTCTATTTAGGTTAGGGTAAAGTATTTTATCATAACAGGCTAAGCACAGTCTTGCTGACATCTGTGCATACAATTGAAGGACAACATTTCATTACCCCAGCAGTTAACACAAGAGTGGTTTGTAGCCCAAAACCAGCCATGCTAACCATTTTCCATTGTGCTCAGCACCTAGGTGTGCTTATCCATATACAGTGAAATTATGCTAAATACTTAATTGTACTCATGCAAATACAAAGCCCTTGCAAACAAAGTGCCCCCCTCATTTCAGCTGACTGAGCAGAAGGGAGCACCACTCAGACTGTCTGAGCAGGGGGAAGTTCCACTAATACCTTCCTTACACATACAAAATCAGGGATTCTCAGGGTATGAGACTGATGAAGGGAATGCCCAAGCCTAGTGAGCCAAGTCCCTCCACCAATTTAGAGAGGCAAGGACCTGGGTGGGAACTGTAAGCACAAACCTTTGTACCAAAAAGGTCTAGTCTCTTTGAATTCTTTACTTTGAGAGTCATTCCTTGCGGTCCCTCTTGTTGGCCGCCAAGACCACCCAGGACCCTGTAGGAGATGGGAGTACAAGTACTCGTAGCCTTGAGTAGAAAAAGTACTTGAGTACAAAGTACTTCTTTTCATCCCTTTTTGCGATGGCAGCCCGGGAGGATGGGGTTTGCTACAAGGCTTTAACCAGTCCCATAACAACCTCATTGAGAGGGAGGACCACCTTCAATGGGCCCGCAGCAGTCAAGGTAACAACCAAGCTGTAGATGTATTCTTTGACTATCTCTTCTTCCAGATCAAGGTTTAAGACCACTCTTTTCAACAGTTCCTGGTGCACATCATGACAGGGTGGGGATACACATGCCCCAGACATTACCTCATCCAGGGAGGAGAAAGAAGAGGCCTACACAGGCAGAGGGTCCTCTTTCTCTCCTTCTGCACTGACCAGGTCCCATAGATCTAGGTCCTGAGGCTCAGTACTGGGCTTCGTACCAGAGTCTGGGTTGGGTGCAGGACATAGGGCAGGGGCGCTCTTCTTTCTGAGACTACAAGTACAAGAATCTGGAAGAAGGCCCTTCCCTAGGGGAAAAACCACCATGAGTTTCAAAATAGCCATTGCATCTGCATTAGTGCATCAGCAGTGCCCATTGTGCCAAATACTCAGCAGTATCCTCGCGCCCAGGTCCATCAACTGATAGGGCTGCCCAGATGGGAATGGGTAACGATTCCTCAAGAGGGAATAGCCCTCCCACTTCCAAGTCCGACAATGAGCCTTCCTCTGGAGACCATAGAGAGGCAGTATCTGTTGGTGTCAGGGAAAGGTGCTGAGGTTGGAAGACCTGCATCAAGGTAAGCGGGGATGGTTTCCCTAGGGTTGGTACTGAGAAGGCCAATACCAAACGGGAGTCTGGGGCCACGTGCTCCCTTCCCCAGGTACCAAAAGCACCACCAGGTCCCTGGCCACAACGAATGCCTTTGGGGTAGACGGCACTGTGGTAGACAACCCCAATAGTGTCACACTGTTCATCCGGTGCTGAGGGATGGTCCGGGACCGGACTCAACAGACCCTTCCTACAAGACGGAGTCAGCGGTGCTGTTCTCTGAGGGAGGGCAAGGGAGTGTCCAGATTCAGGACTTGGCTCTCTTCCAAGTCGGGGAACATCCCCTCTCAGCCAGATGCTGCTGCTGTTTTTAATTTGGCATCAGTGATAGGAGAACAGTGCCAAGAGTCTCTCTCAGCAGGAGGAGCACTCTGCACCGAAACGGAGACGCTGGGTGCCGAGTCAGTCCAGTTCAGCTCCACTGAGGAACAGAGCACTGCCTCCATCAGAGGGACTTCAACCCGGCCTCCTTCGTACAGGGCTTGAATTCCCGATAGATCTTGCAAAGGTCCCTGATCTGAGTCTCTTCCAGGCACTTCAGACAACTGGAGTGTGGGTCATCACAGGCATGGACTTGCAGCAGGAGACACAGGGCTTGAAACCCAGGGACCAAGGCACATCCTGGCACCGAAGGGGACGAAACTCTGCTAACAAGGCGAGAAGCGCCAACTATATACAACTAAACTACAACAGTTCAAACTCAGAAAATAAAGCACTGGGATAGGGAAAAGGACTAAACTAAGATCCTTAAATTAGAGTTTGCCAAAGCAAGAGGAACTGTTCCACTGGCCGTTATGGATGGTAAGAAGGAACGGAGAGGGTGTGGAATTGGCCGGGTCCCTTATACCACTGCATAAGTGTACAGCACCAGAGGGGGAAAGGAACCTCTGGCAAATGAGCACGTGGCAAGCACACCTACCTTGGAATGGATATGAGCAAGCACTCAAAGAATTTTTGGAGTGCCATAACACGATCCACGCAACCAGTTAGTGCACAGCAAGCTAACGTGCTCTAGATCCATACCCTGATTTGCCATACACTAACTCCCCATGCAGACAAACCCTTAAAAACATTAGGGGGAGGTCTATATGGCGGGGTAATGTGGACTACAAGGATGTGATTTCAAACAGCACCACATTAGAGCACACTAAAGAAATTTTGGTGCACACTAGTAGGGGCTACAGTGCACAGTATGCATTTATACGCAGTATTTTAGTGCACTTTAGAAATCACACCCCCAAAGTCCACATTAGCCCTTCATGCCCTAAGTCTTATCCATAGTCTGTCACAAAATGATATAAGTCCTGTTGGTGTTTGTATATACATTTTAAGCAACTTTGCATAAACAATATTAAGTAGCCTATTCCGAAGCTTTGTACCTATAAAACATTTGTACAACAATACTGTGGGAGTGAGAATTCTATCCAATATTCTGTTTTTCGGAGATATATACCCAGTGCAGTGTGAAGAGTGTCATGCTATTATGTATTATTAGAACTGGTTCAATACTGTGTCAAATAATATTGTCAATACCACCATACATAAGAACCACCTCCCATAAGCCCCTCCGTATTTCCATTCACATTACTGCCTATACACAGATCACACTTACTGAGCTAGTCCATGAAGTTACATACCTCTCCTCATTGAAATTCGTCCAGATGGGCACTCCTACTGTGACACTTTCCAAAAACTAGCCAGTTGATGATATGAAGCTTGTGGAGTTTGCAGAACCTCCTCTCCCGCAAACACTGTGTTATAAATAACGATTACTGCCACTATGAGATTTTCTTAATATTTCTTTTTTGTATCCCTTCCCTAAACCTGTTTCAGCGTCTTTTAGATTCCTATATTGTGACTTCTTTGAGACAATTATTGTTCCTGCAGCTCCTAGAACATCATGGGCTCTACCAAAAAAATAATAATTCAACTAATAAATTTTGGAGCATAACTGTTCAGCTGTAGAGTAGATTGTGATGTTGGCCTCCAGAAGAGCCATGCTGAGAGCTTAAACAGGGCAAACCGCAAAGAATGGACAGGCAAAGCCCTAAATACTGGTGGATTTTCTTCCATAAGATATACCAAGCCAGCAACAAACAGGTTCTGATGACCTCACTGGTCATTCAGTAGACAAAACACAGTTCCCTTAAAACCATCCTGACCTTTGGCTAGCACCCAGACAGCCTAGTCAAATATGATGGGGATTACTGAAAATCTTTATCCATCATATGTAAAAAAGTTGTAACAATCCCAAAGGATTGGACACATTACCAAACAGGTCAATGAATAGTTCAGATTTTACCCAAATACACGCTTAAAGCCAAGGCTTATTAACTAAACTAACATTTATTACAAAAAAGGGAAGAAGTACTGGTTAAAAGGTCAGTATACATACACAGATGAAAATAAAGCTCTTAGGTCAGTTTCAAAGTAGAGATGATAACTGAATTGCAAAATTCTTAAATTGCAAAGTCTCTGAAATTACCCAAACAGCTTGGAGGTTGTCAGTCCTTGTTTAGAGCTTCTTTGTTAGAAATCCAGTCCAGAGAAATGAAGACTAAATAGTCCATGTGCAGAGTTTGTTCAAATTCTCCCATGAGAATTAGCAGGGTGATTCCAGGCTGGTGCTGGGATCTCAATCTTACAATCTAAAATTTACCTGACGAGCTTGGACAGATTTGAGACAAAAAGGATCCAACCTGAAGCTTCCTTTATAGTTGAAGCAAGGTGGTCACTTGCAGGTAAATCCCTCATGTGGGCTTTGATGAAAGAGATGTTTGATCTTAACTCAGTGGATCCTTCCTCAGACAATACAGACAGCAATAGCCATTTAAACTATCAAGACAGTTCACAGACACTGTCTTGAGTGTAGAATAGTAATTTATATTGTCCTTTGAAGTAAAATCTTCACCTCCTCGGCACACATAAGATAATTAGCTGCATTAGCACAGTTAACAGACATTTTACATAAACCTCAACAATACAGGCAAATGATGTTGAGACATCAAAGGTCCATCTAGATGTTAATATTCCCTTTTGACCTTTTAATCAACTAGAACAACAGTAATAGACAGGAAAGCATTTTATCTACACTGCTAACCTCTAACAAGAGATCTGTAAACAACATCAAATAACAACCAACAATACACTTGCACATCAAAGCTCTAGTTTACTTATGAGGAATGACCCTCACGACCACTGTATTTTCCTATAATATGTCTCGGAAGGTCAGCGTTGGGCCATGCAATTTGTAAAGTTACTTGGCTTTTTTGGGACTAATGTCACATCTCCAAATTGAGATTGGTGTAGGAGGGTGTAATCAGAGCGCCTGAATACACCTCAAGGGCCCCCAGTCTTGATAGCATGAGCTCCAAGGTTCTCTTTGCTCTTGATATGAACTATCTTCATATCAAATTCTTGTAAGGCCAAACTCCAGTAGAGTAGCCTAGATATGGTTCCTTTGCTTTGTGTAACCATATTAATAGAGCATGATCACTGAACACAGTAAACCTCCTATTATGCAAATAGGGTTTAAATTGCTTTACTGCCCAGATAATTTTATAGCATTCTCTCTCTCTAGTAGCATTGTGTTGTTCAGTGGGTGTTAGTTTTTTGCTCAAATATGCGATTGGGTGCCTTTTACCCGCTTCCCGTCCTACAAGAGTACAGCTCCTACCCAATATTAGAAGCATCTGTTGACAGAAACAATGTTTTTTCAAAAATCAGGGCTGGCTAATGCAGGTTCTTTAGATAAGGCTTCTTTTATTCATTGGAAGCCCTGTTCACAGGCTTCAGTCCACTTTACTTCATCTGGATTTCCTTTTTTGGTAAAGTCTGTTATGGGGACTACAATGTCACTAAACCCCTTTACAAACATACGATAATAATTAGCCAGCCCAATAAAGGATTGGACTTGCTTCTTTGTCTTAGGTTCAGGCCAGCCCATTATGGCTTCTACTTTTAAAGGATCAGGGTGTACTAGACCATTGCCCATCCTGTGTCTGAGGTATGATACTTCTGCAGCTGCTAACATGCACTTGGAGACTTTAACAGTTAGGTTGGCTTCTCTTAGCCCTTGTAACACGACTCCCATGTGGTACAAGTGATCTCTCCAGGATTGAAAATAGCCAAGCCATCTACATAGGCTCTGGCAAAGTCTTGTAACCCATCCAAAACCTCATTAATGAGCCTCATAAACATGGCAGTGGAATTTTTTAATCCAAATGGTAGAACCTTGAATTCATATAGACCAGAATCTACTATGAAAACAGATTTTTCCTGGGCATCAGCATCTAAGGGGATTTGCCAATATCCCCGAGTTAGATCAGGTGTGCTTATGAATTTTGCACCCCTCAACTGATCCAATAAATCCTCTCTGCAGGCATGGGGTATGGATCAGGCTATGTGATTGCATTCAGCTTTCTGTAATCTATACAAAACCTCCTGGTTTTATCTTTCTTGGGCACCATTACAATGGGAGAAGCCCAGGGATTGTTTGATTTAGCAATTATCCCCATTTCCAACATGCTTTCTACCTCCTCCGAATCTGTTTTTGCATCTCTCCCTTGGCCCGATACGCTCTGCTAGGCATTGGACGGGGCCCTATGGTTTGAATGGAATGCACAATCTTGTCAGTTAAACCTGGCTGTTTGGAGAATGCTTGCCTGTGGTGCTTTAACATGGCTAACATCTCCTGCTTCTGGGCAAGATCCAAGCCTTTCCCAAACTCAGTGCTCTCCAGCGGAGTTTCTCCTTTGCTTTCTGCAATCAAGTCAATCAAAGGGACAGAACGTTCCTTCATCAGCACAGCAAATCATATTGACCGTTGCCTCCCTGTCACAATATATTTTCAGTCTATTAGCATGCACCAGTTGATTAGCCATTCTTCCATTGGGCTTTCTGACACTATAGGTAACTTTATTAATCCTTTCTACAACCTCATGCAGTCCATCCCAGAGGTCCTGTATTTTATTTTTCCTCACTGGAATTAGCACAAGCACCATATCCCAAATTTCAAAAGCTCTTTCTTCAGCATGCCCATCATACCAAGCCTTTTGATCTTTCTGACTTTTCTTAAGGTTTTGTTGCATCAAATCCATCATAGCTTGCAACTTTTCCTTAAACAGGACAAATATTCCCCTGCTGACTGTTCTAATTCCTCCGTAGTGCCCTCCAAGGCATCCTGGATTAACTCAAGGTCCCCAGGAGATCAAAGGGAGGAAACCCTGTGTATTCTTGGGGCACCCTTCTATATGCAAATAGTAGGTATGGAAGCAACACTTCCCAGTCGCTCTCTTGTCTGGAAACATACATTTAAGCATGGCTTTCAGAGTTCCATTGAATCATTCCACCAGCCCATTGGTTTCAGGGTGCAGCTTTTAAGCGCTTTACCCCACACAATGCCCATAACTTTTCAAAAACCATAGACATAAAATTAGAACCAGTCTGTCAACATCTCCTTGGGAAAACCTACCCTGCTAAAAATAGTGAACAAAGCAGTGGCCACAGTCTCAGCTTCAATGTTAGATGCCACAATCGCAAGATATCTAGTAGCAAAATCTACCACCACAAGAATATACCTTTTCCCAGTCCTAGAAGGTTTGGATAAAGGTCCCACAATATCTACAGACACTCTGGCAAATGCCTCTCTATAACGGGTAAAGGCTGCAGGCCCCTGAAATCCCTTGCGCTTCTGACGCACATCACAGGTCCTGCAATATTCTTTTACTGAGTCATACCTAAACAGCCAAAGTAAGTTTCGCTTCAGCCTGTCCAACGTTCTTCCTATCCCTAAATGATCTCCAAATGGCCCATCATGAGTTATCTGAAGCAGCTCTCTCCTATACTCTTCAGGTACAACTATTTGCTGACACACTTTTCCAGGTAACCTCCTTTTCCCTTCAGGGGCTTTCCTAAACAACATTCCATTTCTCATAAAAAATTTCCCTCTTCCCCCTCAGTTGGGGCATACATCTGAGCATGTTTCTTAAAAACACATCTTTCTGTTGAACCCAAATAAATTACTTCTGAATTTTACTCAGATCCAGAACTACTTCTGATAGACCAAGAGGATCCTCACACAATCCTCTGTCAGGCAAGCTGCTAGACTTCACAGCCAAAGGGCTTGAAGTATCCTCCTCCCTTTCGCAGCGTCCTTCACTGACAACAGGCAGGACAGTGGTACCAGCACATAGAAATTCCTCAATATTCTCGGTATCTTTGTAAACGGGATAGATTCTTTCCCAGTTTCTGTTATGCAGAGGAAACGGATTTCCAGGTGGTGGTATCCTCCTTAGTTCACCCAGAACCTGGAGCCAAAGTGCAGCAGCTTCTTTTTCAGCAATGAGGCATTCCATCTGCCTTTGATGTGCAGCTTTTTCTATTTCAGCTGCTTCTTTTTCTCTTATTTGATGTTCCTCCAGTTTCTTTTCATGTTCAAATCGCTGCTTATTTTTTACTGCTAGCATTCTCACTATTTCTGTTTTATTCCCCGTATCAAGGGCAGGTGATGACAGATCATTTATCCTCTGATCACCAGCTATTAATAGGTTTTTGAGTTCTTGATCTGTGTTTTTCTTCTTAAAAGATAATGCTCTTAGCGAGCATAAGCCTTCAAGGGCTTTTCTATCAAAATCTGCACATGCTCTCCTTTCACCCATTTTAACTGATTTTTAACCCTTAAACTCTTGAATGTCAAAAATCAATTTTGACAAATGTGGGGTTATGATCCAAAACTCAATTAATCTGTGGTAACGTGTATCCTAGCCAGACTACACCGCTCTGACATTGGCCTCCAGAAGAGCCATGCTGAGAGCTTAAGCAGGGCAAACTGCAAAGAATGCACAGGCAAAGCCCTAAATACTGGTGGATATACCAAGCCAGCAACAAACAGGTTCTGATGACCTCACTGGTCATTCAGTAGACAAAACACAGTTCCCTTAAAACCATCCTGACCTTTGGCTAGCACCCAGACAGCCTAGTCAAATATGATGGGGATTACTGAAAATCTTTATCCATCATATGTAAAAAAGTTGTAACAATCCCAAAGGATTGGACACATTACCAAACAGGTCAATGAATAGTTCAGATCTTAACCAAATACATGCTTAAAGCCAATGCTTATTAACTAAACTAACATTTATTACAAAAAAGGGAAGAAGTACTGGTTAAAAGGTCAGTATACATACACAGATGAAAATAAAGCTCTTAGGTCAGTTTCAAAGTAGAGATGATAACTGAATTACAAAATTCTTAAATTGCAAAGTCTCTGAAATTACTCAAACAGCTTGGAGGTTGTCAGTCCTTGTTTAGAGCTTCTTTGTTAGAAATCGAGTCCAGAAAAATGAAGACTAAATAGTCCATGTGCAGAGTTTGTTCAAATTCTCCCATGAGAATTAGCAGGGTGATTCCAGGCTGGTGTTAGGATCTCAATCTTGCAATCCAAACTTTCCCTGATGAGTTTGGACAGATTTGAGACAAAAAGGATCCAGCCTGAAGCTTTCTTTATAGTTAAAGCAAGGTGGTCACTTGCAGGTAACTCCCTCATGTGGGCTTTGATGAAAGAGACTTTGATCTGTACTCAGTGGGTCCTTCCTCAGACAGACAGCAATAGCCATTTAAACTATCTAGACATCTCACAGACACTTTTTTGAGTAGAATAGTAATGTATTTGTCCTTTGAAGTATAATTTTTACCTCCTAGGCACCCACAGGTAATTAGTGGCATTAGCACAGTTAACAGACATTTTACATAAACCTGAAAGAGTAATATAGGCAAATGATGTTGTTACTTCAAAGGTCCATCTAGATCAGGGGTGTCAAACTCATTTGCTATGGCGGGCCAGATTTGAATTAAATGTACTTCAAGTGGGCCATACATACCATAAATCGAAATACTAGGCATAACCTTTTTTATGTAGTATTATATTTTATTTGCTAGATAACAGTGATATAAAAACGGCAGTAAATTCACTTCTACAACTCCTGCTATTTCATGATTAAAAGAATCGATCAACGATTAAGAATTCTAGTACTATGCAATGCCCCAAGACCACACTGTCCCTCTCCTGCCTTTTGGAGCGCTGTGTTTCATGCACACAGAACTCAACGCACTGCCACCAGAGTACAGAGATCTTGCGGCAATGCACGCTGCCATGAGATCTCGCAGTGTTGTACTCTCTGGCAGGTGCCACCAGGGGCCGGATCAAAAAGGTTGGTGGGCCATATCCAGCCTGTGGGCTGGATGTTTGACACCCCTGATCTAGATGTTAATATTCCCTTTTGATCTCAATCAACTAGAACAACAGTAATAGACAGGAAAGCATTTTATCTACATTGCTAACCTCTAACAAGAGATATGTAAACAACATCAAATAACTACCAACAGTGCACTTGCTCATCAAAGCTCTAGTCTACTTATGAGGACCACAATACACTTGCAGATGGCTACCAGAGAGTGCTAGAAGACCAATATATCAAGCCAAAGCTCAGCAAGTCCCTTTTCCCCTGGTAGCTGAGCAGGGGTTACTCTAGGCTAATTAACACATCTGGAGCCAATCAAGGCCCCACCAGGACTTGTTAAAAAGCCTCCCCTCCAGAGAAAGGGTGTGGCTGGAGTTATGAGAGTGAGGTGAGCTAAGCTAAGCTATCAGAGAGTGTGCGAGCAGGCAAGATGCTATCAAGAGCCAGGAGGGTTTAGGAGAAGGAGCAGAACGCTGGCAGAAGAGAATCCTGCAGGTACAAAGACCGGGGGGAGGGAAAAACCCTGCCCAATGAGGAAAAAGGACCTTTCCCAGGCCTGGAGGCCTGATGGAAAAGACCCTGCCAAAAGGGAAAGATAGAACTGGACATTTGGTTTAGGCACTACCATGCCCAGTGGGGCAGTCAGGGGTCAAGAGTCTCCCCTGGCAAGGAGGCCAGGAAGGGCCCCTGTCTGAGCAGGGTCCAGACATTAAGTCAAAGGGCATGGGGAAATAACCCAAGGAAGCTAGCAGCTTTCTTGAAGCTATAGCATGAGGCTGCTACTTGTAGGGTCCCTGGGTTGGGGCCTGGAGCTGAGAGTCGGACTGGGTCCTTCCTCCCACATCAGCCATTCAATGGAGGGACAAGAGCCCCAGTGAAGAGGTGATGGCCTGTGAGAACCAGACACAGGACTGGGAGCCAGCAGGGAGTGGCCATCTTAGAGAGGCTGTATTATCCCCCCCACAACTAAAGGGTGGAAGTACACTAAGGGGTGAAGGAGTTACCTTCACCCGACCTACTGCTAGAAGGAAGCGCTGGACCCACCAAGTGTAGAGGAAGAGCTTTGTCACAATATCAAATCCCTAGCATACTTATGAAGAATGACCCTCACTACCATTGTATTTTCCTATAATATGTCTCGAAAGGTCAGACTTGGGCCATGCAATTTGTAAAGATGCTTGGCTTTTTTTGGCCTCGTGTCACAGGTCAAGCAATGCCTTCAGCACGGGGGGGGGGGGAGGGGGATTTTTCATTTATTGGTATTCAAAGAATTCCTCTAATCCAGTATTAAAAAAACCACTATTATTTAATGTCTTTACTACTATTTAATGCATAGTCATTTTCTGATATGATTTATATGAAACATGCTATGCAAAATAAAAGTCCAATCCTTTATTGTATTATTATTCCTCACTCACAAGAGTAGTGCCATTGAAGCCAGTTGGACTATTCATCTGAGTAAAGTTTGCAGGATTGGTCTGTGCAGTTGTAGATAAATTCTCAAGCACTGACATGAGAGAAAATGCTACCATATTTTATTTATGCAAATTAATCAACATCATGTAGGAGAGGTTTTCGTTTGGTTCTTTTACCTTAATTTTATCTAATGAAGAATAAAATGTACTTGTGCAATTTTTAAAAAGATCCTTATTGTGATCTACATACATACAACTTGCATTTCATGCAAAGGAGGGAACTCCAGACAGTTCCATAGACAGGGAGCTCAAAGGGTTGGGTAGCCTAGTGATTAGCACACCTGACTTCCAGCCCCTTGCCTCTCTGTCAGGGTAGTAGAGGTGCCTGTTTCTGACCCTAAACTGGGAATCTGACTCTCCACCCACATCTGGACCTCACTCCTTAGAGAGGTGTGGTAGGGGGACCCAGGTGCTCCCTCTCAACCAGGTTCCAGCCCAGGGTCCTCCCTGCAGCAAAATTAAGTCCACTGCCCTGGGCTATTTCCTAGCTGTAGAATAAGTATAGAATTAAAGCTATCTTAAGTTTGGCTATATTGTAAAGAAAGGTCCTGTCTAGCAAGTAAAAGGGAGGCCTTGGAAATAAAGAGTTATAAGGCCAGAAGGAATACGTAAGGAAGACGTCTGGTTCAAAGAAAAACTAATGAGATAAGGAGTTTCTAAAAGTTTCTAAAAAAAGGCGTCTGACCGATAGGGTTAACTAAACATGATTTTAAATCAAACAAAGAGAATCAGTCTTAAAATGAGCCAACAAGGCCTTTCTTCAACCCCCACACAAATGTTAAAGCCTGTGTGAATCCAGGGCAATAGGAAAACTGTTGAACAGCTAGAAGGGTAGAAAAGGCCTTGGAAAGAAAGGAGGTTGTAAATCTTATCTGGATTAAAACTGGAAATAAGGGTGAACTGTCTCAAATTGGTTTTTAGCTGATGTCAGTAATTGGCAATGACATCACTTGTTTGTTAAAGGGTATTTAAAAAAAAAATTCTTAAAGGGTTCATTGTTAATACCTGCCTGACCACACTAGAGCTAACCAATATGAAGCTAAGCACCCCTTGGTTTAGCCGATTTGTAAGTATCTTGATCCAATGCTTAGAAATGTTTTGTTACTCTTTGGATGTAATACATTGCTTATTAGTTAGGCTTTTTAGGCAAGTTTACAGCAACTGCACAAAGTACCATTTGGCCTTTGGATTTAATACAGGAATTTATGGTTAAATTGGTATTTGGTGATTTCCCAAATTAATATTAACACATTCAAATATTATTAATAATTTCAACACTACTTATATATCCTTTCAGTTCAGGTCGTGGCCCCTATAATCAAAACAGTCAATCGTGCAATAAAAAGTGTCCAAACCAAGCAGGACCTGTTGGTTCTCCAACAGGGTGGTGGCTGGAGAAGGCACAGCCTGTGGGCCTTACCCACTCTGTGGCACCTCTCAAGCTCAACTTTCTGTCTGGCTTCCCAGAAAGGGACTTCCCTCTCCTGTAGCCTGATTAACCCTCTTTGCTTGGGCTTCTGGGCTCCTTACAGCCAGCTACACCAATCACAGCACGCTCAGCAGGTCTGCAGGGGTTGAGCTATCTGGGCCCAGTTCTGCCTTTTATCCACTTCAGGCCCAGCATGGAATTTGTAGACCCCATCACAGTCCCCTACCAGGTCAAAGCAGAATTTCATCCGACATGCTTCAAAGATCAGTTCAGAATATCCATAAAAGCAAGCACGCATTATCCAGTATGCACGGTTGGAAATTGCAGTACTACATTATTCACAGTCCTTGAGTACTCATTGGGGATCAGCTTTTCAAAAGAAAGTCCAAGAAATCAGATTTTGTGCAAGGAGGTTGAAGGGATTAGCATTAAATTCTCTCTCACTCACACTCACTCCCTTGTCTATAGTGAGTGGAAAGTGAGTGACTTGTGGCCATGCACACTTTCTATTAATGGATTTGGGCCACGGATTCCCCGTAAGTGCAGAGCCAATAGCCTCACCTCATCCTGACCCTGTGAACCCTTTTGAATAGGATGGTGAAGACCTGACCCTCAATCACCAGAGGATTTGACTGCCCCCTGTGCATCTGCACCACATCCCACCACCACAAAAAGGTTTGGTGTTCTCAGCATACTTAGCTTGAGTTATAACTCAAGTGTTACCCTTCACTCGACTCCCATTCACAGACACATAAATCTATAGATCGAGTTAAGTGGCGCTTTTAACTCAAGGTAGCTGGCCCATGGGGTTGGGGAGGTGTGAGGGGCCAGGCCCACTGACAGCAATTCCAGGCCCCAGGCAGAACAGTCAATGGATACCCTAGAAAGGGATCACTGAGGTCCAAGTGGGCTTCTGCATGTTTTTACTTATTTTTTATGTGCCATGCAGCTTCCAGGGAGACTGAAGTGGCTATATCTGGAGTGTGGGAGAGATTGTTTTTAATCTGTGGGTAAGTAAACTTAGAGCAGTGATAATACATACACACACAACCCCCAAAAATATTTCCCAATTTAAATCCTAATTTGACTAGATTATACTTACCACGTGTGGACCTTATTTCCAGAGTGACAGACAGCAGACCTATTTTCTTCAGATAGAAGATAAAGTATGAGAAAACAGCCACCCGGTGTTAAAATGACTGCGACCAAACTTGCAGCCCACTGGTCTGGAGAAAACAGCCCAGTGTCAAAACAACTGCAACCGCACTTGCAGCTTACTAAGTCTGCCTTTGGTCTTAAAAATTAGCAGCCCACCGGTTTGGTGTCAACCAATTGCATGCTTCTTAAAAAACCTTGCATTTGACCAGCCCAGCATTCAAACGCCTGACGAAACTTACAGTCTACCGTGGATGCAAGCAGCCATAAAATCAGAGCCCACCACAACCAGTTGCAATGGTTGAACACCCCTTTGCCACCCCCTTCTCATATGTCAAGGCGCGTGGCCCTGCAATCCGGGATGACCAGGTGAACAAAGAGCCTCAGGAAAAGAAAAATCCAAAAGCAGAGAAAAGATCTACAAAAAGAGAAAAAAAACAAAAACAAAACTGCAGGCTCCCTTGGTGATCTAACACTCTTTCTTCTGAAGAGTGGGGAGGTTCCTGGGATCGGCCAGGTCCCTGGGCGACACGACAGACTATCAACGTATCGTCTCTCCAACGTGTCCAAACCAGAACCCTGGCTTTATGGCTGAGACCCCAGAAAATTAGCATATCGCCCGTTGGCATGGGAACTCACTGACCTTGGTTAGTAAAGCTTTCTCATGAGCTCTGCAGCTGGTAGCTATAATTTATCTTATCACCTTCCCAGGGCTGATTCAAACCAGTTTGGGACACTGGTCGTGCGTTTCTTAGAAAACCGTTATTGTCTGCAGTTTCTGACTCTGGAAGATAACACCACCTATTTATTTATTTGATTTGCGGCTTACCAAGCTGCATTCCATCCCAGGCTGGAGTCTGGCCATAGCAAGAAACAAGTGGGAAAATCCACTTCTAACAACTCTCTAACTCCAGTGTCATTTTGAAATACGGTTGCTGTTACTCGAGTTAGGCTAGTTCAAGTGCAGCAACTCAAGTGAACTCCTCCTGGGGTCTGCCTTAGCTTCGATCTGACAGCAGAACCTCAGAGTTATGAATACCTCAGGAATGGAAGTTTGTTGTTATGCTGGCTGGATTGGGAGGAGGGGCATTTAGCGTACTGTTTGACATCCATATGTCAAAATCATAGTAATCCATGTGAGATGTGCCATGTCAGGTACTGTTAGAAAGGCTATAATGTGCTGAGTAAGACGATAATGTTTATGTCCATGTGTTATGTGTGTAATGGAAGTTATGGATATGGTTGATATATCTTTAATTCAAATTGGGCTGTTTCTAGGCCACTCCTCAGACAGGATGGCTGCAACAATAGCCTGCTTAATGGCCCATTAAGACATTCACAGATGCAAGGGGCTCAGAGGGAGAGGCCAAGGATATACCTGATGAGTCATCAGGACTTGCTCATGTGACTCTGGACTCCATTTTGGTTCCTGAGAAATTCCACAAGCAGCATGGCAAGGACCAGAGGACATAAAAGCCAGGGGCTCGGGATTCATTTTGTCTTCAGCCATGTTCAGCTTTCAGCCACCTGTCTACCCCTGGACCAACTTATCTACAACTGAAGCTGTGAAACAAAGGACAGAGACCCATCCAGGTACTGGACGTACACCAGAGGGACTATACAAGCTTGCAAACTCACAATTCTTCTAGAAACCTGATATATATGGACTTTCAAATAATTTGTATGTATCTGATTGCTTTAATCCTTTAACTTTTCTCTTATTGTTTGTTTCTTTCTTTTTATAATAAACCTTTAATTTTAGTTACTAAAGGATAGGCTGGCAGCGTGGCATTTTGGGTAATATCCAAACTTATATTGATCTGGTACTGTGGCTGACCCTTTGGGGTCAGGAGAACTTTTTCATAAAGAGCATAGAGTTATAAATAACTGGTCTCTTTACTGGACCTAGTGGCTGATTGGGAGCCAGAGACTGAAATGCAGTAAAAGGGGCTGTGTGTATTTATATACTGGCTTCTTAATAACCAGTGTGGGGAATCAGAAGCACTATTTGTGGCTGGTTGGGAAGTCTGACTTCAGTGTCACCCAGCACTGCTGGGAGAATCTGGTCTCCTTTTACAGCCTGCCCTGACCTTGGCATTTTCAGGTGGCTGCCTAGGCAGAGACGGGTCACAGTTGTAACTCTGAAATATTCATGACTCTGAACAAAACATTAGGGTTTTTCTTTCATGAGTTTACAAATTGACTTAATACAGCTTTGAAACGTTACTAAAATGCTGCTTTTAACCATCTTAATTTAAATGACACAAGAACAGATGTTTCCTTTCCTTGTCAAATTTTTTTCTAAAACTCTCTTTTTTTTTTTTAGTCGTTTATGTTTAACACAGTAGTGTACTGTATTTGTTTTATTTTTGTTGCTTTTGCTTCTGGTTTTTGTCTGTGCTGCTGCTGCTGCCTGATTGCATACTTCTGGTTCCAAATGAGGTGTGTGGTTGACTGGTCAGTTCATAATTCTGGTGTTCGTAACTCTGAGGTTCTACTGCATTCAATATTTTCTTTTTAATGGCTTGGATGATGGAATGGAGAGTATTCTTATAAAGTCTGTCAATGACACCAAACCGGGAAGGGTAATTAGCACTTTGGAAGAAGCATTAGAATTGAAAGTAACATCAACAAATTGGAGAATTGGTCTGAATCCAACAAGATGAAATTTAGTAAAGACCAGTGTGAGGTACTACGCTTATGAAGGAAAAATCAATGCAAAATGGGAATAACTGGCTAGGGGGCATTACTGCTGAAAAGGGGATCTAGTGATTATAGTGGATCACAAACATGATGCAGTTGTGAAAAAGGCTAATATTCTGGGGTATATTAATAAAATCATCGTACGTAAGACATGGGAAATAACTGGACAAACTGGAGAGAGTCCAGAGAAGAGCAACAAAATTGATAAAAGGCTTAGAAATCTTGACTTATGAGGAAAGGCTAAAACAATGGGCAGATTTAGTTTTGAGAAAAGACGACTGAAGGGGGGGCCGAGTAACAGACTTCAAATATATTAAGGGCTGTTATAAAGAGGACTGTGATGACTTATTCTCCACGTCCACTGAAGGTAGGACAAGTAGTAATGGTTTTAATCCGCAGCAAGAGAGATTTATGTGAGATACTAGGAAAATGTAATTATAAGGATAATTAACCACTGGCATGGTTTCCAAGGGAGACTGAGGAGTCCCCATTATTGGAGACTAAGAACAGATTGGAGAAACACCTGTCAAGGATAGTTGAGGTATAACTGGTCTTGTCTCAGCGCAAGGGGATAGACCAGTTGACCTTTCAGGGTCACTTCCAGTTCAACATTTCTATGATTATTGAAGGACTGTTGGCCCATTTCCCCAGTCCAGGAAGGCTTAAACACCACTCTTTCAAGGCCTTGCCTTTACCTCATGGCAGGAATAATTAATTCAAACAAAAACTGCCCATAGTAACACAAAACAATGCTTTTCCCGACTAACACAGGTTGCACAGACCTTTCATTCTATGCTGTTCTCTGCTCCAGAGACAGTCAGAGGAGCTAACCTCTCTCCTGCTCTGTCTCTCCTCTGAGCTCTGTCAACTTAATAGGCATAACCGGATCCCTTTCCAGTTTAAAAGGGGCAGACCACCATTTTGCAATTACCCAATCCTATAGCCCATACAATACAGACATAACTACACTATTTTTTAAAGTCACATACTATTTTGTTTACTTTTAGTCTATTTGATGCCACAATGATTCCAACTCCCAGATTTTCTACAGGTTTGACACTTTCATTCTCTGAATTTATACTGAAATTGTGTGTTTAAATGGAATGCTGGAATAAAAATGATGAAATGATGCCATAAAGGGATGAATATCCTATACATTTATGGAGAACTCTACAGATTTCTGTTTTCTGGTACTATAAATAATTGTCTAGGCAGGTAAAATTAGATTATCCCAGTATCATTAACAAAAATGATCAATAGTAAAAGGATTTGTATTCCAAAGTGTTGATCTGAAAAAAACAAAATCAGCAGAGCAACATATAAATTGGAACATGAGAGATGTTAGGTAAGCTAAATGAAATATTCATCTTATTTTAATCAAACGACTCCCTAATGAAGACCAAATAAAAACTTAGGTCCATATTTGACTCTAAATATTTTCATGGAACTTCTATTGACATATATGTAGTTTTTAGAACATTTTCTTCTCGAATTCTTGGAACTAAAAATGATTGCTCAGATTATCCAATAAAACTCGCCACTTGTTAATAGGAAATATTAAATAAGTGTTTCAGCATTATAATACCTTTTCTGAAAATTAAGGATACAATAAATCTGCATATTAATCAATATATCTTTTGCTCTTTTTATATGACATGCTATTCCATATAACTGAAAACTTCCATATAAAAAAGACCTGAAGTGGAAAAGTTTTAAAAAATAATTTAAAACTTAAGTAGAACGGATTCAAATATATTTCCTTGGGCAAACGATAAAAATGTTTAAAAACTCACCTTGACTATCCCACGGATATGCATTTTTGCTATCATCTCTGCAGTGTAGAGAAACATCAACAGAGTATCTAGAGCAAACGTCAAATACTGAAGAGGAGGATAATGCTCAAAGGTCTTTGGGGTGTTCATACAAACAGAAATGACACTGATGATGGCGCAGATGCGTAGCAAAGAGTGAACCCACTGAAAAAACAAGGGTTACAATTTAGTTTTGATCTTAGAAAATACCGCAAGTGTTTAATGTCTATTACTCATCAAGTTTTTTCAAATGTCATAGTCCAGATTTTTATGATCTTTCCCTCCCTGCCTCCAAAAAACAGGCATTTTGGATTCTATTTAAAAACAACATGAAAAGTGATTTTGCTCATTAGGAGGGTCATGTAGTCTAGAGGACTAAGCATGATTTCAGTTTGAAGGTCAATAATGAGTGTCAATAATACTACATTTTATGTTTCTGTAATTAATCTTTGAATTTATTACACCAGCCAATGGTGACATTCTATTAAAACTTAGTATGAGTAATTAATGCATGAGTGTTCCCTTATGAATGATTTCACAACACTGAAATACAGCTGAACAGCTCTAGTACTCATACTGCAAAAGAGATGACAGCTGTTAAACATAAAAGAAACACCAACGGTCCATATTAATTTATTTCAGATTATTTTTTTTCTTTTAAAATAAGCATTTCTCTTAAGTTATGAGAGAAGCATAAAATGAAATCATCAACAAAAAAAAGAATGTTCCAGAACTTAAAGGAATCATCAGGGCTGCCAGGTAAGTTATAATTTATATTTTCAAGATACAATATTTGCAGAAGAAAATAATGGCATCTAACACAGTGTATACCACTAAGAACTTCAGTCCTAACGTGAAGATGGCCTCCAAAGTGATGAAAGGTTAACTCACTTCCTGTGCTTCACATTAATAGGTGCAAGGATATTGGGACAGGTTGTGAAGTGGATTAAAATGACTGACCTAAATACCATTCTTCCACCAACAAAGAAGGTGAACCAGGATCTGAGAGATCAATACTTTCCAAATACTAACCCCTCCCCAACTGTAAAAGATCCTGTCTCAAGATTCTCTTTGTTACCTCCTTTTATAAACTTGACTTGCAATTTAAATCAACCAGTGCTGGCAATCGAAGCTAGCTGAAAGGTGTGGGGAGAGGGAGAGAAGAATTAAAAAAACAAAATAAAACCATGAATAAATTACTTGACAGTTATTGTTTCACCATCTCCAAACACTTTCCAACAACAGATGGAAAAATTATTCAATACAAATTGGAAATATTTCCTGATTGACTGGCTATAAGCAGCTCACTATTTCTGACTAAAATCCACTTGTTTCAGGATCTTTCTTAAGTTTCATAGAAGTGATATATTTTAACTGTAAAATGTAATATTTAACTTGTAATTGCTAACTAGTGAGAAAAACTTACTGGTTTGTTAATCCACAGGATATCTGCATTGTCTGACAAAGATTCATCAGGTCCAAAGTCTGTAACTGGTTGGGCTTCCACCCGGGAGCTTTGTTTCCGTTTGAGCATCCTGAAGTTAACTTTGGTTATCTATAACAGTGAAGCCCCCTTAGAAAGAAAAGAAACAAATGTATTAACCCATTCATAAAACAGTTTTTGAACAGTTTTGTAAATAGAAAACACTTGTCACTAGACCAGGCTGCTCTTGAACTTGTTGATCAACAGATTATCTACATAAAACAATGAAAGTGAATCACCTAAGGTTATATACATAGAACAGAATCACAGAATATTAGAGTTGGAAGGGACCTCAGGAGGTCATCTAGTCCAATCCCCACTGCTCAAAGCAGGACAAACCTCAGCTAAATAATCCCACCAAGGGTTTTGTCAAGCCACAGCCTAAAAACCTCTAAAGATGGAGATTCCACCACCTCCCTAGGTAACCCAGAAAGAGCTAACTATAAAAATCCTAGCAGGACCAGTTTTACTCCCATATGCAAGGAAGAATATTGTTCCAGGCTTAGACTTAAACCAAAGTCTTGATTGGACTGGGGGGAAAAAAGCCTTATTACTGTTGTTCTTCTGTTTATTATTCATATTTGTTTAATCTTTCTTTCTGCATTTTCAAACAATTTTCTACTTGACAGTCAGCCAGTCACACAGTTAATTCCTGTCCATGTGTCTGGATGCACCTAGGTATCGGGAAGGTTCTCCCCCTTGCTCAAGGATTAGGGACAATCAGAAGCCTTCTGCTTACAGAAGCACAGAGGCTGGCTCTTTTGAAAACCTCAGGGATGTCAAATGCCTTAAATGGTTTGGGAAGTAGGGAAAAGGAGACTGGATGATGGCCCTGACCCTCCCATATATAATCCCTCCTGAATGTCCCCAGAAGCTGGATGGTGCAATCCAGTACAATTCTGAATCAGGACATGTGGTTTGTACAGAATGGCCCAAAGTCCCAACAGGACTTCATTCATATATTCTTTGTATGTAAACTACAATCTGGCTAGCAGGCACTATAGAGCATGGTGATGAGCACAGTATACATACTTACTAGATTCGACTGGCAAGCTGAAATGGGTTCTAAGTTCATATAAAGCTCTAGGTAGGAGCTTGGTCTGCAGGTATGGGACTATATAGTCTCATCACCAACCAGATCATTACTCCACATCCAGACATTGTTTAACAAACAAAGGTAATACAAAAAACAAACACTAAGGGCTAACTTCTGCCAACCTTATTCACATTGAATGAACAGCATCAATATGGGTGAGGTTGACAGAACCTATCACTAAACATATTAAAATATTGTAAACTTAAACACTTCGAATAATTTTCTTGTAGTAAACGAAGACCACTACAGGTGCACATGATGTCTGAGTTTTACATTCTCTTAAGTCCCCCCTCTCCTCCTCCCATTTCCTCCTTTCCCTTATTCCTCTTTTCCGTTTTTCTCCATACATCCCATCTTCTTCAGGCTTGCTTTGCATCCTTCCTGATCCTGCCTTTTCACAATTAGTTCCCAGCTCACTGTGTTTAGAAATAGATCAAAATGCAATAGGGATTTCCCCAAATCTAGAGACTGTCATGACAGGTTTTGATGTCATGTGGCACGGCAGCATCTCATGATGTATAAATGTAGCACAGGAATGAGAGATGTAACTGAATGGGTGTCAGTGTCTTTCAAAATGCCTATACTGTGAGAGAGAGTGAACTATAAAAGGGCTATAGTCTACAGTCCTTGTTAATGCAAAACTCCCATTGTGTGGGATGGTAGTTTGCAGTTTGAACTGCAAACATTTTTCAAGTCCCCTGCAGAAGAAAACCCCACATTATGAAAATATGCCTTGCTAATGTAGCCTTTAGTAACCTGTTATTTAAAATACTAAAGTTGTAATTATGATTTTATTAATATTGACCCCTCCTAGCAATGACTGAGATACTGATCTTGCTAACCTGTCCAGAAAATAATTGTAATAGATTGTCAGACCAGCATCAAGACTGTCATTAAGAGATGATGCACAGGAAATAGAATGCATTGACCAGAGAGCTACTATTGAAATCATTTCATAAACATTCCTGATAAATGACAAGCTGTGTATATTTTACAGCAGAAGGTAAATTAAAGTTTTATTTTATTTTCAACTAGCTACAAATAACAGATTTCTTCTTTCAGCACTACTTATTCAGGCCATTACTAAGTAGGAATATTAGAAGTATCCTTACATTGAAATTCTTCTCTTTCTGGCTGCCTAATGATTTCTTTTTCCTACTGAACTGATCTGAACATATAAAAGGTCACGAACTATGGACGTCAACAGTAGTTTAGTTCATCAAGTGGTGGCTAAATACCAGGACCCAACAGATCACGCATGTTATTTTTAAACTGTAGTCACAAATCAACAAAATAAATCCAGAAGAAAAAAAAAATCTACAAAATACAAGTGTTATTCTTTCCCGCAATTTGAAACAGCACGAGTTTGCTGGGGAAAGACAGTCTGGAAATAGCCTTTAGCAAGCACTGGTCGAGCTCTCTTGCAATTCTTTTGTTTTCATGCATTTAGTTTTGTTAGACCCAGAAAAGATGTTTTAGTTGGTTTGTTTTTAAACCCCCTAAAGACTGATGCAGCTCGGACGCCCTGCTGCACATCAGGGAGCTAACGCAGGAATTGTGGCTCCTGAAGCATAGTCCTTGTGCAGCTCGCTCCAGCATAGCTCCACACAATCTGGTGTTTTCTTTGGTCACATAGTAAAATGAACACGGGAGACTTAATACAGTCCCTAATGAATATTTCTGTCTCCAAAGCTTTTACAAACAACAGGTGTGGGTGCACTCTGGAGTAAAAACTGGGTTGAATAAGGAAAAGGTTGCTTCCTTTACCTGTGTCCATGTACATTTCTTTGTTTTTTCTCTTTAGAGTAACACCAACAATCAAAATTCACAGCACTTGTGCAGATTGCTATTGCTTTTTTCATGTAGGAATGCATTTGTTCATTTTTGCTTTTGATTTTAAATGTCTTTTGCCTTGTCAGTTTAGTTTTAGAAGTAAAAAGATAAACAAAATGAAAGAATACTGCTCAGACAAGGAGCCCCTCAACTCTGTTAGGTCAGTCTTACATTCATTCGCTCTCCCTCAGCCAGTAGATATTAGTTTTCTTTGATTGAACATATCAAGCAAGATGATCCTGATGCCATCTTTGAACAAAAGTTCAAGACAATAGGCTTGATTCACCACCATTACACCAGATTTCCAATTCCACTGAAATGGAGTTACATTGGCATGAAGCTGGTGAAATAAAGAGATTGATTAGAGACAACGTGGACAGAAAACAAACTAAACCAAGATAAGGCAAAACCCCAGTTTGCACCATCTGACACGGACTTTGGCTGATAGAAGTCTGCACTTTCCACAAAGACAAAAAGATTAGATCAAAAGGAAGCATCTGATTCTGTGCAAGATACAGCCTTGTCCCATAAAGCATTTGTTTGCAATACATGTAGTATTCTGCTCCAGCAATCTCTGTAACAAAAATGCATGTGCTCCTACAGAGCTCTAACAGAGAGGAAGGTGTATGATAAATGGAGCATTTCTTATTTTATTTTTTAATCAGGAAAAAACAGTGTTTTGATGTTAGCCAACAGTGCTATAAAATTCTCTCTCCTTAAAAACTACCCTAGCCTGCTGAGGAAAATATCCAAATGACAACAGCACTTCACCTTATACTCGCAATAATAACAATAACTGTAAAGATTATTTACACTGGTTTCATGCACTCCGCTAAGTACGCAAAGGGGAAGAGGGCACACCATGAGTTACCAATAAGAGAAATACACCACTGTGGCTGATGAAACCAGCCGACAGCTAGTTTTGAAGAAAAAGGTTTTTATTCTGTTTTGCTTTTAAATACCTCCGTTTGCAGCCAGTCTGTTTTTCTCTATCTGAAGCAAAGTCTAAAAATCCCCACATCTTTTTTCCCTTATTGTTCAATGCAACATTTTGTTAAGTGCAATAGGCTATTCAGTTTTGTACTGAAGCCAAACAGGGTCCCCTCTCCCAACAAGAAAAGTTTGCTTTCCCATCCTCTTTCACAACAAAGCAAATACTACAAGCCGTATCTCCTAAAAAAATCACAATTAGATTCTCACTTTGCAGATTTGGTTACCAGCTGCAAAAAATAGTTGTGGATGTCTTGTGACTTCTAGCAAGGCTTTAGGACTTGCAGGCCAAATAGCAAGAATCAAGACCATCATTTTCAGATTTGGGGAGGAATTCCTCTGCTCTAATACCATAATTCTCCAAAGTAATGTAAGAGCTTTTAATGTGTAAATAGACAGGTGCTCAGACTTTGGTCCTTGAATGTCTCCTGTGTCTTGGCTTGTCAGTGGCTCAGAACTGTACTCATACATTATTCATCTCCTAAACATACCTCCTCCCTATCAGGATGACTCAGACAGAGCCAGCAGACAACATAAACTCCTCTCCATGGGCTGACACATTGTAAATACCATACACAACCCACTGACAGTACTTTATAATCTCATGATTCAGATCCTTTCACTAGATGCCCTTAGTGATGCTGTATAGAAAAAAGTTACCAGCTCTATAACGCTAGCAGCTGGCTAGCTTAGGTCACAACCATATGAAAGTATTAACTGTACCTCTTCACCTGTGTGTGGATACCAACGAGATGTTAAGTGGATCAGTAGACGTAAACCCATCAATAGGTGTTGATAAGAAATCAAGGCAAATGCTGATGGTGTTGCTTTTCTCTGTCTGTGTCCTGTACTTAACATTCATTGAGATCAAATGTGCGTATATACTGCATGAAACAAACATTACCTGTATTGTCTTCTCTTATCTATCCCTGTTATAATGAATGGCCTGCAATTATCTTATGTAAATCAGTGTAACTGGGTTACTTGTGTATGCATGGAAAGTAGAAGGTTAACTTCAAAGAGTGGGTCATTGTGTGTTCCACAACAGGAAGTCTATGGACACATGCTGTGCTGGGAACACCCACCAAACTGTTTTCATCTCGTCTTCTTATGAGCAGGATCTATAAAATGCTAGAACCTGGGGGAGATTCTTCATCTCTGAGTTCTGACAGGGGGAACCATATGAGATTGGACAGAGGACCCTAAAATTATTTTGGGAAACTTTTGGGAATCTATGAAAAGCAAACAGACGTTACAGCTCTGCATCATTTGGACTACAACACGGATTCACTTGTAATGTAGTTTATCTGCTTTAACCTCTCAATAACTCTCTTTGTTAATAAATCTATAGTTTAGTTACTAAAGGATTGGCTACAGAATTGTCTTTGGTGAGATCTGGAGTATATCTTGACTGATAACTGGTGCTCTGGGGCTGGAAGTAACAATGTGTGGTGAATTTTGGTTTTAATAACCTTTCATCATAAAGCCCAGTTTGTGTGGGTGGTAAAAAAGGGGCTGGAATGCCTAATGGGGCTGTCTGTGACTCCATGGTAAAACTAATGTAGTGATACAGAAGTCCATTTTGTTATTGGCTTGATTAAATCTAATGGATTGAATATACCCAGTCTAGAGAGTCTGCCCTATTTCCTGACAGTCTGTCCAGAGTTTGCATTCTTAGCCATGAACCATTCCAAGCAGTCGGCCACCCGCAAACATAAAAGGAATATCATTTTGGAACACCAAACCCACAGTGTTGGGTGGTTGTTATAAAAATCAGTGTTTTGATTTGATCAGTTGTTTCTGGTTTCCACTGAACGTATCATATTTCCATTAGAAAGATCATCGCACAAGAGGAAAATGTAGACACTCCAGGCTCTACGTTCTCAATCATTACTCCCTAATGTGGGTCAATACACAGCTTTCCACAGAGTGCTTTTGACTGCAAGACATCTTGCTAGTGGTCTTCAATCACCTTTTGCCAAAAATTACCACAAATGCCTCCTATCTATCTAGACAGGGAAGGTTTATGTCCTCGAAGATACCTCTAAATGGTAACTGTTGGTAAATGATGACAGTTTCATGTTGACCAGTGCAGGAGTTGTGTGCCCTTGCCATGTGTAACAGATCTATTTATGACGATAAACTATATTTGTGGAGATAGATTTTACATTGTTGCCAACTTGCCCTTCAGATGCAGACTTTGCCTCCCTTATTCATGCCTTTCTTACCTCAAGATGAGACTACTGCCATAGGCTCTCTGCGGGGCTACACCTTAAAATCATTCAGACACAAGCTGCTGCGGAGCATAGTGACTTGCTCATTGAACATCATGAGCATCTTGCTAGGAGCAGAGGACACCAGTACCCTGGGATCCACACTGGCTGCCGAATGCTCTCTGGATGGAATTTACGGTATTGGTTATGACCTTCAACGTCAATGGCTTGGGACCTGCCTGACTGCCTTTCTCCCCATGCTCTACTACCACAGCTGCAATCTATACAGGCATCCAGGCTGGATCCCTCTCATTATAGAAGAGAGGGCATGGCTGGCAGTTCATTCACTGTGAGAGTCCAGAACGCTGAAACTTACCCCATCCTTTATCCAAAACGGCCCAAATGTGGTGACTGTCTGGGCATGTTGCAAAAGACATCAGTTTGAGAGGGCTTTTAGAGAAGACTAAGGGTGTGCTTTGCAGAATGACGAAGGGGAGGAAAGGAGCATTTTCGTAGGCGGCTGGCTGGCAGAGTGCCTGTCTGAATTATTATTTTAATGCTGCTAGGATTTTGTTGTACTACTAATTATGTGTTAGGGCACCTAGAGCCTTGTATACACATCTTTTTATTATTTAAATTGAAATACATTTAAAAAATAAAACAGTGATTATTCTTTTATAATTGATTTCTTTTAGGAATCATTAATATATAAAAATATAACATCCTCCTCCACACTTTTCCAGCCATTAGTACATTTGTAGATTTCCAAAGGAATTAATCAACACCTAAATCATTAAAAAAAAAAGCAAAATCAGGAATCTTTCAAGTTTCTGAGGTATGTGTTGTTAGTGATAGTGGTTTCTTTTTTTGTTTGGGTAACACCCACCCAGATGGCATCCACCTCTCGCAAGCTCCCCCTTGTTTGGGTGCGTGTCTGCACCTCTTTCAGTCTGTGGTGATCCCTTCTGGCAGTTTCTCTGCGGTTTTTAGTGACTCACCCCTCCAGCCGAGTCTCTCTCACAGTCTGTATGGAACACAACTCAAAAAACATACCCCTTCCAGGCTATTAGTCCAACAAAATCTCTAAGTGCTCCTGGTACTGGTAGGGGGCCATGCCTCCAGGGCTTCCTCCTTCAAGTCTCTGCCCACTCTGATCTGTTCTGATCCCAGCTCTCCAGCTGGGCCTCTGGACAGTTCAGATCCCCTTCTGGGGGTTTATCACTGTCCCATTGTAAGCCACTTCCCTAGTGGCTTATGGGAGGGGACCCTGGCCTGACCACTACTCTGGGGCTCAGCCCAGGGATCCTAAGAATAGCAGCCATGCACCATGTCCATTTAACTAAACTGCTTTCAGATCCCTGGGCCACTTCCCCACAACCGCAGCCTTCACTAGTGCTTCATCCTTTCCACAGGTCTCTTCTTCGTTCAGATCCAGCAGCCAGCCAGGAGCTCTTTCTTGCTCCCCAGATCCCCACCAGCCCTGAGCTGTCTGTGGTGCTGCAGTCCTTCAGCCCGCTAGGAGCACCCTTTTCACTCCTCAGGCTCCAAGTAGCAGCTGACTCTGGTCAGCACTGCAACTCCTTTTAGAGTAGCCAGCAACCTTCTGATTGGCTAGCCCTTGCAGCCTCCCCCGATTGGCTGCTTTCCTGTCCTAGGCCACCTGGAAGACTTTTACTACTTACTACTCCTTTCTGGGGATGGGTGTGGCAGGACTGAGGCCTCCAGCAGGGGCCTGGGCCTAGTCACCCCATCACAGTTTGTTTGTAAATAAATGTAACATTCAAAACACACTCTTATGGCTACAGGAAAAATACTACCAAAAGGTGGAAGTCATAAGATTCATTATCCTATCACTGTTTGAGCTCTACCACTTAATACTTGGGAAGACAATGAATTGGACTCATAACCTAGGAAATTAAGGCCATACTTGTTTTACGGACTTGAATTTCTAGAGAAGAAAAAGTATAAAAGGTAGAAAGATGTACAAGAAAAACAAAAATAAAAGTCCAGTGCACTGGAGCCGAGGCCCAGATTCTCAACAGCTATTTAGGCTCCTAACTCTCATTGATTTCAGTAAAAGTTAGGAACTTACACTTTTGAGCATCTGGGCCTTAAACAATTGTCAGTCATAGACAAAGGAGCACTGTGTCCTAAAGAAAGAACCAGAAGCAGAAACCAGCACAAGACGCTTCATCTAATATAGGAAATACTAAAAAAAAAAAACCAAAGATACAACTGAGAAGAAGAGAAGAAAAAAAATGTAGACTACAAGTGAATGGTGCTACATTTTCATTACAGTGCAGCCAGGGTTACAGACACGGCGGGTTTAAATTTATAAAATGTATCTGAGGCTGAATTTGCTGTCTCCCCCACAACTGGATTTTATATTCAAAATCTACAGCAGATACACACATGCTAAAGCAGGGATTTGTGTTATGTTAGTAAGACACTAAAGGTAATTAAGCTTTGTAAACTTAACACCTCTATTTGCCTCCTACACACATCTCAAAAATCCCATGTTTTATTGCCTAAACTCCCAAACACCACAAAAAGAACCCAAATAATTCTTCAAAATGGTTACTTCTCAGCTGCTTATTATTTCAAATTATTCTAAAATTCAAATGTCTACCTCCAAATGAAAGAGAACAACAAATCTGTTTCCTACCTCTCAAGACAATGATACCTGCATCTCTTGCTGAGCTGATATATTATCATCATCATCATCATTATTAATAATTCTGTTTTTAGACATTGTTATCCCATGAACACTAGACACACATCCTTTGCTAAGGCATGGGTGCACCAGAGTATAGGCAGAATAGCAAAAAAAATGACCCACCCAAGCTTTACAGTGTAGCTTGACATTACTGTGGAGATACAAGGCCCAAAGCCTTCAGGTCCCAGCATTCGAATCAAGATGGAGTTGAATGAATACCACTTAGCTCAATACAGAGCTTTACAGTTAGTACCTGCAGTCTCCAGAATCTGCACCAGATCAAAACAGACCACTCCTAGGGCCTGTAGTAACCAAAGGTTGCAAATCAAATTCAAGTATTTCATGCTACAATTTGAATGTTATGGGGCAATGCCTCAGATGCATCAAACAAAGACCATGAGCTGGATCTGGCCCATTTGACATATTTATGTGGCCTGCATGACATTCAGATTGTGAAGACACTGAATTGTCAGCTAAAAAGTAAGTTTTTAGCCCTTCTGGGTGCAAAGAAATCCTTCCAATTATGAACTGTGTATAATCATTGCAGTGGTTATAATTATTATTATTTGTATAGTGTAGCATCTAGGCTCGTCACGGACCAGGACCCCATTGTGCTAGCTGCTGTACATGCACTGAACAAAAAGATGGTCCCTGCCCCAAACAGATTAAAATTTAAGTATAAGACACGAGACAGTATGAGAATACAGACAGATGGGGGACTACAAGGAAACAGTGAGACAACATTGGTCAGTATAATAGGCAGTGATCTCAGCACACCAACAACCTAGCCCCTATCAAGTCTTGTGTAGCAATGGCAAAGAGATCTGAAGGAAATGAATGAAGTGACTATGCAGGTGTTTATAGGGAGCTCCAGCCAAGTGTGAGGGGCAGCATGGCAGAAAGCACAAAGGTGCTTGTCTGAAAATTTAACAAGTGGGCAATGGACACAGGCATTGCGGTCTGATATGACTCAGGAGTCAACATCGCAAAACTGAAAGACATGACAGGGAGCATGGGGACAGACCGCGAAGGTATATGCCAGAATCTGAAGACAGCCTGAAACAGCAACTCAGAAAGATGCAAATTTCCTTTCCCTTCAGTAATCTTACTGGGCTTTAGAGTTGACTCAGCAATGAGGACGCTTCAATGTCAACATTAATTATTTCACTTCTGATCATTTTAGGGATAGAATAGAACTGGGAGATGGTATAAGGAAGGAAATGAAAGGGAAATAAACAGAGAAGGGAGGATGTATAAGGCAGAGAAACCAAAGGACATCAAAACAAGCAACAGGAATTGGAATTCCAAGCACAGTAAAGGAACTATGATGTGATTGGAATGACCGAGACTTGGTGGGGCAACTCACATAACTGGAGCACTATCATGGATGGGTATAAGCTGTTCAGGAAGGACAAGCAGGGGAGAAAAGGTGGAGAAGTTGCACAGTATGTAAGAGAACAATATGACTGCTCACAACTCCAATATGAAACTGGAGAAAAGCCAGCTGAGAGCCTCGGGATTAAGTTTAGAGGTGAGAGCAATAAGGGTGATGTTGTGCTGGGCGTCTGTTACAGACCACCAGACCAGGAGGATGAGGTACACAAGGCTTTCTTCAGACAACTCATGAAAGTTTCCAGGTCACAGCCCCTGGTTCTCATGGGGGACTTCAAATCACCCTGACATATGCTGGGAAAGCAATACTGCAATGCACAGACAATCCAGGAAGTTTTTGGAGAGTGTTGTGGACAACTTCCTAGTGCAAGTGCTAGAGGAACCAACTAAAGGCTGTGCTCCTCTTGACCTGCTACTCACAAATAATGAAGAATTGGTAGGGTACATAAAAGTGGGTAGCAACCTGGGCAGCAATGACCGTGAGATGATAGAGTTCAGGATCCTGACAAAAGGAAGGAAGGAGAACAGCAGGCTACAGACCCTGGACTTCAGAAAAGCAGACTTTAACTCCCTCAGGAAGATGATGGGCAGGATCCCTGGGAGGCTAATATGAGGGGGAAAGGAGTCCAAGAAAGCTGGGCTATATTTTAAAAACACGTCTTATTGAGGGCGCAGGAACAAGCCATCCCTATGTGCAAAAAGAATAGCAAATATGGCAGGCGACCAGCTTAGCTTACCACCGAAATCTTCGGTGAGCTTAAACACATAAAGGATGCTTACAAGAAGTGGAAGCTTCGTCAGATGACTAGAGACAAGTATAAAAATACTGTTCAAGCATGCAGGAGTGAAATCTGGAAGGCCAAAGCACAACTGGAGTTGCATCTAGCAAAGGACATGAAGAGTAACAAGGATTTCTACAGGTATGTTAGCAACAAGAAGGTGGTCAGGGAAGGAGTGGGCCCCTTACTGAATAGGAGAGGCAACCTAGTGACAGATGATGTGGAAAAAGCTGAACTACTCAATGCTTTTTTTGCCTTGGTCTTCACAGACAAGGTCAGCTCCCAGACTACTGCACTGGGCAGCACAGAATGGGAAGGAGTGAGCAGCCCTCATTGGTGAAAGAACAGATTCAGGACTATTTAGAAAAGTTGGACACACACAAGTCCAGGGGGCCGATGCAATGCATCTGAGGATGCTGAGAGAGTTGACTGATGTGATTACAGAGCCATTGGCCATTATCTTTGAAAACCTGTGGTGACTGGAGAAGGTCCAGGGCAATTGGAAAAAGGCAAATATAGTGCCCATCTGCAAAAAAAAAAAAAAAAAAGAATCAAGGGAACTACAGACAAGTCAACCTCATCTCAGTCCCCTGAAAAATCATAGTGCAGGACCACAAGGAACCCATTCTGGAGCACTTGGAAGATATGAAGGTGATCAGGAACAGTCAGCATGGATTCACTAAGGGCAAGGTGAATAGAAAGCTGGCTAGATCATCGAGCTCAACAGGTAGTGATCAACCGTCGATGTCTAGTTGGCAGCCAGTAACAAGCAGAGTGCTGTAGGTGTTGGTCCAGGGCCCGGTTTTGTTCAACATCTTCATTAATGATCTAGAGGTTGGAGTAGCTTGCATCCTCAGCAAGTTTGCAATGACACTAAGCAGGAGGGAGTAGTAGATACACTGGAGGGTAGGGATAGGATAGAGTGACCTAGACAAATTGGAGGAATGGGCCAAAAGAAATCTGATGAGGTTCAACAAGGACAAGTGCACTGCTAAAGAATGGGGACCGACTGGCGAGGCAGCAATTCTGCAGAAAAGAACCTGGGGGTTACAGTGGACAAGCAGCTGGGTATGAGTCAACAAGGTGCCATGATTGTCAAGAAGACAAACAACATATTGGATTGCATTAGAAGCTTTGCTAGCAGATCGAGAGAAGTGATTATTCCCCTCTATTCAGCATTGGTGAAGCCTCATTTGGAGTATTGTGTCCAGTTTTGTGCCCTCTACTACAGGAAAAATGTGGACAAATTAGAAAGAATCCAGCAGAGGGCAACAAAAATGATTAGCAGGGCTGGAGCACATGACTTATGAGGAGAGCATGAGGGAACTGGGCTTAGTCCGTCTGCAGAAGAGAAGAAAGACAGGGGATTTGATAGCAGTCTTCAACTACCTGAGATGGGGTTCCAGGGAGGATGGAGATAAGCTGTTCTCAGTGATGGAAGATGACAGGAGAAGGAGCAATGGTCTCAAGTTGAAGTGGCAAAGGTCTAGGTTGGATATTGGGGGAAACACTGTTACTAGGAGGGTAGTGAAGTACTGGAATAGGTTACCTAGAGAGGCGATGGAATCTCCATCCTTAGAGGTTTTTAAACATGCAGCTTGACAAAGCCCTGGCTGGGATGATTTAGTTGGAGTTGGTCATGCTTTGAGCAGGGGGTGGGACTAGATGACCCCCTGAGGTCCTTTCCAACCTTCTTCTATGATTCCATGAAATAGCATTAGTCAATATTTTCTCATTGAGTAGATTTTCTCATTAAGTGCCTCTGAATGCAACAATGGATACTGAACAATAACTGAAAGTATACTTACTATGTAAAGGCCATGGTATACCCATGATCCTTGTGCATGTACTCCGTTAGCATCAGTGGGAGTTCCACTGTGGAACATGTCATAATAACGAGACACGTCCCTCCACTGACTAGAATGAAAAATGGAATTGTCCCTCTCCAGCTACTGACTGACAGCCCAGAAAGAGTCTTAAATATTTGGCTCTGCCGACTCTGGGAACTGCACCTTAGACAACTGATAGTTGAGGTCCCCTTCGTTCTTTCACTACGGGTCTGAAGGACATTCACCAGCTCACTGCTGCAGCAAAATGCTGGGTATAAAACCTAGCTACACGTTTGTACTTGCCTTGCCAAGCCATATGGGAGAAGTAGTTGGGGTCTCTGTGAGAACAGTAGTAGCCATCTGCTCCATTTTGGGCAGACTAGGTAAAGTGCCCACATGTTGGGCCCCACAAGTAAGGCAGAGCTTACACTCGGCCATCTCACAAAACCCCCAGGCGGCCACAAGGACCAGGCCGCTCAGGCAGCCTGACCAACAAATAATAAAGCAAAGCGCCTGCGTTGCCCAAGGCTTGGATTTCTTTTTTAAACACTGCAAGCAGAATATGGGTGGAGTTTACCTGCTCCATGGAAGAGCCCTATTTTTGGCTTCAAGACAATAGGTAGGAAGGGTCCGAAGAGCCCCATGATCTCCCCGAGGTCTGGGACACAGGCAGCTGGTGCAGGCCGCAGCAGGGAGAGAGGCCTGCGGCCAGCAGCCCCGGGCAGCGCGCATCTGCTGGCAATGGCTCCCGCTTTAGCTTTATGTTGACAAAAGGCAGGTGACGGGCAGGCGCCGCGGGGGCGGGGGGACAGGCAGCTGCCGTCTCCGAGCGGGCGCCGCACCCGGGGGAACCGGCCATCAGCGGCTCTGGAGCAGGCGGTGCCCCCGGCCCTGCTGCGGCCCCGGCTCCCCTCCGCTTCCAGCTGGCCCGGGGATGCGCCGAGCGCCCCTCCGCTCGCCTCCACATCTGGCAGGGGGAGGCGCAGCGGCCCCGCAGCTGGAGGAATGTCACGCCCCCCCCCCCAGCCCCGCCACCCCGCAGCGGCCCAGGGGCGCGGCTGCACCAGGTGGGATCCGCTCCCCGCGCATCCCGAGCCCGGCAGGCCTCCCGCGGCCGCCGCCACCATCCCTCCACCCGCCCCGAGCAGCTGCGGCTTCCCCGGGCGCCTGGCCCCGGTCACAAGCCCCGCGCGGGGGAGGGGGCAGTGGGGAGGGGGCTGGCAGCCCGGGGTATCCAGGGGGGCGAGAGCAACACAGCACAGACAACAGAGCCCGATGCCACCAACCTACCGCCTGCACCGCCCTTCATGGCGTGCCCGGGAGTAATGGTCTCTGCCCCTCGGCTGTGCTAGGGGCGCTTTGGCTTTGGGCGGCCCTCCCCGCGGCGGGGCGGGGGGCTGAATGGAGCAGCCGTGACACGCGGGCAGGAGGCGGCGGCGCTCGGTAGGGAAGGGCGGCCGGTCGGTCGGCGCGAGCAGGTTCCTTCCTCGCCGCGCCTACAGCCTTCAGTCTCACGGCAACAGCTGTGAATCCGCTGGCCCGGGCGGCGGCAAGGCGGGCGCGCACGCAGCCAGTGCAAATGCACCCCGGGCACAGCCGTGCGTGTGCAAAAGGCATGCCCCTGCACAGGAGACCCGCGTTTCTGCAGTCGCGCACGGATCCGCACGCGGAGAGAGGTGCCCACGCCGCGTGGATGCACAATGCAGAGGGAAATGTGTTGACACGGACAAGTGCGTGTGCAGGCACAGGGCAAGCCGGCCAATCCATACAGGAGAGTGACCAATGCATGCTCGATACAGTACACAGAATGATACACGGATATAGTATAGGTATACACACGTGGGGCTTGTATATACATTGACAAGATTGCCAACTCTCGTGGTTTTCTTCAGCCCTCAGCCTGTGATTAGGTGAAAATCTCAGAGGGGTCTGGTTTGGTTTTTTGTGAAAGTTTCTAACCCTCATAGTTAGGAAGAAAAGCTTGAAAATGTGGCCTGAGTGTTACCTCTGGGTTTAAAATAAATGGCTTTTTTAACACTTGATTTTTATAACCAAATCTCATCATTTTGGGGGCCTAATTCATGATTTTCAGACATCTGGGGTTATTAATACCACAAACACAATGCATACATCCACATACAGAAAAAAATGCTTCCATGCACACACCATCAGAACATACAGAGATATGCATAAAGCAGCCACACCAACAGATACAATATCGGTACATATACATAAATCTGGTCTACACACAATACTGCAGTAAGGGTTTTGCCTAGGCCTGCTCACCGACTATCAACTTCACTGTAATCACATTCAATACATGAAAAAAATATACATTTGTTATTGTTGGATTACAAGGACTACCTTCAGCAGCAGTAATAGTGGATAAGAAGGAGCCAGGGAGAAGGGCAGTCAGTCCCATTTGAATGATGCACTTGTGATCCCCAAGAAGTACATGATACACAAAGGTAACAGTATATGGGATTTTTAAAAATTGTTCTTTAAAATACACTTCAGTATCCACCCAAGTTATTCACTGAGTCTCAAAATACAATTAAAAATAAAAGCAGTCCGAAGTCCTTTATACAGGGTAAAATTGAACAGTCACTGAACAACAAGCAGAGACAGTTTCACTGGAAAAATAAATCCAAACTCAACCATTCCACAAAGCATAAGATCACTGACAATCCACATGCCACTGTTTTGGTATTTCTACAGCCATATTTAATATTCTTTGTCAGTTTGTCAACCACTATGACAGTTTGCTTATTTTGATTTTAAAAAAAAACCCCAACCCTGTTTGGGTGCTTCAAAGCTATTTTCATTTCTAGGTGCTTTCTCAGTACCCACACAGCTCCATTTTAGAATTGATATTTTTACTGGCACCATCAACTGTGGAATTGTTTCACTTCATATAACTAAAAAACGGAAAAAAGTTCTCTGATCTAAAATTCAGTATTAAAAATAGATGGATAAATGCATAAAAACAAATGATAAAAACAAGCAATATAAAATATTATTGTAACTAAATTCTAGAAATTCAAAAATGAGGAAAAGTGTTCCCATAAATCATGCCATCACCTACTTGTATAGAATCACAGAAACATAGAGGTGGAAGGAACCAAAAGAAGTAATCAAGGCCAGTCCCCGTGTTCTGAGGCAGGACCAAGTAAACTAGACCATTCCTGACAAATATTTGTCCAACCTGTTCTCAAAAACCTCCAATAGTGGGTATTCTACAATCTCCCTTGGAAGCCTATTCCAATGCTTAACTATCCTTACATTTGGAAAGATTTCCTATTATCTAACCTAAATCTCACTTGCTGCAGATTAAGCCCATTATTTCTTGTCCTACCTTCAATGGACATGGAGAATAATTGATCACAATCCTTCAACAGCCCTTAACATATTTGAAGGCATTATCAGGTCCTCTGTCAGTCTTCTTTTCTCAGGACTAAACCTGCCAATTTTTTAACCTTTCTAAACCTTTTATCATTTTTTTCCTTGTCCTCTGGACTCTCTCCAATTTGTCAACATCTGGTGTAGCACCCAGAATTGGACACAGTACTCCAGCAGAAGACTCACCAGTGCCACGTAGAATGGGACAATTACCTTCCATGTTTTACATGTCACTACTGTCAATATGCCCCAGAATATTAACCATTTTAGCGACTGTATCACATTGTTGATTCATTCAATATGTGATCCACTATAACCCCAATCCTTTTCAACAGTACTATTACCTAGTCTGTTTTCCCCCTTTTTGTAATGGTGTATTTGAATTTTTTTTTTACTGAATTTCATTTTGTTGGATTCTGAGAAATTCTCCAATTTGTCAAGGTCATTTTGAATTCTACTCCTGTTCTTCCAAGTGCTTGCAACTCCTCCCAGCTTGGTGTCATCTGCAGATTTTCTAAACAAACTCTCCACTCCATTATCCAAGTCATTAATGAAAATATTGACTAGTACCAGACCCAGGACTGACTCATGTGGGACCCCCTACTATAGATGCCCTCCCAGTGAACTACTATTTCAGTACAATCTTTTAACCAGTTTTACACCCACTTTACAATAATTTCAGCTAGACCATATTTCCCTAGTTTACCTATGAGAATGTAATGTGGGACTGTGTCAAAAGCCTTATTAAAATCAAGATATATCAGATCTACTGCTTCCCCCCCATCCACTAGGCCACTAACTCTGTCAAAGAAGGAAATCGGTTTGGTATGGCATGATTAGATGTTAAAAAATCCATATTGGCTATTCCTTATCACCCTATTATCCTCTAAGCGTTTATACACTTGTTGTTTAATAATTTGTTCCAGTATGTCTCCATATATCAAAGTTAGGCTGACCGATATATTATCTCCCCCACTCCCATCTTACTCCCCTCCCCCCATTCTTTTGTTACACTTTTTAAAAGGTAAGTACTATTCGTGTCCTTCTCAAATCCTCTGGATCCTAACCCATCCTCAAGATAATTGTTCTCAAATTCTCAAGACAATTGCTAATGGCTCTGAGATTGCTTCAGCTACTTCCTTAAGTACTGTGACAGGGTCAGGCTGGACCGCTATGAGAAAATATTAGAAGGCATGTATATTAGCCCCAGGCTCAACAAAGCCCTATTCCCTGGGTAATTCAGTTGGGGCTGATTAGGCAATTAGGCCACCTGGGGCTGTTTAACTAATTAGGCCACCTGGGGCAGTTTAGGCAATTAGGCCACCTGGGGCCAATTAAGGAGCCCCGCTCCAAACACTTAAAAGCCTGCAGGGTCAGGCAGGCAGTGTGGGTTGTGAAGTTTGGAGAGAGGAGGTGTGGAGGATGGAGATTGGAGTTATAGTCATAGTTTGGAGTCACAGTTACAGTTTACAGCTTTGGAGGTTTGCAGCTCGAAAGCCTGCAGTTGGAGTTGGCGGCTTGGAGCTGGCAGGCTGCAGCCTGCGGCCTGCAGCCTACAGAGGCTCGCAGCTTCCACAGTTGCTACCACAGCCCCGAAGGGCAGAATACCTGGCTGGGGAAGCAGGGAGCGGACCACGGACTACCCTGAAGGGAAGGTAGCAGTACACAGGGGCAGAGCGGGTCCCAGCCCCTCCCTTGACCCTTCCCCAGCTGCACCACCGGCCAGGCCGGGAGAGCGCGAGACCCACGAGGGTGGAATATCTCTCCCCCCGCCCCACCTTGTCACACTGGTGTCAGAAGTGGGATCTTCGCGCAGCGGCTGCATGGGGAAAATGGAGGATGTGGTCAAGGCCCTTGTACAGGCCACGGCGGCCCAGCAGGAGGCCACCAGGGTCCAGATGGTGACCCAGCAGGAGGCCATGAGGCTCCAGCAAGAGACTACTCAGTTGTTGGTTAACCAGGCCAACCAGGACCATGCCCTCCTACGGGAGGTGGTAGCCCAGCTGAGAACCCTGTTGACCTGAACCCCGGGATCGGATGGGACCCGAACCCTACGGGCCACCAATTTTCTTCAAAAAATGATGGCAGAAGACGATGTGGAGGCATACCTCCTGGCCTTTGAGCGGATAGCCACCCGGGAGGCCTGGCCACAAGCTCAGTGGGCGGGGATCCTTGCCCCCTTCCTGTGTGGAGAAGCCCAGAAGGCCTACTATGATCTGCCTGCCGTGGCGGCAGCAGACTACGCCCGGTTGAAGGCGGAGATCCTGGCCCGCTTGGGGGTGACAATGGCCGTACGGGCTCAGAGGTATCATGATTGGAGATACCAGGAGGGCAAGCCCCCCGGTCACAGTTATTTGACCTTGCCCACCTCGCACAGAAGTGGCTACAACCCGAGACCCATCGACCCGAGGAGATCCTGGAGGTCCTTGTCATCGACCGGTACATGCAGGGATTACCGGCCGACCTCCGGGCCTGAGTGGGACAGAATGACCCCTCCTCCTATGATGACGTGGTGGCACTGGTCGAGAGGCGAATGACGGCCCGGGGCCTCTCCCAGCCGACTAGAAGGGACCTGATGCAGGGCAGGCGACCGACCCCGACCCTAGGGGTCCAGACGCCCGAGCACCCAGGGGGGGCCAGGTGGAAGTCCAAAGAGCCCGAGGGCCCACTGGAGGTCACCGGAGGACGGGGTGACGCTGGCCGAGAGGGCAGAGCCAAGCCACCTAGCCCTGGGACCAAAGGGGCGACTAGGACCCCCTACCGGTGCTATGCCTGTGGGGAATGGGGTCACATAGCCGCCCAGTGTCCCGGCGCCGAAGAGCCAATGCAGTGCAACATGGGAGCCTGGGCTGACTCCTGTGGCCTAATCCATCTGGTGGGGATGGCCCTAACCCCCCCCATAGATATACCAGATCGGTGAAACTGAATGGGGTGAAGACCCTGGCGCTGGTGGACTCGGGGAGCGCCATTACCCTTATCTCAGGGAAGTTTGTAGATCGCAGCCAGCTGGCACGAGCTAAGCGCACGGGGGTGACGTGTGTCCATGGGGCCGTAAGCTACTACCCCACCATCCCTGTGGACCTTGAAGTACAGGGGGGTGTCACCCGGGTGACGGCAGGGGTAGTCCCCCGGCTCCCATACCCCGTGCTCATCGGGAGGGACTTTCCGGAGTTTGGGGCCCTCCTGCCTCCAAAGGCGGCTGAAGGAGGAGAGGGGCCTGAAGCCGCTAGGGTAGCCCTTTTTCCCGACACCCGCCCCTCACTGTTCTCTGAGATAGACCCAGACCTATTTCCGGCCCCCGGGAAGGGCCGAAAGACCAGGGCCGAACGGAGGGCCGCTAAGGCCTTGGGGACCAGAATCCTAGCCCAAGGGTCAAAGCCAGCATTGGTAGGGAGACCGACCCGGGCAGCAGCTGGAGGGACAGCCCAAAGAGAGGGGACCCTAGCTGATCCCGAGTCGAGCCACAACGAACTGGAAGCCAATGCGGGGGGCGACCACCCCGAGATGGAGCCTTTAGGAGAGGGACGAGCAAGCTTCGCCCGAGACCAGGCCAACGACCCGAGGTACGTCACGGCCAGAAAAGAAGTAGCGGTGGTCAATGGAGTCCCGGTGGAAGGAAGGACCCCAGGCCCGGGACCCTACTTCATGATAAAGGGGGACCTGTTATACCGGGCCACAGAGACGAATGGGGAGAAGGTGCTACAGCTGCTGGTGCCCCGGAAGCACCAGAATGCCGTGCTCAACTTGGCTCACAGCCACCTCTTTGGAGGGCACTTAGGCGTAGAGAAAACCCTGGCTCGAATTTTGCGGAGGTTCTTTTGGCCAGGCGTGTATGAGGACATGCGGCGCTATTGCACCACCTGCCCTGAGTGCCAGCTGCATAGCCCCCCGCCACGTCTGCGGGCCCCCCTAGTGCCGCTACCCATCATAGAAATCCCGTTTGAGAGAATTGCGATGGACCTGGTGGGGCCCCTGGAGAAAACAGCCAGAGGGCACCAGCACATCCTCGTCGTCCTTGATTATGCCACCCGGTACCCCGAGGCCATACCCTTGCGGAGTGCCACATCTAAGGTGATCGCCACGGAACTAGTGAAGATTTTTGCCCGAGTGGGGCTACCAAAAGAAATACTGACAGATCAGGGGACCCCATTTACGTCAAGATTAATGAAGGACTTATGCACCCTACTGCAGGTACGAGCGTTACGGACCTCCGTCTACCACCCCCAGATGGATGGCCTCGTGGAGAGGTTCAACCGGACCCTCAAGGCCATGATACGGAAGGTAGTAAGCCGGGATGGGAAAGACTGGGACACCCTGCTACCATACCTTATGTTCGCTATCCGGGAGGTTCCCCAGGCCTCCACAGGGTTCTCCCCCTTTGAACGACTATACGGGCGCCACCCCCGGGGCATTCTGGACATAGCCAAGGAGACATGGGAGGAGGAGCCCACCCCGGGGAGGAACGTCATTGACCATGTGCTACAGATGAGAGATCGGATAGCCCGGGTCACCCCCATTGTGCGGGAACATTTAGAGAAGGCCCAGGGGGCCCAGCAAGCCCATTATAATCACCAAGCCATGATTCGGCGATTCCAGCCCGGAGACCGGGTGATGGTACTGGTACCTACCGCTGAGAGCAAGCTGCTGGCCCAGTGGCAGGGGCCCTACGAAGTGATCGGGCCCGTGGGGGAGACCAATTATAAAATCCGACAACCAGGACGCCGGAAACAAGAGCAGGTCTACCATATCAACCTACTAAAGCCATGGAGGGCTCGAGAGGTATGCATGGTGACCCAGGAGGAGGAGGTACCACGGGAACAAGTAAGAATATCCCCCGACCTGACACCAAACCAGAAGGCCGAGGCATTGGAGATGGTGGGCCGCTATCAGGATGTCTTCACGTCAAGCCCCGGTCGGACAACAGAGGTGGCCCTCGACATCATCACCAACCCTGGAGCCAGGGTTACGATGAGAACCTACCGGGTGCCCGAGGCCAAGAGGCAGGAAATCAGAACGGAGGTGAAAAGGATGTTAGAAATGGGGGTCATAGAGGAGTCCCACAGCCAGTGGTGCAGCCCAATAGTATTGGTGCCGAAGCCCGATGGAACTACGAGGTTCTGTAACGACTTTCGCAGGTTGAACGAGGTATCCAAGTTCGACGCCTACCCCATGCCCCGTATAGACGAGCTGGTGGACCGGGTAGGCAGGGCCCGCTTCCTGACAACCCTCGACCTAACCAAGGGGTACTGGCAAATTCCCCTAGCTAAAGGGGCAAAGGCGAAGACGGCGTTCTCGACCCCAGACGGACTTTTCCAATATACGGTCCTTCCCTTCGGCCTCGATGGGGCCCCGGCCACCTTCCAGCGACTGATGGACAAACTGTTGCGCCCCCATACTGACTATGCCGCGGCATACCTAGATGACATAGTCATTTACACCCCGGACTGGGAGACCCACCTAAGAAAGGTTGAAAAGGTGCTGAATACTCTGAGGCAGGCTGGCCTCACCACGAACCCAGCCAAATGTGCTATTGGTCTGGCGGAGGCCAGGTACCTCGGGTAATCGTGGGGAGGGGGACGGTAAAACCCCAACTGAACAAGCTGGGAGCCATCCAGGAGTGGCCCCGGCCCAACCGAAAAAAACAGGTTAGGTGTTTTTGGGGGTAGTGGGGTATTCATCCCCCACTTTGCTACCAGAGCCAGCCCCCTGACCGACCTGATAAGGGCACGGGGCCCAGATATGGTGCGGTGGACCCCAGCAGCCGAAGAAGCCTTCGCAGACCTACGTACAGCTCTCTGCAGTAACCCCATACTCCTCGCCCCTGATTTCACTAAAGACTTTATTTTACAAACTGACGCCTCCGAAGTTGGGCTCGGGGCGGTCCTGTCACAGTTGGTGGGGGACGAGGAGCATCCCGTGATGTACCTCAGCCAGAAGCTCCTCCCGAGGGAACAAAAATACGCGGTCGTGGAAAGGGAGTGCCTGGCAGTCAAGTGGGCAATAGAGGCTCTCCGGTACTACCTACTGGGACGTCACTTCACCCTGGTGACTGACCATGCCCCGCTACAGTGGATGCAGCGGAACAAAGAAGAACGCGCGGGTGACCCGGTGGTTCCTGTCCCTACAGCCGTTCCAGTTTACCATCCAGCACAGGGCGGGCTGCCGCCACGGGAATGCTGATGGGTTGTCCCAGGTTTACTGCCTGGCGTCCCAAGTTGCCCAACCTGGTGGGATTGAGCAGGGGGGAGGATGTGTGACAGGGTCAGGCTGGACGGCTATGAGAAAGTATTAGAAGGCATGTATATTAGCCCCAGGCTCAACAAAGCCCTATTCCCTGGGTAATTCAGCTGGGGCTGATTAGGCAATTAGGCCACCTGGGGCTGTTTAACTAATTAGGCCACCTGGGGCAGTTTAGGCAATTAGGCCACCTGGGGCCAATTAAGGAGCCCCGCTCCAAACACTTAAAAGCCTGCAGGGTCAGGCAGGCAGTGTGGGTTGTGAAGTTTGGAGAGAGGCGGTGTGGAGGACGGAGGTTGGAGTTATAGTTTGGAGTCACAATTACAGTTTACAGCTTTGGAGGTTTGCAGCTCGAAAGCCTGCAGTTGGAGTTGGCGGCTTGGAGCTGGCAGGCTGCGGCCTGCAGCCTACAGAGGCTCGCAGCTTCCACAGTTGCTACCGCAGCCCTGAAGGGCAGAATACCTGGCTGGGGAAGCAGGGAGCGGACCACGGACTACCCCGAAGGGAAGGTAACAGTACACAGGGGCAGAGCAGGTCCCAGCCCCTCCCTTGACCCTTCCCCAGCTGCACCACCGGCCAGGCCGGGAGAGCGCGAGACCCACGAGGGTGGAATATCTCTCCCCCCTCCGCCCCACCTTGTCACAGTACCTTATGATGAATTTCATCAGGCCCTGCCAACTTGAATACATCCAACTTATCTAAATATTGTTAACGTGTTCTTTCCATATTTTGTCTCACATTCCTTCCCCCTGGTTCATATTAATCTTGTTGAATAACTGGTCACTGTAGGAGAGTAAAGTGTTAAAAGCTGGACAAGTGGTCAGGCCTAAACTACGGGGAATGGGGTCATGATACAAGCAGACCTTGTTTCTTTTACTTTGTGCAAATTATAGCTAAAGTCTTATCTTTCAAGGAATGAGACTAACAAATAACTGTTCTCCCTCAAGGTCTTGGGTCAAAACAGCATTATCTTCTTTACTTCCCTTGCATGTAGTATATTTTAAAGAATATTAATAAGTTTTAAGGTAATGTGCCTGCACTCTGTGTAATAATCCTGTAAATAACAAACGGGCGGGTATAATTGTATTCATTATGTACTTATTAATATTCATTTTATAGGTGTCAATGTAACCAAATAAAGGTCTATGCGGAGTTGCTGGAAATGTATACAATTACATACTGTTATGGTTCCTTCCTGGTGTGGAGTTGGAACAAGCAGGCAATAAAGGGTTCTGTCTCACCAGTCCAGCCCTGGGACAACCTGTTTGATTATTTCAAACAGTCACCATTAACTTTTTAAGTAAGAATTGAAGCAAAATAGGTCTTTTTGATATCATCAGATGTTAGTTCTTGTTCCCTATTAAATAAAGGGCCAACACTTTCCTTTGTCTTTCTCTTGCTCCTAATGTATTTAAGGAACTTATTGTTTTTTATGCCCCTGCTAGGTGAAAAATCATTGCGTCTTAGCTTTTCTGATTTTGTTCTAACATGCTTCTGTTGTTCTTTTGTACTTCTTATTAGCAATTCATCCATATTTCTATTTTTTGATGTTCAGGTTATTAAAAAGCTCTTGATGGAGCTATATTGGCCTTTTTTTAGTAGTCTCATCTTTCCTTCAGATCAGGATTGTTTGCAGTTGTGCCTTTAATATTGTCTCCTTGAGAAAAAGCCAGCTCACCTGAATTCCTTTTTTCCTTAGATTTCCTTCCATCAGACCTTTCCTACCAGTTCTCTACATTCATTAAAGTGTGCTTTTTTTTTTTTTTTTTAACGTCCATTGTCCTGTTCTACTGCTCTCACTGCTTCCTTTTTTTAGGATCATAAATCTATCATGTCAGGATCAGTTTCACACAAGTTACTGTCCACCTTCAGATTTGTCACCAATTCCTCCCCATGGTCAGAATCAAGTCTAAAATGGGTGTCCTGGTTACTGCTTTCCATGAAACAGAAAGTTGTCTCCAATACATTCAAAGAACTTATTGGAAATTTTCTGTTTTGCTATATTATTTTTCCAACAGATGTCTGGGTAGTTAGTTACCCATTACTACCAGAGTCCCCCATTACTAACAGTACTAAGTATTTTTAGTTTCTTTGTCAAAAAAGTAAGATTCTTATAAATGTATACTTTGCCTTTAATTGATAACTGGTGTGAAATAATATACAAAAGCAGCTTGGAGGAGCTTGTCAAATCTGAAAAGTATCTGATCCTTTAGGAGGATTGCTTATGTGAGTGAAATTACACACATGCATCAATATTTACAAAATTATGCCCTAATATAAAAACAGAAAATGGAAGAAGACTTTATGCTTATAATTGAATTAAGGCCTTTTATCTTTTAGCTACTAGATATTATAGCAAAAACCAGTTAGCCAGTAAGGTAGCAGGCCACCAGTCATGATCATGCAAACACTAAGATGTGTGTTTAACAGTAAGTACCCTGAGTAGTCCAAAGAAGCCACACGGCATGCATGTATAAGGATTGCAGCCTTTAATATTAAACAACCCACCAACTCCTCATGGCAAATATTGAAAAATATTCATTTGGAGGTGAATATGCCTAGATATTAAATAGCTTTTATTTCTCCTCCCCATTATATTTTGGTATTTTGAAGGTGTTGCTAGGCAGCATTATGCTGTTGGCAATACCATTTCTCAGATGAGACGAGACAGTTCCAAACATTAAAACTTTACAGCTTAATCTCAGTTTGTGCTATCAGATGAAATCTTAGTCTATGGCAGCAGATATGATATTGTGCAACAGAACTGCTGCCATTATATTGACTTTGGAAAAATACTATTTTCCTTATTGATTTAACAGTTCAATTTCTGCACATCACCACATCTGCTAACAAAATGGCCAGATTCTGCCATGCTTACTCACATTCAAACACACCTTTAACTGTTCCTCAGTAGGGCTATTCGTCAAGCACGGTGGTAGAATATGACCCATAGAGAGTTGCGTGGACAGTGGAAATATGCAGTTAAACTTGTAGAGAAAATATTCTTTCCATTATTCATTTTCCCACAGTTCCTCTTTTGTGTGAAGTTATGTTTGTAGCTCAGAGAGCAGTTATAGGAATTTTAAAACTTCAGGAAAGTTACATAGGCATGTCTTCAAATCTATCTTGTTAAATCCATATAGTTTTAAAATTGCTAATTTAGTTTTGTAAATTAAAGAGGCCATCAATCAATGATAACTAGCTATATGTCCATTGCAATAATTTAGGGCCAGAATCTGGCCTGAGATTCATGCATACAACTCCCATTGACTTCAAACAGGTGGTTAAGGGCAGAATTTGAGCCTTAAACTAGCTTACTGGAATGCAGAAAAGCTTATAAATACATGTATATATTTGCTGCATAGCTGCCCAACCCTAGAACAGATAAATTAGTTTGCTCAGTCTTCCCAGAAGAATTTCGTCACTGGGCTGAACCGAACCACATTGAAGCTTCTGCTCAAAAGGAAAATTTGCAAAAGCTACAAGAAACTGAAAATAAGAGCTTACAGTGGGCTTCTCTTTTCATCCTTAACCATAGCTTTGGGGCCAGGGATGCTGTAACGTTATCTGCAAGTCACACAAGGGCCTTTCTGGATGAAAAGTACACAGTAAATCAGTGTTTCCAAGGTTAAACCATCCACCTATACCTGGGAAAAGTACTGGGCTCAAAGTATCCACTTGGGGCATGCCTCGTTGCAAGTTCTGGGTAGCCCTTAAAGAGGCTTAAAGAGGGAAGAAGTTCTTAGTTTCCCTTATGCTCCTGTAAGGCACGTAGTGTAGTCCAAGGCATAGTTCTGTCCTAAATGATTAGTTTATCAAAGAGTATGATTCCTGATGGTGAATGAGACACGCAAAATGGCAGGTGCCTCTAGGTTGGGCTGTATCACGGATCTTCAGGGGCAGGCAGATGATGAACACCTTTTCCTCTATCCTTTCCCAACCAAAGATAACAATAGTTATATAGGATGTTCACTCATGTTTTGAACCAAAACCCATCCAGTTTCATAAAATGCCATTGTCACTGTCCCTTTCAATGATATCAATATAAATGCATGTTTCCAGAGCAGAAACTATATCTTAATTCCCTCATTCTGGATGAAAACAGGAAAAGCTGGATAAATCCTGCAAAACACTTACGAATATTTGTTAGTGCCAAATCCTGAACATAAAGTGGTTTGACATTGTGTAAACAGTCTCAAAGATTTGGCTTATATTCAAAAGTGGCATTGCATGCTCTTCTGCCATCTTGCCAGGATGGACAAAATTACCCCAGCACATTGTGTTTTCAACCTGCCCATTGACACGTGAAGGAGTCCATCCTCTGAGCTTACCTGGCACCATTCATGGCACTGCCCCAGAGATTCATGGATCTGCAGCATTGAGCCAGATCTGGGAACTTCTCTACATGACACCTAGGTCAATGCAATTGGCTGTGGTTACTGGCTGGTACAACAGTCCTTAATAGACGGTGTGTGTTTGATTATATTTAATTTATTTACTTTAGCTGTGTTTGTACCTCACTTGTGTTCATTTTCCATGAATATCTGTGAGATAGAGTTTTGATAATAGGAGTGCTCATTTAATAAAGTATTTATTTAATGCTTGCTCAGCTCTAAACATAGATCTTATAAAATGTCATTATAAAATTTAGAACTAAGTGTCCATGGTGATGCCACTGTAGAACAACAGTATAGGTCAGAGGTCTACTGCCTATGATTTGTGAGTATTAAATCACAACATTAGATCAATTCACCTTCACAAGTAATTTTGATTGATATAAATGGTATACACCATTTTCAAACATGGATGCCTAGAATCAAGCTCCTAAATCCATATTTAAGTACCTAAGTAAAAGACCAGGGCCAGTGCTGTAGTATTAGCACCTTAAACATAAGGTAGTCTTTTTGAGACCCAGAATGACAATGTAATGGCTGTGATTGATGCAGTGCACTACACTAGCATAACGTCTGGACTAAATTTGGCCAGCAAACCTTTTGAATAGCTCACATTCACTATTATGTTATTTAAATTCAGGCCAACCAGTTTTGATCTGAGCTGTTCTGCCTTGATCTCCATAACTCCTAAAGGTATTTCTATTCCCTATGTGAAATCATCAGCTGTTCCAGATTCCATGTCATGTCAGCAAAGAAAGTGTAAGGTGTCCTCTTCTGCACCAATCTGACATATACCAACTCCTGCTCAACTACCAATCTGTCAGTGGATCCATCAGCAAGCACAATAATAAATCTAACATTCTGTATAAATTTCTGAGTCACTTCATTAAGAAATGTTTTAATTGTTTCTATAAATTTTTCACTCCATGGATGTTAATATAGTTTATGCAAGTTAAGATCATTTATGACTATGTAATTGGGAGACTTACTGCATCACCTCATTTTGCATTGTATGGAGCAATCTAATAAGAAGAGATATTTGTAGACAGACTGACACTTTCTCTCTGCTTCCAAGCATTTCATGTGAACAGCAAAGCAGTCACGTACATGTAGGGAATCAATTGTAAAGGTCTTACCATTCACTTACAGGAGGTCTGCCCTTATTAGAAATCTTCTCAGAGGCTTTTTGCCAATTACACAAAACATTTTATCTTTCTGACATGAAACCCATGGGTACTCAGCTTTCTGTGAATTCTGGAAAGTGAGTTTATCTCTCAGTTTGTAATGTCTTAGCATACACTTCTTTACCTTGTGCTACTCGGCTGAGGACATTCAGTATTATTCTGATGACTTAGGCTGATGTGAGTGGGGCGTTACCAAAAAGAACCCAACTGGATTTTTGAGGAGTTCTGATATTTTTCAGTTATTTTAAAGTTAACCACTTCTCTGTGTGTATGACTCCCCCACCCCTCCCAAATAGTTTGTCAGTCAGGAATGAGTTTGCAAATTAAGCTACCTAGTCCTAGTAGCAGCAAAGCTAAGCTGGTAATTGCAAAGCTGTAAATTAGAGTTGCCCTCCACCACCTAAGTTCAAATCAAGTTCTCTTTTGCTGCACAGCAAGTAATAACATTGTATGTTATTTTAGTACAAAACCTCTGGTTTGGTGGCAAAGTTAAAACATTGCTTGCCTGTTTGTCAAAAATAGCAGCCTTTGAAGTACCTAACCTTGACCCATTGTTTGGGAAGTTAATGGAAACTGCCTTATAGCTACCACTAAGTTTGCAAAGCTATAAAAGTTTCTATAGCGCTTTCACTAATTTGGTTAAGAAATTAAACTGCAATTTGCTGTGCTACAAGAGATAAAGCTTTTGAACTACCTGATTGTAGCTGCAAGGCTCAGTCCCAATCTCTCACCATCCCAGGTGAGATAGAGATTTTCCCTACTCCAGAATACCCAATAGCTTGGTGGTTAGGTCACTCACCTGTGTGGTAGGAGATCAGCATCAAGTCCCTGCTCCAAATCAGTTACAACAGGGATCTGAAAACAAGTCTCCCAACTTCCAAGTGAATGCCTTCATCCCTAAGTCCCTTTGTGTATGTGGCCTATAAGCCCTGCCCCTTTCCTCTGCATTTCACTCCTGGGTATTGTAGGCAGCAACTTGCTAGTATCTGACGATCCCTTTCTTAGTCATCTCTCACTAAACAATACGTTACTGGGCCCCTAATTCAGGACTAAGAATTTCATAGGGTGGTAGGGCACCTAGAAGTGAGGTGTTGCAATCCTGAGTACTTTAGTGAATGTAATCTTTAGGCCTTGCTCCTGTGCTTAATTTGCACATTACTCATGTGCATAGTTATCAGCACTGCAAGTAATACTATTGACTTAACTGTATTCAGTGTGAATAGTACCAAAGTATACATTTAAGTACTTGCAGATTTGGGGCCCTAGATCACAAAGGCACTTAGTCACTTAGAAAAATCAACAGGCAACCATTGCTATTCTCAAAGCCTGAACTAGGTGCCTATTCTCCCCATATAATGAATAAGGAGAGACAGGCATGATAGAATGGGACCCACAAAATCCTGCAGTGTTCTTGCCAGCAAGTTACAGAAGTATAGGTTGGATGAATGGTCTATAAGGTGGATAGAAAGCTGGCTAGATCATTGGGCTCAATGTGTAGTGATCAGATTTCTTTTGGCCCAATCCTCCAATTTGTCTAGGTCACTCTGTTTCCTATCCCTACCTTCCAGCACATCTGCCACTCCCCCCAGCTTAGTTATCTCTGCAAACTGCTGAAGATGCAATCCATTCTATCATCCAGACCATTAATGAATCTATTGAACAAAACCTGCTGCAGGACCTTAATACCAGCTGCCAACTCGACATGAAGCCATTGATCACTACTCAGTTAGCCCAGTGATCTAGCTAGTTTTCTATCCACCTTATATCCATTCATACTTATTGGCAAGAATACCTTGGGAGACTGTATCAAAAGCTTTGCTAAATTCAAGGTATATCACATCCACTGCTTTCTCCACAGAGCCAGTCATCTCATCATAGAAGGCAATCAGATAGATTGGTCTGCTATTCATGAACAGGAACCTCTCTCCTGAAGTCAGGTGACTTAGATGCCTCATAGTTTCTTGCAGTAATGAGTTAGTTACCTACCTCACTCCACACAAAACAGGAGATAGTGCCTACCATATAACTTGAAGCCCACTGGTTAGAACTCAGCTGGGATGACCCAGCTTCAGTTTCCCCCTCTCTGACTGATAGGGAGAAGGATTTAAACAGGGGCCTCCCATCTCTCAGGAGAGTGATCTAATTGCTGAATTATGGGATATTCTGATGTTGGGCTCCCTGAGGATAAATAAAGAGGGACTAGATCTGCCATCTTGGTGCGCTAACAAGTGAACTACAGAGTCATCCTCTCTTGCTGACAAGTTAAGTATTTATCCACAGTGGAGCAATCACTGGGCCAGAAAGAGTGAGATTGCCTCTGTAGCCTGCGGGTTAGGGCACTGAAGTAGGCAACTCTAGACCCATTTTCCCTTCTCCTATCACACTTTATTTATTTATCCACAGTGGAATAGCTTCAACAAGAGACACTGAGGGAGTCCCACATCAAAATATCCTATTGCTCAATGGTTAGAGCACTCTTCTGTGATGTGAAAGACTCCTATTCAAATCCTTTCTCATCTGACAAAGTGGAGGAATTGAAACTGGATCTCCCACATCCCAGGTGAGAGCGCTAATCACTGGCCTAAAAGTTTTAGAGTAGGTACTGCCATCTCCAGATTTCAAATGGGACCTGATCTTGTTGGTGGCCCCTGAGCATGCCTACTGGATCAGGCCCTGTACGCAAGTGATGTGGAGGAATGCCTATTTTCCCCTCATTTGTGAATTGCTCTAGGGCTTAGGTGGGAGTCAGGCATATAGACACTTAGAGTGATACAGCTGTGCACAGACCCAGAAGCAGAACCTTAGATACTGAGAGAGCTTTTACCTTGAAAACTTGAGTTCAGTTTGTAGCTCACAACAGAGCCTAAAACTGGGACTTAGGTGCCTGAACCCAGGGCATAGGGGTTGTCTGCACTTGAAATGCAGAGAAGGCTTTAAGGTAAATGAGAATCTGACCCAAATTGCTCTATGTTCTTTCAGACACCGCATGCCATTTAGCACAGACCTAGTGTATTTTCATATAAATGGTATGATTTGAGCAAACCTCTCAAGAAGAAAGGTTGAAGGATAGCAATGAAATATCACACTTGGTATCAGAGACACAAACATATGAAAACAATTATAAAGCCAGTGCTTTGCAGTGCATGCACATGCTTGATACTCCACCCTAAGGCTGTATAACTACCATGTCTCCTCTAAATCTAAAATGTCCAGAGCTAAAGACTACACACTAGTTTGGGGGTGAAGGGAAATATTTTTTTAAAAAAGGGGGAGTAATATGGTTACTGTATCAGGACAGTATTTTTTCCTAAATATAAGCCATAAATTGCAGATTGCATGAAGCTCTTGGAAACACACACACACAAACAAAGTAATAAAGATGAAAGTCTGGCAACAATTTAGTGGGAGAGTTCAAGGTAAATTGAGTGCCAAATTATGTAATTTTCATCATTTCAAATGTAATATTTCCTATTAATTTTACCTGAAGTCTGAATTTCCTAGATTTCTAACTTATTTGACAACTAATTTTTTCCCTCTCAAATTTTTCTTTTGTTTTTCCCCCCCTACAACTACAAATAAACTTTAAAAAGTACTAAAGAAATATAGCATTTAATGGAGCATTAAGGATGGGATTAAAATACAGAGTTCTGTGTATATTTTAAAGACCCTGATTCTGCAATCAGTACATAACTTTGCACCTGTAACCAGATTAATGACATGAGTAAGGTTAACACAAGCATAACTGCTTGCAAGATTTGGTCCTAACAGATTATGTCCTAGTCTTTCAGTGAGATCTGCACAAATCAGGGATCTCATTGCAGGATGAGGCTTCATATTACCATCTTACCAGTAGACTGATTAATGTTGTCAATTTCAACATATAATGCTGTAAAATGAAGTATTAATGTTTTAAAACTTAGTCAATATGAGCTAAATATGTACAGTTATGTAACTCATTTCTGCAATGGGTGTCATATCTATATTGTTTCATGTAACTAAGTGTTCTTTGGTTTTATATATTTTTTAAAAAGATAACATGAAGTATAATAGCAAACACATGCAAAATAAGTTTGAGCAGCTAGTATGGGGGGTCCCTGATAGAAAAACTATTTTGAGGAAATGAGGGAAACAAGTATTGTTTCCAATAGGTTCTGATTCCAGATATTTTTATAGATACAGAGAGATCAGAAGGTAATTGTTGACTATTATACAGGAGACATTTCCAACACATTGCATAGACAGTGCAAGTATTCATTGGAATGAATGGCGGAAAGTTTGGATTGTTATTCTTTTAGGAATAATCACATTGTCTTCTCTCCAATTAGGTCAAGTAGATCTTAAAAATTAAGCTCAGGTGAGCTGCCAACCTAAATCATTGACACACCTGAAATCAGTTAGGCTGGTAGAAAGCTATAAGAAGAGCTTCCCCTCACCGTGCTTGTTCATGTTTTAACAAAACCTTATAATACAAGACTATATTGTTTATAACGGTAGAAAATGTTAAGTTAAAAAGTGAAGGAACAATGTGCTTTGCAATGAACAGATTGCATTCTTTGATAAGAGCCTGTAGGGTGTTACCTTGATAATTAATCTAATTTTTTAAATTTGATTTGTTGTTAGATTGATAACCATGGTCTATTATTTTCAAATAATAAGATGTGCAGAATTTATACTTACCAGGAAATCTGGCCAACTTCCAGCAAATCTGTTTGTTTTTTTTTCACTCTTCAGAAAACTTTATTTTTTTTTAAATAAAAACAGGGATCTGCACCAAAAACTGGTATTAGGAACTCCTTCATCACCTAAGAAACTAGCAAAGATAAGTCAAACATTCTGTTCACCATCAGCAGAAAATGCTAAGTGGACTGTTGGCAAACACAGATATTTTAACAAGGAATAAGGCCATTCCATTGAGTTCACTATACTAACCATAATACAGCTACTTTAACTTACTGGAAATGCTACATCTGAGTCATGGAAATAAACCTATTTAAAACTTCAAATGTTTTCTAGCACATTATGTACTGTCTGTACTGTACAGCTGCAGGTTTCTTTTAAAAAAATCCTTCAGATTGAAACAGCTATTGAAAACCTTGGTCCATTAAATAGGAAATCGAACCAATAAAAGCTTCTAATAGCATGACATCTCGGTTTAAATAAATGGAATTGCATTTTTGTGGGGGAAAGTATATCTACTAAAACACCCATCTTTTACTAATGCATTTTCTTCTGTGGTGTAAGTTTTCAGTTTTCCTAATACCATTGAGGCTCAGGGAGGTGCTGGGCAATGAATGACTCTCCAGGACAAAAGGCAGAGGGGTCAAAAATTGTTAAAACTTCTGTGAAGTACAAAGGAATGTCATGGCCAGTCCTGCCAAGTTTCGCTTCTTTAGAGGGAGATTCCCTCCTTTTGGATTAATTTTGTGTCGTTTTCAAATATGTCCCTTTCGGAATGCAAGACTGAGCTGTGTGTTTTAATGTGGCATTTAGAAAAACCTAAGCGGTCGTATTTTTTACTCAAACTGTCAGAGCTTGACAGCCCTGAATGTCACACGGTAAAGCTTGCAGCACCTAATGTGTGAGAACCTGGGGGGAGAATGCACCCACCTAATTTTAGCTCGCTCTAAAGGGGCGAAGCATTTACCTGACCGCTGCCAATATACACAAATGCAGTTGGGAAACAGTGTTAAGGACGCCTGCCAAAAGGGACACAGGCCCATGTCCCCAGTCACATTAGGAAGCTTATCTCAAACGTCCAGGAATCCCAGTTACCGCAGATGCACTTTCCTCCAACAGTTCGGGTGCTTGCGTTTCAGACCGGAGAGCGCTGGCCCAGATCTGCGAACAGGACACTTTTCACGGCAGAAGAAACCATCTGGCGCGCAACTGTTTCTAATTACTTCCCTGCCTAGACTGTGGACGTCGGGCTTTGGCACCAGGCTTCCTCCCAGAGCGCTGCCCAAAGCCCGCTCTCAGGCAGCTAATCAAAGGCGCTCGCAGCAGCGGGGGGAAGCCGCGTTGGAGCCGGTTTGGGCCAGCCCGGTGGGTCTGTCTGTCCGTCCGTGGGACTCTCCCGGAGCACTTCCTCGGTCGCTGCCTGAGATCCAAACATGCGCGCCCAGGGGTTCCTCGCGTCGCTGCTGCTGCTGGCTGCTTCGCTTCCACCTCTGCTGCCGGCCGGCCCTCCAGCTGCCCCCCTGTCTCTGCGGTGAGCTGGGCTTTGTGCATTCATGGGCTGGTTCGGGAGCGCCCCGTGGGCTGGCCGGGAACCGGTGACAAGTTGCCACAAGCAACACAAGTCTGGTGTGCATCCTCCGGGGGGAGGGGTTCCAACCTGCTGCTGTTTGTGGGGCATTCGGAACCACATCTAGGGCCCCCACACGTGGGGGGGGGGGTGTAAAGCAAAGCTAGCCGGGACCATATTGTAGTTAGGGTCCCAAATGTGTATAACATAAACTGCCTCGGCTCAGACACGTCTGCATAAGCCACGTCTTGTATTGGACGAGTAAAACTCAACTATGCAGGTATCTGCGGTGCTGAGCCTGATGATTTTTGTACCCAGCTCTCCAAATTCAACTGCCTAGATAAGTCCAGGCGCTACTAGTGCACCAAGCATCCTGAATCTGGTTGCATTCTGGTGCAATGATACAACCCCTCACCTCCCCCCAACCGACCAACCCCACCACCAACACCATCCCCCAGATCTGGCACCTAGCTCCTGCTGGATTCAGCAAATTTTTGGCCACAGTGCACATACAGTCTAAGTAGTGCCTGAGGACAAGTGCAGATGCTGCTCCAATAAATCTGGACCTCCAAATCATCCTGGTGTATTGGTGTGGCTGCACGGTCCTAGACCTCATACTGCAGTCCGGACGTGTTTTTATCCTAAATCCTAATACCACCACAGACAACATGTTCAGGTATTTCTGACGCATCTTAAAATCCATTATCCAGTATGACAGAAATGCAAAAACCCAGATCTGACATCTGGCTTCAAGTGGATCTTGCAACATTTGAGCCACTCACGCATAAATTGTAGCATTCAATTAAAAAACCAGTGTTGCTTCTGGGTTTTTTTTTAAATATCTGGACCCAACATATCCTGGTACAAGAAAGCTGCAAAAACCTTAATTTGGCATCTGGAAGGCATCCTGGAAATTTTGGGCTTGATGCCCTCCAGTTTTAATGTCTAACGTCTACCAGAATAATCCAAATCCAAATGTGCCATGGTGATCCATCTTTTAACCATGTCTATCTATCTAATATATCACAAATGTATGATCCCAATGTAACTTTGCAAATGGATTCCGAGCCCTTTACAAGATAATTAAAATTCAGTGTAATGTGTCACAGTGGGTGGGACATTGGATTAATAATAACCCAGCTGTTGATCCCTAGGCTATCAAAGAGCAAAAATCATGGTGCTTTGAATTAGGAGCTTCTGTGCAGCCATAATATGCTAAATAAATTACTGTAAAACAGCAGGTAATGCAGACATAAAGGTGTTTTAAAGTAATGGGCACATCCACTGCAAAAATAAGGATCTCTGCTCCAGCTCTTATCTCATCCACTCTATTTAGCAGCACCTGACTTTGGCTGAAGCTGGTTGCCTTTGTTGCTCTCTGCAGGAGCGGGTCCCGCAGCACCTCCTCATGTAGACTGTCGCGGGCTGAGTCAGAACGCAGGTGTCGTGTCCCAGGGGGAAAGTTGTGCAGCGGAAGGGGCCAATGCGACTGCGGTGTCTGCATCTGCCAAGTGACTGAGCCAGGCAAATACTACGGTCCACTGTGCGAGTGCCACGAGTGGGTGTGTGAGACTTACGATGGCGAGACTTGTGCAGGTAAGGGAGCCACAGTATCCCAAGAGGTTTCTCCAGTGTGCTGAAACTGCTGCCCATTAGCTGGCACGCTCCTGGCATCTCCATGTGCATCTTTGCCCTTTCGGGCAGGCTGATAGCTTCCCACACAAGCAGCAGCTCTGGACTGATGCAAGGATCACGTACACCAGTGGTACGCATACCGCTGTGGGTACGCAGAGGTCTTCCACCGGGTACATCAGCTCATCTAGATATTTGCCTAGTTTTACAACAGGCTGCATAAAAAGCACTAACGAAATCAGTAAAATTTAACATTTCATACAATTACTTGTTTTTACTGCTCTATATACTACACAGTGAAATATAAGTGCAATATTTATATACCAATGTATTTATTTTATTTTGTGGGAAGAATGAGAACGTAAGCAATTTTTCAGTAATGATGTGCTGTGACACTTTTGTATTTTTATGTCTGATTTTGCAAGCAATGGTTTTTAAGTGAGGTGAAACTTGGGGTACACAGGGCTAATCAATAGTCTGGGAAGGTTGAGAGCTACTGGCATACACTACAATTACAGGTATGTTAGGGGACGTAGCACAGTTCCATTTTATATTGTATACGGGACTGTAAATGTGTCCCTGGCCATGGCTTTAGTCAGTTGGCTAACACATCCAAGCCATGAGTGGGGCTTGGGATCACAATTAAGGTGCCATCTCTCCCACAAAATGCTATATGTTATAACTGGGTCCTCTTGACTGGGTGTACCTACAGTCTAGACAAGCCCATAGAAGGTTCCTTGGGTCATATAAATGAAAAGATCCTGCTGGAGTTATACATGTGAATAGTTTTGTTGCTTTCATTCAGACTACGTGTGTGAGGAAGGAGAATATGATTTGACCCTTTGTGTAAATTTTCCCTGGGCCGCACAGAGGTTTTTCGGAGCCCGAAGCAAAATGAAAAATGGAGCCCTCCCAGCACTGTACCAAAAACCCAGGATACAAAACCATTGGGTGGGGGAAAGTACTAAGCACTCACCTTTACTTGTCAGCTTTGCTTACTTTCAGCATCCCATAGAGATACAGTAGTAACTTTATCCTGAGGGAAAGACAGCCCACCTCAGTGATGCGTAAGTGTCAGCTCATTGATGGGTACCCTCAAAATGTGCCTGATTTTATTATTAAGCATCTGGATGTCTCTCTGTGTCACTTTACAAAATATGGACTAAGGCAGCATAGCAAAATTCTGCTTTCAGATACATGCACATTAGTCCCATTGACTTCAGTGGGAGACACCTGCAAATACATTTTTGGGACAGCATTAGATCTGATGATCATAGGAACATGCCTAACTTGTTTGCATCTAACTTTGTCACTTTTGCATCTTTCAGCTGTCTTCGTTTAAGTTTCTGAGCTGCTTTCATCAGATCTGGGGATTTTTTAGCAGCTGCAGAATAGGGTGTGAGAAAAGAATAGGAGGAAAAAATGTTATTGCCTCACATTCCTAAGGCGATGCACCCTGATGATGCCCCTTGGTGAAAGACGGGCCACAAGGGTGATTCATTTCAAGTGTGTCTGTCTAAACATCTCTAGCAGTTCTGCATAAACGTGTCATCTTTTCAGGCCAAAACCCACAATTAGGTCAGTGGGAATGTTACAGGAATTCCGTTAGTAACATGATAATATGCATTCCAGCAGTGGGTTTGGCAAATTTTGTAGGGGAAAAAAAAACTTATTTTAGAAGCAGTGTAGCTAAGAATAAGGAGTCCAATAATAACATGAAAAGATCAAGAGTGGTGTTATAAGAAAAAATGTTTGTACTTGGCTCTGGAATTGTGCTTAATATGCACTCTCCTCAGTCATGCAAGATTAGTTATGCAAGTAATTTAGGGGAGCACAGGTACATTTATTATGTGGTTTGTTGTCTCCAAACTAGACCTTCTCATGAATCTTTATTTCAAAAAAGCTACAGCTTGATATTGTAACCTCACTAAATTTGGAGGCATGGATATTACTGGGGTGGTCGTTTGGAATGAAAGTGACAGCTACTCATATTTTAAAATTTTGTTCCATATCCAACTGCTCTAAAGCTTTATTACTGTTGGCTTTTCTTCCTGCTAATGCCATGATCAGTAGCTGAAACTTCATCAGTGATTTAATGGAAAGGGGAGAACTGAGACTGAGACGCTTTTAATAATAAAAATAATATCGAATACTTATGTAGCACTTTGCATTTTCAAACTTTAATTCATTAATCATCAGAAGACCTGACAGTAGCCTTTTCTACTCTGAGCTGCAAACTCATGTAAGAACTGAGATATGAAATTATTTAATCGCAGCCCTCTGGAACAGTAGTAACCAGTTTCATGTTGCAGTATAGAGAGAGGTGAAGGTCCTCATTTTCAGAGTTGATGAATAGCGACAGCTCCTACTATCTTCATTTGGAGTTTAGGGTACTCAGCACTTCTGAAAAATAGGCCTGAAAGACTTGCTCACTGCTAAACATCAGATAAGTGGCAGGTCCTAGATTAGAATTCTGGATCTCTGGGATTCCAGTCATGTTCCCAGTTCTATACTGCATTTTTATCCAGTTAACTTTTTATGCGGGTTTTAAGAAAGATTTGATGCACGCCTCGTTTTATTTCCTGTCCTGGTCACATGACATGGGGCAGGGTAGCATAAATTTATACCCATCAGTCGACAGGACTCAGTATGTATTCATGCCAAAAGATACTGTTACATCTTCTTTAACAATAAATAAATAAATCATCAAATGTAAATCAAACATAATATGAATCAAAACCAATAACCACAAACTAATGCATACTAACAGAGGTATTCTTTCCTACTTAATTCAAATAGATCTGCACCAACTTTGAACCAAAGATGATAAATAATCTCATGTGTTTTTTAGTTCTTCTGTTCTGTTCTTTTAATATAAAATGTAAGATCTCTCTGGGACTGTCATAGTTTTTGGATTTGAGCCAAATGATGGAAAATCTCTGACAGACACTCATTTGTGTATGAAGGCGTATAGTGTTCTCAGAATAATTTTGTCTTTACAAAATGATTGAGGATTGACTGACGCAGCTTTGACACAGCTTTGAGGAAGCTCTCTTTGAGGAAGTGATGGGTTTTAGAAAAAGTACCATAGTACTTTTGGTGCATTGAACTCCTCAGTGGAATGGCATGGAAGAAAGGAATGGAATATGAATCATGAAGTGATAGATTGAGGCTTCAAGTTAGAATCCTGAATACTTTTGGAAGTTTGGTTTTTCTCAGCTACTTTGAGAAATCTGGCAATATGAGGATGAACTGACAACAACCCTACTCCCATCTGAGAGCAGATGATTGAATCACCATATGTCTCTTCAGGATTCTGTCCATGAATGCCATAGTCAGGCTGTCCTAAAATAGCTGCAGAATGGAAGAGGTGTAGATTACCTTGTGGTTAGTTTGTGCCCAGCCTATGAAGTGACTCCATATAAATGAAATGTTTTTTATATGAATTGTTTCTTAAATATGAGGAGATCAGACTACAACCAAACAGACCATGCTTGTTCAGTATCTGTGCTGCTAGGTTTACACATCCAATTTCTTCACTTGAGTGGACATTGTGTTAGTAGGTCCTTGCAGGGTCATAGATGAAAGGACTGTCATGAATGATGTACAAGGAGGAAATGGAGTTGGTATCAACGTGCGCTTGCTGCAGATGTTAGGGTTTTTGTTTTTGTTTTTTTACCCTTAAGCCTTCAGGAAGAGCTAATTCCCTTTCAGACGAATGCTCTGAGGTGAGATACAGAAGAAATAAACCCTATTAGAACCCCCTTTTGCATGTCTTTTTCAGGGTTCCTATTGCTTTTTTAACAAAATTACTGGGGGAAAGAGCCTTAAGTGTGACCCCCGACCACATTCAGGCTGCTGCTTATGGGAAACAGAGGCGGAGGGGCAGAAGAGATTCCAATTTGCTCATTATAGAATGGCTCTCCATATCGGTACCGTCACTGTGGTGAAGCAATGTAAAAGGAGAGGGAATTGCCTCAGGAGCTGAGCAGGGGATGCAGTGCAGAGGCGGAGCAGGGAGGGAATCTGTCCCATTATTTTCTCTTTTATGGCCTTTTCATTTTTCTTGGAGAGAAAATGCCATAGTAGCTCTTGTCCCCTGTGCTTCTTGCTGCCAGTGAGGCCTGCCTCTTTCATCCGCCTTGTATTTGACTCTGTGGTGGACCACCTGTGGATTTACAGGTGCTGCTCTGTTCTGGGCCACTAGGAGCACCTGGCCTCTTCAGTGGACTCCTCTCACGCCAGCTGTATCAAGGTGAGACAGAACAGGTAGGAGAGGTGTTGCAGCATTGCACTTGAAACTCCACTTGCAACACTAGTGACCATTCAGTGTCTTCTGTCTTATGCATGGCCTGAGAGGCTTCTTGGCAGAGAGAGAGTGCACTCTTCAATGTGGGAAGGGATGGGATAGGAGAACTAAGATAGCCAAAAGCTGAATTAAAAAGTAAAGGGTTTGTCTGCTAGAAAATAAGGATTTTTGGAGGTGTGAGGGTAGAGGCCGCCTTAGTTGCCTACCTGTTTTCTCAGTAAAGGCAGAAACTTCTGTCATGTCCAGTTGCCAGCTACAATATGTAGAAGAATTGTATATGTGCCTTTCAGAGGAGAACTACTCTTCAGTGTAGAGGGGAAGTATTTCATGAAAATGGGAATTTTACATTGGAAGCACAGATACTGAAAGGATTCTGTTTCCTACCAAGAATTTTACAAGTTTAGATTATTTCTATGTGCTGCTAAAATACTAACCGTGTTTAAGAATATCTTGCATCCTATATCGCAGTTAAACACAAAGGTATTCATGGAACCAGAAAGACACATGTACACATCTAAAGTGCACTTGACCCTCTTATTGCTGCTTCTGAAGCTCATCTAGATTCTTCCTACATCCACTTGACTTTGACATACACTGTTAACGACGTCTGTCTCTGGTTAGTCTTGTTACTAGTTAATGTCAGAGGATCCAACTTTTCTATACTGAAAGGAAGTTTCTGGTTAACACAAGCTACTGTCATGTGTACAGCACAGACTCTCAAGATATATTAGGCAAAATGTTAATATTTATGATGATACATGTATATAATTGGCAGCAATTTTGGCTCCAGGTATCATTGTATGAGCTCAGTGCTTTCTTATAAGAACACATTAAATCTGTGTTATATGAAAAGATCAGACTAATTTCTGATGAAGAGCCATTAGGTTCCAATTTTCCAGTAGTACTGCAACACTCGAATAGCAAATTGAGTGAGATTTTGTTCATAATGAGTTTTGTTTGTTTTAGTGAAGACATTTTACTTAATATCTACCATGCCTGTAATTAATGAAGATCACAAAGTTTAAATAACCTTAAATTCTTATGGCCAATTACAGTGGAAACACTGTAGATAGTACAATAGAATAGATCACAGAAGTTTTGTCCAGAGAAGCATGAGGCAGCCAAGTTTCTTATCCCATGGAATATCACACTACAGTTACTTAAAAGCTATTGTCTGAATTTACATCAGTGTAAGTCAGAAACCACTTTACTCATGTGTAAAAGAAAAATGTAAGAATAACTTCTTTTTCCATGCTGGAGTGCTGTTCAGTAAGTGTAAATGAAATTATCATGAGTGCTCTCGGGCGCCATTTAGTGAGGATGGGGGGCACCTTCCCTCCCCCTCCAAGTTCCATATCAATGCAGAGCAGGGGTGCCATTTCAAATTATGGTCAGGGTACTCCTTGCCCTCACTAAATGGCGTCCCTGTGGGCCAGCTCCATGGCGCAACATGCTGGGCTCTCACTGCCAGACCCTGTACCCATTGTCTGGGAAGCGGCCCCAGTAGGGGCTGCGCTTTGTGGCGGAGGAGCTGAACACAGTGCTGCAGGCACTGGATGCAGATGATAGGAAGGGCAGAAGGAGGACGAGCTGCTTGGTTGGTTTCCAGTGAGCTACGTGCAGCTGCTAGAGGTAGAAGATTGGCTGTAGTGAATGCCTGGGGGTGGGGGGATAGAGGAAACAAAGAAGACAGTGCAGGAGGCTAGGGCCATGAGGGAGTGCAGAGGTTAGGGGAGAAGGGGCACAAGTGTGTTTGGGGAGAAAGAGGTGAAGGGAGGAGTGCAGGGACTAGGGGAGAAGGGGCATCAGCATAGGTGCTAGGAGGGTAAGAGGAGCACAAATGGGGCTATGTGGTGGAGCATACATGAGATATGCTAGGTGCTGTACAGATCTGTGCCATCAGGGACTGTGTGGGTGATTAGCTCAGAATGGAGCTGTTGCCTTCCCCAGACCTGCCGTCTGGCCATGCGCCACTGGCTCTGCTCACATACCCTAACCTGTGTGCAGGGCTGAGTCCTGTCAGACTCGCAGTGTCACCAGCCTGGGGCCAGGACCTGGGGGAGAGAGGGCACCTGTGGTTAAGGCTCTCACTACAGTTGCCATCCACCAGCTGTACCCAATAGAGGGTGTTTGGAATTTAAACACTCCTCCCTGGCCAGGGTTTCTCTGTTGAGGAGGCAGCACGCTGAGCTGCACAGCTGCGGCTCTTGGGAGGCCTGGCTGAACATCGCACTGACACAAACCCACAGGGCACTGTTCAGCCCACTCACAGGGTGGGTGTCATCCTGGGGCCTTTGCCACACACTCAGCTATAACCACTCGGATGGTTTTCTCACTGAGGCCGTCTAGTGAGGAAACATCCCTTCAAAGTTTACCAAAAGCACATTCAACTCTTATTCTCCACCTGCTGAGCTGGTAGCTGATTTTTCCTTGGTGTTGCCAAGGTGGCCAGTGGATAGCTTCATGAGCTAGGGGACCAAGGGTTTGATGGGTTCCCAGAATCACAGTTGGCATTTCAACCTTGCCAACAGTAATCTGCTGTTCGGGAACGAATGTCCCTGCTTGCAGCTTTGTGAACAATTCTGAGTTCTTGAAGAGGCACACATCATGCATCTTCCCTGTCCAGCCCACAGTAATAATGGTGGAGGGTCCTCAGTGCTCCACCAATGCTTGAATAACCTTGGAAAAGTAGCCCTTTCTATTGAAGTACAAAGTGAGCTTGTGCCATAATAAGGGTGTATAGGTTGTCTCTTGCCCTACCACAGTTCAAGTGCCCCAATGCTGCATCCATCCACTATGTCCTGCACTTTGCTGAGAGTCATAGTCCTGTGTAGAGAGAGATGATTCATGGCCTTACACACTTGCATGACAATGGCCCCCACTGTGGATTTTTCACCTGTAAAATGATTGCCCATTGATCGGTAGCAATCCAGCATTACACGTTTCCACAGAGCAATTGCCACTTATTTCTCAACTGTTGGTGAAGCTCTCATTTTAGCGTACATGCACTTCAAGGCTGGGGTGAGTTTGGCACACTTCTCTCACCACTCCTACGATACATCCCAATAACCCCCCTTTCCTGACTTCCCCAACTCCTCCCTCCCTATTCCCTGCAGCCCCCAATACTCCTCCCCTCCCAGGAAGCATTCATGTGTCTTATTTTTGCCCCTAGAATAAAATTGTTGCCCATGACTGACAAACTGCAGCAACCTCCAGCCACTCAATGCAAAACTTCATTTGTCTTAGGTGGGTCTTGAGATTAATGTGTCCTTAGTTCTATTAATGAAAGGATGAGATCACAGCAACCCAGAGGTCTGTGATTTAGCCAGTCATCTGTACCCCTCAAATCTTAACAGTAAAAGGTGGCAGAAAGAAACCATATTTGAACAGGCCTGTACCTCAAGAACCCCTTGGTCAAATTACCCCAAATTTTGATCTAATGCTACCCCACACCCAAATAAGGCACACCAAATTTCAAAGCAATCTGATGCTTGGTGTACACCCTGGAGAACCTGGTAATACCGACCTACACCCACATGTAGACAGCACTATGTCTCCCTTCAGCATAGCTACTGCCTCTTGGGGAGGTGAAGTACCTCCACCAGTGGGAGAAGCGCTCCCGTTGGTGTAAGTAGCATCTTCACTAAAGCGCTACAGCTGCACTGATGCAGCACTTTTAAATCTAGACAAGCCCTGAGTAACTTCAGATTTTAGAGCACTTAGAAAATTCAAGTTTAAAGTATATAAAATGGCAGGAATGGAAACCCTCTAGTCATTTCCTGTATTAGTGCATGTAAATTTTCTTAAATGCTATTCTCGCTTTGTGTTCCCCAAAGATTTAGTGGATTCAACACTCTGCCTTGGGTAAAATTTGACCAATTGAGACCATTTTAACCCACATCTCTGCTATAGGTTGATTTCTAACTCTGGACAAAAAACCCCCAAACACATGGAATTTTTTTTAAATGGCCTTTTTTAGGGGTTTATATTTTCAGAACCCTGGCTCAAATGATTTCAACTGTGGGTTATTAATGTTACCCTGCACCCTTTTGAGTTACACCGAATTGCAAAGAAATCCAACTAAGCATGTCCATTTTAGAGGGATTAGAATGGTTTACCTTTAAACAGATGTTGTGATGCAACCTTAACAGTAGTGGTGCTCCCGTGTCACTGTATTTGTCCTCCCAAACTAGTAGCTGCCCATATGTTGACAACAAAGGCCACACTATCAACTTCTCTAGACAGCATTGTTATAATCCATGTTATTCCTGAAAGCACACAAATATCCTCACATGGAAGCCATGCACATGTATTGACAGGAGATTATACTGTACCCCTGTATCACTGAAATGGATATGAGGGAGAAAAACACAGTGTAGCATTACATCACTTGTTCATTCAGTTGGAGCACATTGTCAGCTTGTATATAACCCAAGCAGCTCCCATAAATGTTACTATGAGTTTCATGAGTCAAGCCCCATGCATAGGTTTAAGGATAGCATGCTCCACAGAGGAGGCCTTCATAACAAAATGGACACCATTTTTTGCCAGTTGTCAATACCATCACTGACTGTACATGGACATCAGGAACTTGTGTGCAAATGGCTAGCAAGGTATCTAAATGGGCATGTGTGCCCGCACAATCACAGTAATCTATGCCTGTGTTGCCCTGACTTTAGATTGTTTCCGTGTACTCTGCATGGGAACACTTTGGGAAACTGCAGCTAATGCCGAATGCTAAAGGCTGTGTATTGAGCATTGTTTCCTGACAGGTGCTCAAGATAATAGTCCCCTAATATAACAAAGTGGGAGGTGGGGCAGGGTGTTCCCAGTGAGGGTGGATCTAGATGTTGTTTCCTGCCTTTATTTGCCTCAGTCTGGGTTTGACGCCGTGGTGATAACAGATATCTCTGCTGCCAGGATTTTGTGGTGGTGCTGGGGAGGAGCGCGAGGTGGAAGAAATATTAAATTAAGTTAATTGAAGGTCAGAGGCAGGTTATGGTGGAGAGAGAATATAATAGAGGCTGTGTAGGAGTCTGAAATGTTTCCTGTGGATGTGCTTAAGGATTTATTTGATGCATTTTATTAAGTTCTGTTTTGTGTTACCTACTTAGGAGCTGGAGCAAGTCCTTAGGCCCTTATGAGCTAAAGCAATTGTATTCAGAGAGTCTAACTTATTCACAGAAAATATGTGTAGATTTAAACATTACAAGTAAATACATCTGATGAGTATTAATCAAAAATGGAATGCAGGCCCTCATCCCTGCACCCCTATTTCTGCTTTAGATGATAGCGATGTTATTGACTGACTGTAGCCGGGGAAACACAGCACAACACAGTGCAGGTTTTGGTGAGTAAATAAAGGAGAAAATTTGTTTTAAAGTGCATTCATTTGGGATTTTCTGCTAATTATCATCAGCTAAGGACGTGAGATTTTTTTAAATTAAAAAAACCCCAAAACTATTTTGGTTACCTTTTGAGTTTTAACAGTGTCCTAAATAACAAAATTGCATTCACAAAGTGGACCCTTTTATGAACACTTCTGTTTTATTACCAAGCAAAGATTTCTGTTTCTCATCTCAATGGAAACCAATGATCCACTTAATATACTTTTCTGAACATTAATAGCCTTACTCATTTCATAAGTGAATGGGATTCCATAAGCATTCCAGTATGATAATATCTTATAACGCACTTCAGTGTGCTGAACTGACGTCTGTGATAGGATTTTCTTTTTCCCTCTTTAAAAGGTTATCATTGGTCTATGTGGGTAGGCTCTGATCCTTTAAGTGCTCAGCTCTGGCTAGTGTTTTTATTACTGTGCTGCAGACCTGTGACACCAATTGGGGAGGCCTGTGAAGGGGTGAATGCTCCCTTCCCCAAGGTTTTTGCCCTTTCTCAACATTCCATAGGCCATTGAGCTGGAGGGCGGGGGCATGGCCCAACCGCTTTTAAGCAGTGGTCCTGTATTAAATCAGTACGGCTGCTGCTGGAGCAGTTCACAGTGTTGCTCCAGCTGTGGGTCACAACACCATTAAAACTGACCCAGCCATCCTGCTGTACATATGGAGAGGGAGGTGGACTAAATTTCAGTGAGTTGCATTGTGACCTGGTGCAGTGCTTTTATTAGAACAGTGGTTTTCAACCTGTGGTCTGTGGACCCCTGGGGTCTGCAGACTGTGTGTAAGATTTCAAAAGAGGTCCTCACCTAGATTTGAAATTTTTAGGGATCTGCAAATGAGAAAAGGTTGAAAACCACTGCACTAGAGAGTCCACAGCACCAGAGCAATCTACACAGCACCAGAGCAATAGTACATTGTTGTTGGAAGTTAAACTAAGGTAGGCAGACACTTCCAGACACCAGAGACAAACATCCAGATCCTCATAGTCTTGTATTAACCTCTTATATTACATGAAAAAAGAATTGAATTTCTTAAATAGTACTTCCTTCCAGACTGACTTTGTATAGGAGCCTCATTTGCATCAGGGTGTATGTGATGGGCTGTAGGTGGCAGGTGAATTGGCCACAATCCCTTCAGAATTTGAGTTCTCCTAAGAAGAACAAAGCTTTAAAAGAGCTGCCACTAGCTGTATGTATTTTGCAATGCCTCTCTCCCTTATTGAATCACCACTTGTGTCCAGAAAGCTCCTAAAATCGCTTATGTCCTCTCTGCTGCTTCGCCACCTGAACTAGCAGTGATGCATCCCGAAGGGCTTTGCTCCTGTCGGTGGCATTAGGAGAAGTAGTCAAAGCCTTCTGTGGTGTATCTGGGCCAGTGTATGAGGGAAATAAACAGGGCTAGGAACTCTGATTACACTGTTAAGGCATGTGGATTTGAAGGGAACTAAATAAATGAACAAAAATTCTAAGGCAGGTCTCAGACACTGCCAAAGCAGCAACAACAGACCCTGTAGTGGGAATACCAGGGAGATAGCAGACCAGCTGTGGCAGGAGGGGGAAGGGAGCTGATCTGGGCTCCCTCCAGTCCCTGACCTTGCACATGGCCCAGGGTTTATGGGATTACCGCAACTCTGAAGATGTAGTGTGGAGCAAAAGAGAGACGGGCCAGATTCCCCACACCCACACTATGGACATAGCACATGGCCCCAGCAGCTCACCATCCCACCTTTTGGGGGTACCAAATGTGGTAGCAGCTCTCTCATTCCCCAATTCCCTGGATTCAGCTCTTCATCTCCTCCCATTCTTCTCCTGTTGCCGCTTAATGTAGTTAGTCACTTAAGTCAAGTGATAGCAAGTGTGCTGTGGTGCAAAGGGATTGGGTTAAAACTCTGTCCATGATACATGAAGGAGGATGGAAGGATGGGAAAGTTTGTTGCAATTGCACATAATAGAAGTTGCTTTAATCTTTTTCCTTTTAAAACAAGGAAATAACTTTCTTTTCACATTTTTGGTATGCCATTTAAGTCACAAAGTCAAGCACCCAAAAATTAAGAAATGCCAGTTTAATGGTTACCTGTGCAAACTTAATATACCCCCTTGGTTGGATGCATTATGCTAGTCGTTAGTTACATTATTATTAATCATGTTTGTTACATAGTGCTAAGGACCAACCAAGAATGGGGCCCCATTGTGCTACCTGATCACATACTATTTTTTCCACAGGACTTGTGCCTCAGGCAGTGCACAGGATGGACACACACGGGGGCAGAATTAAGATTGCACAGACTGTAACTGGCATTTCCTAACTTTCAAGTGCTTAATTTTGCAACCTAAATAAAATCCTTTCAACCGTTTTTTGTTGTTTTTTCAAATGTATGTATGTGATATAAATACAAAGAGGAAGTATGATGGAACATTGCCACCAAAGACTTTCCTGCTCTTTGTTTCCTTGCCCCAAACGTTTTTAAATGGCCTGCTTGTTTTGTTTGCACAATGCAAGCTGGATGTTGATAAGATTAGGGCTCGCATGTGGTACTAATAGCTCTATGGTGGGTGAAGAAATGAGCCTGTAGAAGTGGCTAGGGAATGACATTTGTCTGTTAGGAGAAGGGCTATATATCCACTAAGTTTTAAGGCATTATGTCCTCATGATTACATGGGGGAGGAAAAGATTTACTTGCTTTGCACCTTTTCCAGCAATGCACCTATCAGCTGTTTGACTTATCACATAAGTAAATAGGCATTGTTTTGTGATTTTTAAGTTAATACCAAAAAAGAAAACAAAATATTCTACATATATAAATAGTGAGTTTCTATCCCACACAATCTATTACCGTTTTATGGCCATATACGACATATCAGTCTTGTTCCATTAGGGTCCTCTGTCACCCATCTCTCTGTCCATGTAGGTAATGACATGTTTTTGTTGTTGTTTTTTATCCACTGGGATCCCTCTCTTTCCACATGACCACCACTGGTTTTACTGGATTCTTAAGGATCCGGTAACCTCAGTGGCAAGATGAAGACCAGGATCTGTGGAAATGTTTAATGGAGGGCAAGGAGCTAAGCAGTTTGCAAGTCCTACCTCAGACTGGATGTGATGCACTCCTGTGTCTCTGTCTGTACTGGCTTATTTATCCTCTTGATCAGTCAGACTAGCGCATAAGTAAGGTGCTAGTTCATCCTGTACATTTGCATAATGTGGGGCCAGAATACGGCACTGTACAATAAATTCATGCTAACAGTACAACTCTGAAATGTTCTATTATTTAAGGCTCTTTCAATACTATTACTTTCTTTAATGTGAAATAAAGTTACTGGTGACAAGAAGTATTTTCTAACAAAGTGAATTTGATATTTTCAATGTTCTTTCTCTCCAAAATACCTATCGTGTTAATGCTGCACTGCCTTATAGACCAGCTGGCTGCCTTATTTCATTATTGAAATCAAACTGGCTTTGAGTTACAAAAGCCCTCAAAATATTGCTGATGTAAAGGTGTTTTATTATCTTAAATAAGGAGCTAAGTTTGTAGCTGGTTTATTCCACGTACCAACGTATGTGATTTGAAGGGTTCGCCCAGGCTATCATTCAGCACAAAAGTTTCCTCATTTATTTATTTTTATACCTGTTAACTTAAAAATGGCCAAACTAATTCTGATATCATTTTTAAAATATTCCTTCAGGCTGATAGCTTGTGTGCCAAATTTCAGCCAGGAATGAAGTTTTTAGGACTGTTTTTAAACCTCATGAAAAGAAGACTAGCCAATGCTATTATGATATCTTGTGAACAGTGATCCAGAAAACACCCCTGGAAAGGGTTGTCAGAACTACGCAATATAATTTAGCTCAGAATTAATGGGGAAATCCTGCCCCTTCCCTGCAGGAGTATGCCAGGCTTGAACAGCAGGGGCATAGCCGGGGTTGTGTTATGAGTGTACTTAGGGAGGGGCAGAGGCATGGCTAGTAGTTCCATGCACTACTGGGATTTTCAGGCCAAGCATCCAGTTTGGGAGCGTGTAGCAGTGTTCACCCATTTCAGCAGCCCAGCCCCTGTAATAGCAGCTGCACATGTGTCTTTCAACCCCTGTGCACATGACCTGTACAAAGCCCACCTAGCCCGTTCTCATGGTTCTTGAGGCTTTCGCCCTAAGAATCCATATAGAAGAGGTCTGGGTTCAGGTAATTTTTAAACTGAAGAAAATACTATCATGCAAGTGGAGCCTTTTCATCGATAATAAGCTTGAGGCTCCTGTGTAAACACATCATAGAAGGAAATCCTTATGAACCTTTCTTGTTAGTCAAATAAAGTCAGTTGTAACGCTGGGACTGGTGAGGAGAACGAATAAAAACATAAAACTGACTGGAGACGTCAGATTAGGATATTGCATTATGCATTTTAAAATGGGGACGTGTGGCATTTCCTCTTCAGAGAATTGCATTTCTTTCTCATTTCAGTTTCAAGTCACAGATAACCCACATCACAAACACAGCAAGCATAATGAAGTACTGTTCCTAGTTTGTGCTCAATAAGAAGTCCAGGTGAGAGCTATGGTTGAAATAAAATTGATTGTCACCTCCAGAAAGGGCAGATCCTCTCAGCATGAATTGAGGATGTAGGACCAAATCTATATAAAGTCAACTATTCTCCAAATAGGGAAGTTGATCCTGAAGACAGCATTTGGAGAAATTCTCACATTATCCTAGTCAGGTGTTTTTCCATTGCTCCTAACAACACAAAACCATCGCATTTTCTGAGAAAGGTTGATGCTGCAAAATACAATCCATAACTCAAGAGCATGACCTTTCAAACACAACCATCAATCACAGGCTGTGTTGCTATTAATTACAAATGACATGTCTTCTGTTTTGTTGAAATCATGCATTCAGATTCTGCCTGCAATGAAGTGTATTAATCACAAAAGCATCCTTTTTTTTTGTTGTACATGTCTTCAGGGGATATGATATAAATAAGTGTCTCCATTACTATTATTGGAAAGAAGTAAATACACCTCAGTGTAGCTTTGCCTGTTTCCATAGGCTGCCAAATTTCCTTAAAAAGGGATTTAAAAAACAAATTAATTCAGTATCAAACTGGATTGACTGTCATACAACTTTCTTAAAAAACAGAAAAAGAAAAGTCATAAGTGACAAAGCCAGGCTTTCCATTAAAATAAAAATTAAATACATTTGGTGTATAACCCTCTTAAGGTGAAGTAGGTAAATTAGGTTGTTTTTTTTCCTTCACAGAAGAACTTCTCTAAAGTGAGGATTGCTGTGCTGAAATTGTGAAATTAAATGGAATGTTGTCATATCCAAGTTCTCCAGAAGCGCATTGGCAGTTTCTCACGAGCCTTCCTAAAAGATGCTTGTTACCAGCATTCTGATTTTTTTTAAAATGTCAGTATATTATTACAATTTTATTTTACCAGTGATCAGCTCGTTTGTCTATGAAGGCTTGCCCTTTGATATGGTCATTGAATTTATAATTTTGATTTTATGGCTGCTCTGGTGCTGAAACCGCTGCAGAGACAGAGGGGAAGGAAGTGCATCTCTCTTATCTTGGGCTGATTTAGCCCCCAGAATGGGTTAGGGAAGCCATCAGAGATTCCCTAACAATTATTGTGCTTTGGGTATGATAGTCTTTATGGGTGTTATGATAGCAGGGGAATAACCAAGGGCATAGGAATGTCCTAGCCATGACTGTTCCCTGCTCTACCCAACCCACCGTATCCCAGGAATGCATCTTGTGAGGTCTGGGCGGAACAAAATCACCTCTTCTTATTCCAGAGAAGCCTTTCTATTAGGCATATTTTCAAGGTCAGGTAGGAGGACCTTAGAGCTATTTTGCACTGAATTTGTCAGTTCTACTAGTCAAAAATGTCTATGGTACTTACTTGAATCCACTCCACAGCATTGCTAAATCCCTGACACTGACCTTAACTTGTTTTTCTCTCTTTTTTTTCGTGCGGGTGTGTGTGTATGTCTTTCTCATCCCCAACCTTCTCCTGCCCATCAAAGAATCAAATCCCTTTTCTGCATTGGGGTCAGAGTCTATCCCTTTTTCCCTGTTTATTTCTAACGTGAGGATTGCTGTACTGGAATTGCAATTTGCACAACACAGTGCATAGAAACCATCTCAGAGTTTACATACTATTTCCTCGTGAAATTAAATGAAATGTTGCCAAATCCAAGTTCTTCCCTGTTAATTTCCTGGGTATTGGGATGGGAATTGTGTTTCAGGATCTAAGCATTTATGACAACATGAATGTTAATTAAGGGCTTTCATGATTGTAAAGAAAGCTTTTAAAATGTTAATGGTTGCAGGGTTGTCTTCCTGCTTCTAAAGACTACTCTCATGGCCAGAGCATCTCCCTGGGTTGTTGACTCTGAAACATAAAGATGACAATTTAAATGCCAGCCTTCTTGGCTCTTTTACTGTTTAAGATATTAGCAGAAACAGTCAACTTACCCTACTTATCCTAAACCATCTTCTCTGCCTTCTCATGTGCTGAAAGGCTCAAGCATATCTACCCAGCTGCCAAGACCTGCAGCTTTCTTCCCTCTAACTCTTGTCAGGTTGTACAGTGCAGCCATGCATTGTCAATAGTAAATCTGCAAAATATTGAAAGCTGAAAGGGTGGGGACTAGTAAAAAGTGAGATTTAAAATTAAAATATGTAGCACATGGTTCTATTGTACTATGGATTATGGTATGCTTGGGAAATAGTGTATTTTTGCATTTCTTCAACTGGGAGAAATCTGTTTCCCTCCTGTTGTACCATACATGAGGCACTAAGGAAAGGAGTATGTTCACTGCTGGCATAAGCCATATACCATTCAGTTTATTAGCAGTGAATTTGTCTCTGTCTCTTTCGCACTCAGTGCCAAGTACATTTTTTATGTTTGTACTTGCTGTATTTTGAAAACCTTTGGACTATTTGTGAAATATGCTTGTTTGACAACCCTGATGGAGTAATTCTCTAGCACAGACCAAATTGTAGCACAGGTAGTGGCAATGCAAATCTGTGTATCCACATGACAGCATCTGACTTAGTCAACACAACATGGAGTCTCCTTCATAAAAACCTACCAAATTGTGATGAACATAATTTTCAGGGTAATTTCCGTTGGTGACTGATCTATCATAAGACACTGGATGTTGAGTGTGTGTGTGGGGGGAAGGGTTACTAATTCTATTAGCATTTTTTTACTCTGACACTAGATATAGCAAATGCAAAGATTAAATGTGCATTAGATGTAAAACATTACCCCTCAAACAAAAATAAAGCTAAAAGATATTAAACACTAAAGTAGCTGTGACTTGTATTGTACTCCAAAGATCACTAATAATAGGAAAACACAACAGTCCATAGGGAATCATACTCATAAGGCCAAACTCTCAGGAGGAACATGGTACAAAAAGACATGCAGCAGCATGCTGAAACTACCATGTAATGAGTGAGCAGGAGCAGAAATTACCGGGGAGTACAGAAGCTAATGAGAGAGGCATATGCACAACCCTATGGAGTCTACACATGCCCTTCTTTAGTTCTGTGCCACACTGTGTACATTTTGACAGGTGAATTTCAGGAGGAGAGATATCTGAATGATGCCAAAATCAGTTCAGAAACACTCCTATATTGCATAAGTGGGTAAAAGATTATATTAAAACGTATTTGATTTCAGAATTGTTGTACTTCAAGGACATGGCCATAATACAAAGCGATTTCTCAGACAGCTGTGAGCAGTATGTTAATCTGTTCCATATAAGCCCTTCCTTGTCCATAGTGGATATTTTATTTCAATTGAAGCTTGGAGAGATGACACATTTTTTGTGTACTGGTGTTTTTTATTAAAAAGACTATATAAAAATCCCAAAACTTTTAAAATAAATGTTTATGTGAATACAATCTTGATTGTCTAATACTTTTCTACCTTAGACAGGCATCCCAAGAAACCTATAAATCTTGATAGTATAGAAAATGCTAATGTACTCTGACTGTGAGCTGCTAGTCAAGTTAATGCTGTGGGTTGTTTTTTTGTTTGTTTGTTTGTTTTTTGTTTCTTTTGTGGTTTGACTTTAAACTTAGACAGACATTTAAATAGGCAGTTGATATGATAAGGATATGCTAAAACTTTCTTTAGATAGATTTTGTGTATATATTCCTGCACGAATCTAAGAACTTGTATCAACATTACCTATTAGTTTGCACTTTTTTTCTTTAATCAGACGTCTCCTTTTCTTTCCCAAGCAATATCAGTGGTCTCCTTTACTCCCTGCTTTTCTTGGATGATATTGATTCCTGCATACAAATGTGCAACAGAAGAAAAATATTACTCTACAAAATCAGTGACTTTTCTGGACCCTCCAGATACTTCACAACTTATCTCCAGAACAGTGTGATTAGTACTGGCACTGAACATGATGGGATGGCAGCTGGCAATGGTAAAAAAATCAAAGAAAGTCATTTTCTTACACTGAATAATGTATTCAGTTAGAACAAGGAAGAAATGATGCACTCTTTCTCTTCCTCTGTTTCACAGTAAAATTTCTACCTAGAACATTCCTCAGGCTCCCCTACCTGGCTTCCTCCTACCGCACTAAAGAAACAGGGTATATGCCCTTACAGAGATTGTAGTAAAAAAAACTAAGCCCCATTAGTCTAGCCCCATTGTCTCCACCCAGTCAACTGGCTGTCATGCTTCCCTGTCACTGGCTCTTTGTGTACTGCCTGTATACCTGTAGGTCACAGAGTGCCAATGGTACGCTGCTGCTTCTGAAAGCAGCATAATCTCACAGTATGAAACTTTTCTAGGTGTCTGTTATACTGCCATGAAAGAGGATCATGGTTGATAGAGTAGTCCTGCAGCAGGCTACGTTCCCTTTGTGGGTATGTTTTTATCTATGTGAATAGTGTAGTTGGTGCAGCTACATAGTGATGGGAATCATACAGCATAGCTGTATTTCTCCTCAGTGTGGTTTACTGGATTTTCCACATAATCACTGCGCTTTTGCTCCTCACCTTGCTGCATAATGGAAGAGAACATGGGCTGCTCTGGGAATGCAATATAAGAACCTATATATAATAGGATAGAATTATTAAATCCAAGATGATATAGTTCTCAGTTTGGGGCTTTTCTCCTTCCAAATGCTATACAGGAGGTAAGATAAGGTAATCAAATCTTCCTGACATACCTAAACTTCACTGGACCAAGATTGAAGTGAAATTCTCATTCTTCTTCGAGTACTTGCTCATGTCGATTTGAAGTAGGTGTGTGTGCGCTGTGTGCTCAGTTGCCAGAAGATTTTCCCCTGGTGGTTTCTGTAGAGTCAGCTCTGGAGTCATGCCTTCATGTATATAGGGTCCTGCTGACCCACCCACCCCCACCTCTTCAGTTCCTTCTTACCACCCATGATGGTCACTGAAAAATCCATCTTCTCTTGCTTTGCAAGTGTCTTCCTAGTGGTTGTTGAACTGATACCTGTAAATAGTCAAATAGTTTTAGTTTGTAGTTATAGTTTGTCTAGTTAGATAAGACCCCACTTATTGGGGTCATCTTCCCTTCCCTGGGGATGGGGCATGCCTCATTTCCCTGGTTTTAAACCATGCAGGACTTCCAAAGGGCCCATGACCAGAAGTGATCCCCATAGCACTTGTCTTGAATGTCTCGGGGAGACCCAATCAGAGGGATTACATCCGAAGACAAAGAAGGAGATGAGCCAGAAGTTGAAGTTCATCCTAACGGATGGAAGCTGCTCTCCGACTGCACTCAGCACTGAGTCCAGCTGAGCCGACTCCTAATACATCGGCTTTGGTGTGGAGCACACCGGCGACCATAAAAGAGAAGGTGCAAAGGAAGGACTCTGTGTCTAGAGACCCCTGGCACCATTACGGATCACTGACAGTGAGACACACTTCATAAATGCGGCAACTCTCACATTCCCCTGTACTGCGTAAGAAGCAGAGGAAGATGAATGGGGGCACTCGCCAACACCCAAAACAATGGGGTGCAAGAACTCAAGTGGAATGCGACCCATGTAGCGCCACTCAAGTGCTGCACCTTTGGTTGCAGTACCATTGACTCGGGCCACAGGAATGGGTCCATTGAGTCTGGTGCCTTTGGACTACCCACCTAGGGAGACCTGCGAGGAGGACCTACAGTTCCCCTCCATGCTGTAGACCAATCAAGCAGCCAGGGAACTAATAGAGAGCACGGCACTGCTGACCCCTCCCAGAAGCGTGCATGCTGTCAAAGAAGCACCTAGTGCCATCCAATGAAAGCCCCTATGACACCACATCTACTGTCTCTCTGGCACTAATGGTAATTGAACCACTCTGGTCCATGAGGAGCGAATTGTCAGATTCCAACTGTGAAGCAAAGTCCTACTTCTCTAGGCAAAGCTGGCACTGATCAGGGAGGTGACACCATAGGATTGAGACTGGTCAGCCCTTCCCTATGCCTTGGCCACTGCAGCAGCAAATGTCAGCTCTGTGGCCTTTTTGGCCCCTTTGGGCATTCCATCAAGCTCAAGGGTTGCAATTGGGATGGTCACTATCGCTCGCCTCCAGGAGCAGATATCATCCACCTTGATTGCGAAATGTGCTACTGCTCGGTACCGAAACTGGTACCGAATACAGTGCTGTGCCTGGCACTGAGCATGATATCAACCCTGGCACCAAGTCTGAAGAGCAGAGGGTGAAGAGATGGCCCCAGTTAGAGCATCTTCATCCTCAGCAGCACCTGCTACAGATGACAGAAGAGCCCAGAAGCTCTTGAGGATTGTGGTCCAGAATTTGGGGCTCCAAATTGAGGAGGTCTCCGATGACGCAGACCTTGTGGTGGACCTGCAGGCCCATTCAGAGTAGCACTTCCACTAATAAAGACTATTTCTGGCACAACGAAGTCACTATGGCAGACCCCGGCTTCCCAGCCTCCAAGGACCATGAATACCTATATACTCACCCCCCACCAGGGTCAATCATAGTTGCTGCAACCAATGAGCATGAGAGGCAAGGTCAGCAAAGCCCCATGCTAAAGGCAAAGGATGCAAAACAATTGGACCTCTTTGGAAGAAAGTTGTTCTCTACTGGGGGCTCCAACTCTGTATTGTGAACCAGTAGGCAGTATTGAGTAGATACAATTTTAACTCTTGGCGATCTATGTTAAAGTTCTCAGAGTTTATACCATCAGACTCCAGAGCAGAGTTTACAGCCCTGATAGAGGAAGGCACGGCTGTGGCAAAGGCTTACTTTAGGTGGCACTGGACACGTGGGTACCGCAGCTCACAACATGTCATCGGCGGTAGTGATGCATTGGAGCTCATGGCTACAAGCCTCAGGCCTCCCACACAAGGTCCAACAGATAACCCACGGCCTTCCCTTCGAAGTCCTGGTGCATTTCTCTTACCAGACAGACAGACTCAAAATAGCACAGCCTTAAAGACTCTCAGGCCACTTTAAAGTTCTTAGGCCTCCACACTCCAGCATCACATAGGAGTCTCTTCAGCCTCAAGTCCTACCTCAGTTCTATCAATCCCAACCCAAACAGGAGTATAAACATAAAAGGGGCAGAAATTACAGGAGGAAACCCTCTCAGCCTTCTACCAGCCAAAGCCCTGGTCTTGCGAGACAATCCTCTGGCCCCAAACAGAACTTTTGAGGGTGCGCCAAAGGACAGCTTACCAATTCAAGACTCTGGTCCTTCACCTGTATTCTTTTCACACTGGTTATCCCACTTCTACCTTGTGTAGGCCCAGATCACGTCAATTATTGGAGCGCTACACATGGTAGAACTGAGATACTCCCTCCAATTCAGTTCCCTCCTCCCTATCCTCCCTCATCTTCCCTGTCCCTGTTCTAGGACCCTTCTCACAAGCAACTTCTAATCCAAGAGGTGCAGGTGCTCCTAAAGATAGGAGTGGTGGAGGAGATTCCTTAGGAGCTGAGAGGCAAAGGGTTCTACTCCCACTACTTCCTAATCCGAAAAGTCGAAGGCGATCTCAGACCCATTCTGGATTTACAAAACCTCAACAGATTCATGGAGAAGTTGAGGTTCCACATGATCTCTTTGGCCTCAGTTATTCCTTCCTTGGATCTGGGGCGTTGGCACACCGCCCTCGGCTTCTATGATCCATATTTTCATGTGTCGATCATTTCAAGTCACAGAAGATTTTTCCAGTTCATAGTCAACCAGACCCACTACCAGTTCATAGTACTTCCGTTCAGCCTTTCTGTGGCTCCTCGAGTGTTTGCCAAGTGTATGGCAGTCATCATCACATTCCTGAGAAAGTGGAAGGTGCAAATCTATCTGTACCGCAATGACTGGTAGATCAAAGGTTGCACCAAAGTGCAGGTGGAAGCAGACATAAAATTAATAAGATCAACCGTCACCAAGCTGGGTCCCCTGGTCAATGTGCAGAAGCTGACCTTGAGTCCCTCTCAGCGGATAGAGTTCATAGGAGCAGTGCTAGATTCAAACCAGGCCAGGGCTTTCCTTCCAGAGTCTTGATTGTGGATCATATGCTCCATCATAGAAGAGTTGAAATGGTACCCAACCACAAAGGCCCAAAACTGCCTGAAAAAAATGCTGGGTCACTTAGTAGCATGCACATCAATCAGCATGCCAGACTACATCTCAGACCACTCCAGGCTTGGTTAGCCTCAGTGTATCAACTGTCCCAAGACCACATCGACAGGGTAGTCTCGCTTTCCCCTCTGTCTTAGAGACTCTCCATTGGTGTCTCAACCCTCAGTCAGTCTGTGCGGGAGTCCCCTTCTCCACACCTTACCCCTCACTGTCCCAGCTCACCAACTCCTCAGCAATGGGTTGGGGAGCTCATATAGGAGGACCCAGGGCCTCTGGTCCCAGGCAGATCTCTCACTCCATCCACATCAATGTGAGAGAACTCAGAGTGGTACATTCAGCCTGTCAGATCTTCCAAGTCCACCTGGAAGGCAAATGTGTATCGGTTGTGATGAACAGTACAAAAGCAATGTTTTATATAAACAGACAAGGTGAAGCACACTCCTCTCTCCTGTGCCAGAAAACCCTCAAATGGTGGGACTTCTGCATAGCCAACTCAATTCACCTCGAGGTGTCCTATCTGCCCAGATCACAGAACAAGTTGGTGGACTATCTCAGCAGTTCTTTCTTCAACCACGGTAGTCTCTTCACCCAGAGGTGATGAGCGACATGTTCCAATGCTGGTGAGTTCCCCACATATACTTGTTTGTGATGAGATGCAATAGGAAGTGCATGCAGTTCTCCTTCCAGAATAACAACCTAGGATCAATTGCCGATACATTTCTCATCCCTTGGACAGGCCATCTGTTCTACATGTTTCCACCAATCCTGCTTGTTCACAAGGTCCTGCCGAAGATCAGGAAATAAAGGTAGTCCCAGCATGGCTGTGCTAACATTGGTACATCATGCTTCTAAACCTTTCAGTGATAACTCCTGTCAATCTGCCACTGGTTCTGGACTGGATCCAGACTATAGCCACCTTCTTTGCCCCAGTCTAGAGTCTCTCCACTTTATGGCATGGAAACCCCTGGCTGAACCTCTGGAACTAGAATGCTTAGAACCAGTCAGAGAGGTCCTCCTTTGCAGCAGAAAACCTTCCACCAGGGCTACTTACCTCGCTAAGTGGAAGAGGTTCTCCATCTACTCAACACAGAAGGGTAGTTGGCCGGGGCTGTTGTCACTACCTCTTGATTTGCACTGTCTGTTACGTCTCAAACAGCAGGGGCTGCCAGTATCATCAACCAAGGTCCACCTGGCTGCAATCTCTGTGTTTCAAGCCTGTGTTGCAGGCCATTCAGTCTTTACCAACCACATGGTGGGGCATTGTCTTAAAGATCTTGACAGGTTATACCCTCAAATGCATTAGCCGCGTCCTAAATGGGATCTCAACCCTGTACGGTCAGGACTGATGGGTCCTCCATTCGAACCTCTAGTGACATGATCACTTCTCTGTCACAGAAGGTAGCTTTTCTAGTGGCCATCACTTTGTCCAGGAGACTCTCAGAACTTAGGGCCCTCACGTGAGCAACGCATCTCGAAGAACAACAGTTACGGAAAGTTAGTAACTGGTTTTTTCTTGCTCTCCTACATTGTTATGCATTGAGCTAACACCCCTCATTTTAATTGGGCATGGAGCTGATTGCCATGGGCTCTCCTGCCTCTCCGAGTCCTCTGGTTGATCTCACTCCTCCACGATAACAGGACTTGCAGGCTTCACTCGGTGCAACCACCTGTGCCTGTTTATTTACAGTGTATAAGTACAGACTCTACTCCTGGACCAGGCCCACTTGGCCCCTGAGGCTTTGGGCTGCTCACCCTCACTTGGCCAGAAGACAAACTAAAGTGCAGGGCTTCTACCCTTCTCCCTGGCCATGCCTCTGCCCGGTGTCTCCCTGGCTGGGTTACATGCACCCTGCTCCTGCTTGCCTCATTAGGTACATTCCTGGCTTCTTTTAATCAGCCTCTTCAGCTGTAGGTTACCTCTGCCATCCGTGGCTCTGTTGGCCCACTTTACCCCAGCCCAGACAGCTGGGTTTGGGGGGCGGGGGCATAGACACAGAGGGGACCTAACCCCCTCCCCTCTACCACAGGGCACAAATGTTCACTGGAAACTTGACAAGCACTCTATTACTGTAATGTATTGAAAGAACCTTTAGAAAATGGAAATGTTAGGCTGACTTTCTTTCCTAAACACAGGGCTAAATTCTCTGCTGTTGTAACTCCAATGAAGCCAGTGTAGTTATGCCAGCAGAGCACTGGGCCCACAATCTTTCCTTCCATTATTTGAATTAAAATTACAGCTTTACACCTGGGAGAATTAAGATAGCATCATGCAGACCACATCACTTGCTTGTCAATGATAATCAAAGCTTCACAGTTTAGAAATGCTTTTGCTCCTGATTAAATTCTACTTGATTGCCTGCTCTTTTTTTGCACTACTTTAAACAGTTATGAATTACTCAACAGTAGTTTGACAGGACACTTACCAAAATATTTTTTCTTCAAACAGACAGCGTTAAAGTGAAGAGAAAGGAGAGATTTGTGTTGAAAGCATTCTGACAATTCAAAGATACAATTCTTTCAAAGCAAGTCTTGGGTGCGGTGTCAAACCAATAAGGGAATTGAATGTGCTGAATAAAATCCAAAGTTTTATTAAGTGATCTGTTGTATGGGAAGTCAGAGTGAGACTGAGACATCATAATTAGATGTGCAAGAGATTGTTTACTGCATCTTTTCCCTTTCACTTGAGTTATCTGGAGAACTTATCATAAATCAGAAACATACACCTTATATATCCATTGAAGAATTATGTAACAACCATGTATCTGCTATACTCATATACATGCCACAAGACATTTCATCTTCAGTAAATGTCCAGAGTACAGTGTAATCAGTCCACAGTTAAATTTGACTCTGTCAAATTACTGTAATTTTTAATGGACGTATTGCAGGGTGCAGTCTCAGATTGCAATGCCACAGGAAGGCATAGTCACCCCACCTCAGTTCTCCTCTTGGTTCTCTGATCAACTTCCACACAGCTGAGAGTTTTAAAGTGACATTCTCCCTCCTGGCAGCTGATCTATTAAGCCCTTACAAAATAAACACTCAGTTCCTTTGGCTCTTCCAGACTCAAACCCTTCCTTCTTTCCTCAGGGCTTTCCATTTACACTTGCTTCAGGATGAAAAGTTCCAGAGGGGTAGCCGTGTTAGTCTGTATACAGCAAAAACAATGAGAGCCCTGTAGCACTTTAAAGACTAACAAATGTATGCATATGACTGCAGAAATGTGTTAGTCTTTAAAGTGCTACAGGACTCTTGTTGTTTTTGCTTCATGTTGTCAGTCTCCAGCTCTCTCTTGGTTCCCTGCACCCTCTAAGCAGGGAAACTGTCAGTCCCACACAGAATCCCAGGCCACTCCGGCCTTTTCCTAGCCATGGTCTTGGGCTCAAATTCCTCCTGCCCTTTGGGGAGAGTCTCCACAGCCCTCTTTCTTGGGACTGTGCTTGAATCCTGGCAGCCTTCCTCAGTTCACCATCATTCTGGTTCTCCTACTGGTGAGTATCCCTGTAGATCTCTCTGAACTCTAGGGTACTACTGATGGAGCTAAGATCCCTCTTATAACCCACAGCAGGCATGACTCTGGCACCTGGTCTCATTCCAGCTTGTTCTGGTGAATCTTCTTGGAACTCTCTGTTCTTAAAGATGCCTGTTTGTATTAATTTTGATTAAATAAATGGGCCCAAAAAAGTCAAAGGTGTTCACAGGACTGTCACTGTACAACATTAACAGTTTTAAAGGAGGTTTAGGATTCTGAGTATTTGCAGTTTCTCCTCCAATTTCCCTTTTTAGGGCTGCCAAAGAGGAGCAATGGACAAAATAGCCCAGCCTCTCAGTTTGATCACGAATTAAACCTAATTTCTGAAGCACCAATTTTGGGCCATTGATTTCCAGTCGACTTCTCCTCTTGTTTACCAGTCATAATCTTAACACAGGCATTGGGTGGTATTAGTAGGCTTTCCTTTAAATTAGCTCATTCTTTCTGTGTCCTCCTTATAGCTTTTTAAAACAATTTTGTATAACAAGTCATTGTGATAATTCATGCACCGTTACCCACTTTCCACCAGTTAGGGTCACAATTAAAGCAGGCCTGCTAGGTCCCAATTAGTACAACAGGCCTTAGAATGGGATTGGATGGCCCTACAATTTCAGTACTTTTAAAGAGGACAGATCACCCTGTTACAAAAAGCAAATGCAATATGTCTATTGTGTATAAATGATATTAATTTTGGAGTTGCCTGGTAGTAATTCCATGGCTAAGGTTGCAATCTAAAATGCATTTGAAATGGGGAATAAATTCCTGATTTTTTTTCCCTAAAGGTGGGTGGTTAATTAGTGAAATTTCGTATTGAGTTACTTTTGTGCTCTTTGATTTTTCTGTGTAACTCTTTTTTTGTAAACTAGTCTCCAGAGATGGACAGGAGTGGGGATATCCTGACAACTGTGCAACCAGCTCTCTGGACTGGTATTCTGGCTCAGTAAGGAGGATCCCTGGTAATAACTTGGATTTTTGTGCTTTTAGAATTGTCCATAGTCACTGCTTGAAAGGTCTGAAGTCAGTGGTTCACTGTCTGATTGGGTCCCTCATGATTAAAATAATGTACACTCAACTCTTGCAATTTTTTATGAAACCTGAGATTAGTTAGCTACTGAATAATTCCTTTTTACAGTGTGGGTCACATTTTCAAAAGGGCTTCACCTAGTCTCTTAAGCAAAAGATGAAAAATAAGCGAGAGGCCCTAGGGAATAGGTTGTCTATTTAAATGTATGAGTACATTTTCCTCATTTTCCTCAAGTTAAAGGCAAACAACTCATGCTCATAGATTTAGGTGATGGATTTACATATGTAAAGAATTTTGAAATATTGAAATTTCTCTGTGTGCAATGCTTTGCCCTCAATTTCCTACAACTCCAACTATGGGGAATATATTTGTTTGTGAACATATTTAGGCAACAATTTCATTATTATATTTTAAAATTTGCATTGTGTTTAAAGCATTGCACACTTAGTCAACCAGTAACCTAACTGACTCCTGGGGCAAAATGCATAAAACAGCAAAATACAAATCAAAAGTAAAAAATCAATATAGGACAATACAAATAATGACTAACAAACTGACAAATGGTAGAAAACTTTATCCACATTAACTTCACTAACATCTATTCATTCAAATAGTAAATAACTTATTTTTGGAGCAAGACACAAATTTGTTCTGTATTTCTCAGTCCAAATTAATAAAAAATGAATCGCTAAATCCTGATAATCTTGTGTTTCATCATACATTGGCTAATGGTGGTGGGGGTGAATACAGAGAGGAAGTGGTGTTACTCAGCCTGTAAAACATAGAGACAGAGGGCTAGTTTCTTTTTAATTCATTCATAGGATCAACTATTTTAGAAGTGTAAATGTTATAGGCTTGGTCTACACTTACCTAGTGATTTGGTGGCAGTCGACAGGAGTTACACAAGCTACACGGAGTAGCTTGCATAACTCCCATTGACTGCTGTGCTTCTCTTCTGCGCACCATCTTCACTGCACTTTGCTGATGGGAACATAGTTCCCATCGACGCAACACTACACCACTTGATGAGGTGGTTTTAGTACGTCGGCTTCCTGATTGATTGAGCGGGTCTACGCTGACCACTCAATCAATCCAAATAAGTTGATCTGACAGTGGCGACTTTGCTTCCGTCACTGTAAACATACCCATAAACTGTAACTAAGTTATGTTGGCCATAAAAACAGTTGAGAGGAAATAATTGTTCTTATTTTATTAAACAACAATTAGGTCATGGCATCATTAAAGTTAAGCTTTTACTTGGTGCTACAGAAGACATCCTTTTCAGTAAAGAAAAAGGTAGCGGTGAGATCGTGTTTACGGAGTACACTTCAGAGCACAATTGTACAAGCAGTTTGGGGAGGTCTGTGCTAATTTAGTTGCACAAAATTATGCCCACTGAGGTGGAATTATTCTCAGCTGCACTACATATTTCTGTGGCTCTTCTGAAAGTAATTCTGTTTCTTTGCATATGCAGTTTTGCAAAGCATTGACTGTAACTGCACATTTCTGAAGTGTACACTTTGAAAAAATGGCCTGCTTGTTTACATACTGAATTATCATTACAACTTTATGGCATTCCTTTTATGTATGCTCTATGGATAGGGTGATCATATGTCCCATTTTGGCTAGGACAGTTCCCTTTTTAAGTGCTGTCCCTGTTGTCCCAAGTTTTTTTGGCAAATTGAGGCATTTGCCTTGTTTGTTCTTGTCAGTTGATGAACTGGGAAAAGCAAAAGGGAAAAATGCCCAGTTTTGCAAAAAAAATAAAATAAATAAACTTCTGTGCCTCCTAAAGGGATATGGGGCAATGTTTGTTGGGGGATAGGAATCTGGCTGATGTGTCTCTGTTATGCTCTGCCCCTCCCATCAGGGAACAATGGGGTGTTACGTGCTCGCTCAGCAGCCCAATCAGAGGGCTGTGCGGTCAGGGCACTAATTCAAACTCTTCTCCAGTCAAGCAATGGAGCCATGACTTGTGGGCCCTGGGCCCTACTGGGCAACCCAGCAGGTTCCGCAGCATCCACTTGTGCCATGGCACCAAGAGTGGCACGCCCCTCTCCGGAACCCCCCAAGCAGTCCCTGGATGTCTTCCCTACCCACCTTCAGAGCTAGTCTCCAGAGCCCTCTCCAGTCACCTGCATCTGCCAGATCCCAGCAGAAGTGCCATTTAAGAAGGGTGGCACCTGCCCCATCCCCCCTCTGAGTTTTGTACCGATGGCTGGAAGTGACACCACCCCATATCCTCCATTGCTCACTCCTCTCCCTCCTCCCGTCAAGCCAGGAGCAACACCCCCACCATTCCCACTCCTCTTCTCCCTCCCCTCAATGGCTGTAAGCTGCTCACCCCCCCAATAACAAAATATGAAATAGTGGCCCTGCATCCTGGCTTCTTCCCACTTCCCCAGGGCTGCTCTCTGGAGTCTCCTTCCTGCCTCTTTGCTAACCCAGCTCCCCAAAGGGCATCATCCCACTAGCTGTGTTGTAGTCCAATAGCTTCACCTCCTGACTCTGAGCCCAAAAGTACTCACAGTTGTACACTCACATCTGCTTTGCTGTCCAGATTCCAGCCCATACCCATTCCTCTTCCACTTCCATCTCTGCTACTCAGCTCAACTGAGGGCGTGGAGGACCATTCACCGGGGGATAAGCAGTGACGCGAGGTGGCTTGGGCCAACCTCATGTGTCCTGTTTTCAGTTTAGGGAAATATGGTGACTCTATCTATGGAGGATCAGAACTGCTTCACCATCCCAGTATCTTAGAGTCACCCTGTATAAGGGCACTTTGGTTCACAGAACACAAGCTATTTAAGAGGCAACAATTCCAACCGTTACTAGATTATAAGTGGGAACCCTCCTTTTAAAAAGTTCTAGTTTTCTTTCTGTAGGCACTATTGTTTGTGGCATTGCAATCTATAGACAATACTTTGTGTAAAGGACAAAAAAACCCAATCTTTTGTTAATGTTCTGAACTGTTTGAATTTTTTAAGTCTTCTCTGTAAGATGCATCAGAGTGTGCATGGCCTCATGCTTCAGAACATACCCAAAGCATGCAGCGATAGCCAAGAATTTCATACCCTGTTGTGGCTTATTGCTTAATTAGAAACAGAATAGAAATGTGTACAGGGAGCTTAATATGGTTGTGGAAGTGAGAAGAAGAGGGGGGGCCAAAGGCACGGAAAACAAACCTGAGGAATGAATATACAGAATTATGGCTTAAATGTCTGAGAATGTTGGGCTGCACAAAATGTTCTCGATGAAAAGAAAATGTAGAAACGTTACTATAGCTGCATATAATAAATTCTTTTCAAGACACTTCTTGCATGGTGATTTCTGCAGTATTTATGCCAAGGATGTAAGACCCTTTCCAATTCTCAAGACCAGGGACTCTCAACCTGTGGATCACATACCACTGATGGTACTCGAATTTGATGTTCCATCGATTCACTTCATGACAATTTATGAAGGTGGCACATGAAACAATAAAGTTTGGGAAATGCTGTTTTAGGCTACACACAAGGCTAGCACTTGCAGTGTGCAGAGCGGACTGGGAAATTTAAAAGATAAATGGCAAGGCTTTGTTGGGGAATACCAATGTCTTTCTAGCGATGCAGTGAAGCAGGAAGATTCTGCTTTGGAAAACAGATGGGCTAATAGACAATCCAGGAAAAAATGAGAGTGGTTTATTTGTTTGATTGCCGTGCACAAGCACACAGTATTAACATTTCTAGATAGGCTTTAATATGTCATTGTAATGAGCAGGGGTATGCACAGTAGTTCAGCAGCTTTGCCGCTTGTCTGTCAACACCTTCTTCCCGTAGTGTTACAGAGGAATAACGCTTTGGTTCACTTTGTGATGACATAAAATGAACTAGAAATGTAACTTTTAATGAAGAGCTTATATTCGGCAAAAGAGAAATGCAGAAATGAGGACACACACAATGAACAGAAGTATACTAGCCTCAGGAGCACTTAATCATTTTCACAGCTGGGGAGGGTCTGATCTGTTTTCCAACTTTTACTTCTGAGGGAAACAGGTTCCCCTCTGTTTCCAGATACCTGGTTACTGAGAGGAACATCAAAGGCACGGTGGGGAAGGGGGGGCTTAGTGGCCTGAGCATCAGGTTTGAAGCAGCTAGCCTCCTAAGGAATCCTAGGTTCAAATTATTACAGCGATGACAGTCCTCCTGAAGTAAACAAATTGGGGTCTCTGTGTTTGTATGACTATAACTTTTGAAAAGCAATAGCTTCCTTGGCTCTGTGCAGATTTTAAAAATCCAGCAATCCTTTTAGGTAGAATAGTGGTTTGTCCTGGTATCCTTTGAATACTATTTCCCCTCCTTCACTTGTTGTATAGAATGCTGATTGCTGACTCCTATCCAAAGAGTGTATACATTTTGCTAAGACTGAAGAGAAATTTCAGTGGTGAAACAAGTACTAACAGAATAAGTCCTGTTGATGATTTGCTTAGATGTGGTTTATACAAGTGCATACAGGATGAGATTACATTTTTTTCTTTGCAGTAGGCTGTTCTGGTAAAGAAATATTTTCATCTTGTTTTCTTATCCACTCTGCCTCTAAAGAAACGTTGCTGACACATTGCAATGTCTTATACAGATATTTAACTCCAATAAATGATCTCAGATTTTTGGCAGGTATTTTCTGTTAGTTTCCAAACACCTTATAGTAAAGCATGCTGCAGAGGGCACTCTGAAGACAGCGTATTCCAGTTACTATGTGAATATCAGTATAAAGGCTCAATTCCTTTTTTCTCTCAAATATATATCCATGTGTACTTAATGTGCCTGGGAAATCTAATAGCTTTTGCTGTTTTGCAATAAATGGTAAAGAATATTCTTGTTTAAGTTAATAAATATTGGTTGGGGGTTTATCCATAAACATTTAAATTGTGTCTGTCATGAATTTCTAAGAACATTTGCAAGCATTTCAGAGTAGTGACATATAGTTCTCAGGGCCCCATAAATAGTGATGTAACTTTAGATGAAACTAAACATTGACAGTAACATTGGTTTTGGAACAAAATAGGCATCAGTCATGTAATACTGTTGCAAAAAAAGCAAATATTCTGGAGTGAGTGAGTATTGTAAGCAAGTTGCAAGATGTAATTTTTCACTCTACTCATCACTGATGATGCCTAAACTGGAGGAATGTGTCCAGTTCTGGGCACCACACTTTGAGAAAGACATAGAAAAACTGGAGAGAGTCCAGAGGAGAGTGACAAGAATGAGTAAAAGTCTAGAAAACATGATTTAGAGGGAAAGATGAGAAAAAACTGAGTTTATTTAGTCTGGAGAAGAGAAGACTGAGTGGGATATGATAGCCATCTTCAGTGATGTAAAAGGTTGTTATAAAGAGGAGGAAGATGAATTGTTCTCCTGATCCACTGAGGACAGGACAAGAAGTAGTGAACTTAAATTGCAGCAAAGGAGATTTATGTTAGATATTAGTAAAAACTTCCTAAATGTAAGAGTAGTTAAGCAGTGGAACAAACTGCCTAGTGAGATTGTGGCATCTCCATCATTGGAGGTTTTTAAGAACAGGTCAGATAAACACCTGTCAGAGATAGTCTAGATAATACTTAGTCCTACATCAGGATAGGCGACTGGATTAGATGCCCAATGAATGTCCATTCTAGTCCTACATTTCCATGAATGTATGAAATAGTGCAAAGGTGGCTCAGGGCAGATTTTAGTATGAAGGGGGGATGAGATGAAGAAATATAGTAAATAGGCATAGATTAAGTTAGTAATAACCATTGGAATCAACATATGTATTGCATCTTTGCTTTGATTTCCTGCAAAACAATCTGTTTAAAAAGCATACAAGAGGAGAAAATGTGTTGATTGTAGTCAAATTGGTACATACGATTAAATAATTTAATCAACATTAGATGACTTGTGAACACAAAAAGAGAGTTGGCAAGTGCGGATTCCAATCCCCCAGTGTATTACAGGCTGTAAGCCAAATGCTGTCTATGTGATGAGGTCAATAGTATCAAAGTATATTGAAATACAAATGTACTCTGCTAAAACAACATTCAGTTCATCTGACTCATTGGAAAAATATAGAAACCTTTAAAAATTGGATTGGACATGATTGAAATCTTGGTGTGGTGATGTTTATAAAATCAAAAATTTCTTCAGCTGTTTTGTGTGTTTGCTTTATTAAAAAGAATAGGGTGACACACTGGACCTCAAAGTAGCACCCTGTAACCCCCAAATTTATAATTTTGTGTATGATTCTGTTATTTCATGCAAAGCATGTCATGTAAGATACCATATGAAAGGTCGTGATCTGATGAAACTCGTCATTCAGCCAAAATATGCATATCATTAGTGTGTATGAAGTTATGAGATTTTGCTATATAGTTGTTATTGAAATATGTTTTGAGTTTGGGAGACAACCACTGATAGCTCTGCAGTGACAACAAAAGTGGTGACTTGCACCCAAATGGGCATTAAGCTACCATCATGAGCTATTGATCAGCAGGAGAATTGTAAACGAGAGATTTACAATTCAATAAGAGACAGTTGCTCAAGCACCACTCAATGGGGATTGATCAATTCTGTCACTCACTTGCACAAGCACCATACGAAGGTATGTACTGTAACTCAGTAAGGCTTCCAGGACATGCCTGGGCCAGTATGTTTTCTGGGACGTGACTTGAGAGTATAAAATAAGAGACGGGCATCATTAGTCCACCTCTTTCCTCCCCCACTTATTCTGAAGGCAACAAGAACGTTGGGAAAACAAAGACTTCAAACTGAGGAGACAGGTCCAAGGCTGAGAAGGAAATTCAGCCTGTGTATTAAGAACTGCAACCTGCCTGTGACATTCGGTGGGGTAAGAAAATCTGTTTGATTCAAATCTTGCTTAGTGTGAAAGTTTAGGATTTAGGATATGTGTTTACTTTTTATTTTCTTACGTAACTATCTCTGACCTTTATGCCTACCACTTATAATCACTTAAAATCTATCTTTTGTAGTTAATAAACTTATTGTAATGTTTTATTTTTACCAGTGAATTTGTCTAAAGTGTTTGGGGAATCTACTCAGATTACAAAGGCTGGTGCATGTCCACTGTCCTTTGACGAAGTGGAAAACTAATTAATGAGCTTGCATTGTTCATGTGGTTCTGTGGCCTGCGTAGTGCAGGAGGTCAGACTAGCTGATCATATTGGTCTCTTCTGACCTTAAAGTCTATGAGACTAAGAGAAAGTCTTGAGTAGCGTAAAATGGTATTTTCCTGGGGTTGGGGGATTTGCTGGTGTTTCTCTCTGTATGGTTCATGAGTGGCTTTGCGAGCATTCATGCAACTTAGCTGAGTGCGTCCCTGGGTGTTGTTGAGTGAGTGATAACAGCACCTGGAGGGGTCACTCAAAAAGCTTATCACTCTAAAAGCATAGTGAGAGAGATCCCAGGCTGGAGAGTTAAGGGGGCCCAGAGGTCTGACAGTTCCAGGTTGGGCCCTGGGGATCCCGTCACATATAGTTATTTTTCTAACTTCATTATTTTAGTTCTTTTATAGAATGTGATATAGACATGAAAGCAGTAAAAGTTGTCTTTTAAGGAAGGGTGAATGATTAGGCTTCTTTTACCTAGCCTCCACCATACAAAAGCAATAGATCTTTCCCAGCCACCTTTCTTTCCTCTGTGACTCTCACTCAGACTCTGACCTCTTAAGGTTCCAGCAGATCTTCAGCTTTCTTCTGGATGTGTGCCAGCCAGACAACTCAACTCTTTCTGTGTTTCCCCATGAGATGTATAATGAACTGTGAGGCACAACTGATGGGAAAGCCCTAAAAGGGTGTGCCATATGGAAAGATTGGTTAATCCAAGGGCTGCAGGGACTGAAAATCAGACGCTCTGGGTCAAATGATTTGCTGACTTACACCCAGTGCAAACCCAACTGCTTCACTGGAGATTCATGGTGTTTCCTAGTGGTTTGAACATAGGACTGGGAGTCAGGAGATCTGGTTTCTAGTCCATGCTACCGCAGGCTCACTGTATGACCTTGGACAACTCATGTGTATTATCCTCTCTGTGCCTCAGCTTCCCATCTGTAAATGAAGATAATAGTTATTCACTTTTTGTAAAGTTCTGTGAGCTATTTGATTGAAAAGTACTACGGAAGTGCTCAGTATTGTAAGTACTTAATATATCATTTGCAGAATGTCAGAGTAAACTTAAAAGACAGACATCAATAATACATTTACTAGCAAACAGTAAGAAAAATTCCCCATAAATGACCCTTCACTCTGCTCATCCGGTAGCGGGGGAGTAAACAGTTTGTCTGTGATTGCCTGCCTCACTTTTCTATTATAGTCTATTTGTTCTAGCTACCCTGTAATTACTACATTAGATCTGCTGAAATCATCCTCTGATTCACATTCAAACTATTTGCAAAAGCACAATTTAATTCTTTCTTGATATTTTATTGTATAGTTTATGTGAAGTGAGGCTCATGGTTCACTGCAGAGTGTACTTTTCAATAGCGCTGAGAATGTTTTGTTTTAAGAAGTTTAAATCTGTGAGAGGTTTCAGGCTGACAGACTTGGTGACTGACTTCCTGTAGAGACAGGATACTAGTGACATGGGCAGCATCAGTAGAAGTTTCCTCATAATGCCCCATCAATTTGCTTTACCCCAGCCCAAAGACATAATCTTCGAGGATGACAGGGTAATTTGATATCCTGGTTCACTATGGCAGTCTGGAAATGTATGTGAACTTACACATTCCAGCCTGATCTTACAAACTCTGTATATAATTGTACCCTTATGGTTGTCTTTCACTGTATCCTTACATATGATTGCACCATGTCTAGGGAGTGAGGTATTGCATGGGGGCTCATGTCCAAACCTGGGCTTATCAGCAGGAGGACTTTTATGTGTGTGTGCACGTGCTTGAGCAGAGAGACCAAAACCAGCAGACAAGAGTAGGCAGAAGGAAAGGAGGCGGAGAAGAATCCTTGGATCCCTGAAAGATAGTAAGATATAACGGCCTCTCAAGGAGGATGAGGAAACTGAGGCAGAGTATTGCCTGCAGGTGTTTGTTGTTTTTCCATAGATCTGTATATCTCTTGTGCTTTCTCTGAGATCAAAGTGTGTGTGTTTAGAAATTCCTTTTCAAAGTCTGTGTTCCTTGCAGTTGCACAGTTATGTAGCTCCCAAAGAGGTAAAAAGTTAAACCACAGCTCAGTGGAAGTCAGGGAGACATGGAGAGCCAGCACTAGCTTCAGGGCCTAGGCATTTGGACCATAAGGTCCCTACTGCCAAGAGGGGTGTCAGACACAGTGACTGCACTTGATTTGTGTGTATGAAGAGTCAGAAACAGTGCCTAAACTCTCCCTGGGCCTAATGAGCCAAGAACATGGGGGATCCAAAGATTGCATCTTGTACTGCAGACTCATAAGTGTCCACCAGTGGGAGTGTATCTAGGGTTGTAATACCCGTTCAATTTTTTGTCTCTCTATAAGGCAGCTGACACACAGTTGTGCTGTGGATATCTGTAAGCCAAGAACTGAACTGAGGCTACCAGTTCATCTTATCTAGGCTGCTGAACAATCATACAATTACAATCATTTGTGTCACTATCTGCAACAAATTCAAACCACTGATGTAAACATCAAAAGCTTCAGAGCCCATTTTTGCTTTCAGCATTTCAGTTCCATTGGGAGCCGCTTAGTGGTTTTCGCTGTATTTCCTCTTTTTTTCTCTCTAATATTTTGGTGCATAGTACTAACCTCACTTAGCATTTTTTAAATTATTTTGTAATTTACTGCTAGAACTGACAGGCTGCTCTTTGGGATTTACGTGTACAGGAGTTTGGTCTAAAAATAGTATACTAAAAGGTTAGTGGAAAAAATAGAGCAAAACCCTAACCAAAGTCATTCCTTTTGCTTAGCTGTGAGATGATGAATGACCTTCTTTTGTATCTATATTATAATTTGTCCTTAATAGATAAGAGTATAGTTTAAATGCAAAAATTTGAGTCAGTAGAGTGAGACAGACTAATATATTTTCTGCACCATCCCTATGGAAAGGCACAATTCCCTAGTGTTCTCAGAACCTGCCTCACTCAAAATAAGAGAACAATTATTAGTGTTTAAATAAAAATAAACCTTTTTAGGTACTCCTACATATCTGCTTTACAAACTCATGCTTTTGGACATGTTAAATGAATGGTACAGCTAATATATGTTGTTTATAGTGTTTCTGGAAAATATGATCATGGCTAGAAAGCATGAATAAACAACAACGAATTTTTACAGGACTGAATCAGCATTTACAGTTGCTAAGGAAACATTGCTTTGCTTTCCTTTTAGTTATGTATATTTCTTGGCTTTCTTCCTTATCTTAATACTGATTGACACTTGGTGTATACTCTATTGTCCTCATCATTTTCAGTCTCTTCTCCTGAAGTATATGTGGATTGAAATTCCCACCATTGTGGATTTCTGCCTCATTAATTTCCTTTGAGAGACACTTTCTCCTTGTTTTCACAGAGCTTGGTGCCTTAATCAGACAGCTGGCTCTCCTTCATCGTGAATCTTCTCTGTAGTGCTATGGTCTGGGCTAGTGCAAGGAATACTGTCTTATGCCTCTTTACCTGAGCTCATTGAAACAAAAACCATTTTATATGTAAAAATTGAAAACTCCTTATGTTTTTTCAGAAACCTTTTACTAAGTAACAAGTCTAATTCTTTTACAAGTTGTTAATAAGAGATTAGAAGCATTTAATATTTATTACGACCAGATAACTCATATGCAACAGGATACAAGAAAGAAAATTTTTTTAGTCATTTTATAATCTCATTGGAAGTGCAGTTGTGCTCTGAAAAGTCACTCAAAAATGGCAGTGTGGGTTTCTATGTTAATTACCTTTCAATTATTTCTAAATCAAATATCAAACGATAGATAACAGATAGATAAAAGGGGCATCAGAGAGCAATCAATATAAATAAGTTATGAAATATAGAAAATGGGTAAGGGAAGTCAACAGAAAAATCCATAGTTGACAGGGCTGAGGACAATAAGAAGATTTTATAGTATATAAGAAACAAAAGAAATCCTAATAATATTATAGGCCCAGTATTAGATGGAGATGGTAAAATCGTTAATAATGATGCAGAAAAAGCAGAAATTTTCAATAAATATTTCTATTTAGTGTTTGGAAAGAAGTGGGATGATGTACTCATATCATATGAAGATGAGGAAATACTTTCCACTCCATTCATAACTAAGGAAGAGGATAAATAGAATCTACTAGGGACAACTATTTTTAAATCAACAGGCTCACATGACTTGCATTCAAGAGGCCTAAAAGAGTTAGTTAATGGGGTCTCTGACTTGTTGATGTTCAGTTTTAATCTTAGAATAAGGGGATAATCCCAGAAGGCTAGAAAAGAGTGTTAATGTCATGTGGGATGACCTGGATAACTACAGGTCAGTTAGCCTAACATCAATCCTGGACCAAATAATGGAAAAGCTGTTACAGGACTCAATCAATAAAGAATTAAAGGATGAAAATACAATTAGGGCCAGTCAGCGTGGTGTTATGGAAGAAAGGCCTTGTCAAACAAACCTCATTTCATGTTTTGATAAGACTACAAATTAGGTTGCTAAAGGTAATGGCGTAGATGTAATCTGCTTAGACTATTGTAAATGTTGTTGTAGCCGTGTTAGTTCCAGAATATTAGAGAGATAAAATGAAAGAGCTCTGTGTAGCTTGAAAGCTTGTCTCTTTCACCAACAGAAGACAGTCCAGATCTGTTGGCTTTATAGCATTTGTCCTTTACATAGAAGCTGTAGTGAGGTTCAGCCTTGAAGGGATAATGTACACAAAAGCTGAGTGTTCTTTTTTTTTTTAATTCCTCTCTAACATGCTACTGATTTAGAAGCTTGTTTTAACACTAAACACTCCAAGTGCTATTTTGCAAAGTGTTTTTACAACACTTATTTTCTTTGGAAAGCTCTCCTCAGAAGGCTTTTCACAAGATGCCAACTGCTTGAATAAGATGTATGAGGGCTTAGCGCCTGCACAGTGGTGTCTTTCCCCCAACACTGAGTGCAAAATGAAACTGGTTCATTATAATTTGGCTTGGCAGAATTTGACATTTTCTTATTCATCGATGGATATGAATTTTAAAACATTTTTTAATTTTTATCTATTTAAATTTTCACCGTGGCAGGAAATTATGAGACATATGTCAGACAATTGGGAGGGGGAGGGTGGTCAGACAATAAATATTTAATAGCAGTAAATGTTGAGATTCAAAAAGTTAAAGTTGTATAACTGTTCAAACACAAATTGTCAACATCACATGTCAAAATAAACAAAGTAAATATTCCTAAAGAAACCGATACATTCTCAAGCAGCATTTTTCGTAGTTTGCCTATCTGTAATTTTTGAATATCCCAATGGAAATATCTTTTTTTTTTCATCCATTTATGTATGTACAATGAAATTAACTGTTCCTCACCAACAAAAAACTAATCCTTTGAAGCCTAATTATAATATTGAACAGAGTCTATGTAATTCTGCTATAAGTACCTGAGACACCAAACTGCTATTGGTGTGATCCTTTTCATTTGCTAAGGCCTTAGGCACAGGTTTTTAAAAGTGTTTAGATGTTGCTGTGCTCAGTGCTGCAGCACCTAGCTAGGCACTAAGAAGCCTACAATGGGGCAGAAACATCCATTGAGAGGTGGTGGGATTTAGTTTCCTAAGTGCCTAAATCACTTTGGAAAATGAGATTTAGTCTCCTAAATTAGTTCGGTGTTGCAGTACTGAGCATAGCAATACCTAAATAACTTTAAAATCTGGGCCTTGGAGACCTTGATAAAGGGAGTGCAGCAGAGTGCTGAGTAAAAATAGGCTGAGCCAACCCTCTTCAAATGGAGCCCTGATTGAGGAGAATTGGAGCCGGCTGAGTAAGCCTGCATGGAGAGGGCCAATAGGGAGCAGCTGCCAGGCTCGTTAGCCAGGCACTAGAAAGGCTCCCAAGAAGGCACTGCAAAGGGGGTGATAAACAGCTTGAAAGAGAGAAGCTGGAGTAGTGAGGCCTCTGGGATTGTTAGGCCAGACTCTGTGTCAGGAGATGATAGTGGGTAACAACCTGTAAATAAAGTGCAGCGGTGGGAGCATGAAGCCAAAGTCTGAGTGGTTTTTGGGCACAGAGGACCTGAGCAACAAGAGGTCCCTGCACAAACCTGCTACATGTGGGAGCTTGTCTGGGATCAAGAGCTAGTGAATGAGGTTGGTGGTTCTGGGATGGAAGAGATCCTGCAATGGCTCATGGAGGAGCAGGAGCAGATGCAGTAGGTGATGCAAAGCTTCCCCCAAACCCATCAGGTGGAGAGATAGGTCTTGCTCACCTGGCAGGCCAAACAGCAGAAGAGCCTGTAGGACTTCATATGGGAACAGGCCAGCATGCAGCAGCAGCTCCTTCAGTGAATAGTGAGCCTTATGGGGGGATGCCAGTCAATCTCTGGGTTTGGGACTGTGCAAAATGAAACTGACAGATGACCTGGACCCATTCCTTGGTAAATTTGAGGGACATAGAAAGGGGAACATATGGGAACAGGGCAGCATGGAGCAACAACTCCTGCAATGAATGGTGAGCCCCGTGGGGGGGATGCCAGTCAACCTCTGGGTTTGGGACTGTGTAAAATGAAACTGACAGATGATCTGGACACATTCCTTGGTAAATTTGAGGGACATAAAATTCAGGACATAAAAAGGGGAACTCCCCACAGATGGAATGTGGTTTTGCTGAATTTTGTGGCTGGACTCATGCTGGAGCATAAGGAAAGGGGCTGAAGTTGCCCACCATCCCTGGGAGGATGGGGAGGAAACCCCAGAGGGGCCTGGTGTATACAGCCTCTGCCTGCTCACTTATCCAAGGGGAGCTGGTAAAGCCACACTGGATAATCCCAGGAGTGAGGATAAGCCTGAAATGCATCCACAGGGATAAGACGTTCTGCCCAGTGGCCCAAGTGTGGGGCAGGTTTGACTGGCAATGGGTCGGGGTAGTAGCAGGACTACCATACTCGGTGGTTTTGGACAGACTGGGACTGCTTCCCAAAAGGGAAGGGAACCAGTGGATTGGGGCCCAGCAGGAAAAGAAAAAGCAAGAAGTCCCTAAAAGGGGTGGGTGGAGCCCCCAGAGCTAAGGAACCCAGTGAAGTGGGAGACCTGAGACAACAGCCCAGAGAGGAAAAGGGTGACAGGGGAGACCTGAAACCCCAGAGCCCAGAGCGGAAATAGGATAAGAAGGAAGACCCTAGATGACAGAGCCCAGAGGAAGAGAAAGGAAGGGAACAGCCAACCCAGGCCCTTTGGAAGGGTGAAAAGGGCCAGGGGAGCCTCTCTGAATGCCACCCCTGAGAGGGGTGGCCCGGGCCATGCTTGATAGGCTCAAGGAACCTGAGGTCTTTATGGTCCTGGGGAAGATCAGGACAGACCCCCGCTAAAAGACAAGGGATGTAAAGAAGGGGGACAAACCCGGAGCTGTGACTGGTGCGAGGACAAGTGAAGCTGTGGGGGCATCTGACACCCATGCAGTGTACTCTCTGCCAGTGGGAGATGGGCAAACCCCAAAAGAGTAACCCTGGGAATCACCCCATAGAAGGGGAGAAACTTCCCCACCAGTAGAGGAAGGGGGGATCGTGGAAGGTTGAACCTAGCGGTTCATAGGAGGAGGAAGTGGGGGAGTGTGTGACAGGGTGCTGGGAGAAACCAGGCTGATTCATCCCTCTGCCCCGGAGCCCTAATTGAAGGGAATTGGGACAGGCTAAGGAAACCTGCACAGAGTGGGCTGATGAGGAGCAGCTGCCAGGCTCATTAGTCAGGCACTAGAAAGGCTCCCAAGAAGGGAGGGTGGAATCAAACAACCAGCAAAGTGAGAAGCTATAGGAGGAGGGTGAGCTCCCCTTAATCAGGGGCTGGAGCTGTGAGGCCCCTGAGACTGTTAGGCTGGAATGTGCATCAGTAAACGCTGGTGGGCAATAACCTGTAAATAAAGTGCATTGGTGGGAGTATGAAGCTGAAGTCTGCAAATGGTTTGTGGGTGCAGAGGACCTGAGCAGCTTGAAGGCCCTGTGTAAACCTGCTATGGGGGGAAAGGAGAAGGTGATTCAGATGAATAGGGATGCAAGAGACAGAAAAATGGAGCGAGATGTGACAGTTCAGGAGTTTGGTAATGAGGTCATGAGCCTTTCACTTGTGAGTTACATACAGATTGGTTAGTGACCAACAATTTCCTGGCCAAGGGTGAAACAGGTAATATCTCTCTTCCCTCATGGGCCCTCATGTCCAGCTGAGGTACAACAGCAGAAGCGTGCATGTAGGTGTATGCTCTGTTTATGAACAGGGTCGTTCTGTGGGTGAACAGTGGATTTTGGCCTCCAGGATTGTTTGTAGGGAATGTTTCATGAGCATTAAATTCACTTAATTGGTTTTTAACAGAAATTATCCTATATAAGTTAGTAATGGGCTAGTCTAGTTGGCTAATTACAGTGGGCTACCAGTCAGCCTAGTAAAGGGTTTGTTAAAGGGCTCACTGTGATACTTAAGGACTTGTTTTCTTTTCTTCCAATGGGAATATGGTAGGCCCTCATCCTGCACTGAGCTCAGTGGACTACTCGTGTGTAAAGCTAAGCGTATATGGGCATGTCTACACTAAAAACTTAAGCTGACCTATATTTGGTCAGCTTACAGCCATTGCAGTGGTGCATGTCCACATTACCTTGCTTGGGTCGATGATGCGTGTCCTCACCAGGTGTGCTTCCACCAACAGAAGAGGGGCCATGTGTGGAGCTGAGAGGTCAGTCTCTCAGCTCTGCTGCCAGTTCCCTGCCAGAAGCCTGGCACCCCCTTTGGCTCCCTGTTCCTCGCTGGGAGTGGGGGAAGCCGCCTGGGGCTTCTTGCTTCCCACTTCCTTACCGGGAGGGGATGGGGAAGATGCCTGGGGCTTCTTGCACTGGCTCCCAAAGAAGGACAGGATCCAGCTGCCCAGCTCTCCAGAAGAGCAGGGAGCAGGAGTTTAGCTGCCCAGCTTTCTTGCTCCTGCTGTGAAATTCACAGGCGAGCTAACAGCCCAAGTAAGTAACACAGTGTCTGTACAGACACTGCATCACCCTAACTACACCAACATAAACCCTACACCTCTTGTGGAGGCGGAGTTATTATTGCAATTACATTGGCAAGACAAGGCTGTAGTGTGGGGACTAACATAATTAGGTTGGCATAAGTTGCCTTACATTGACCTAACTTTGTAGTATAGACCAGGCCCCTGTAAGTGTGTGCAGGATAAGAGGTCTAGGTACTTGCGTTAACACAATATTAAGAAAAGATCCATCTCAGGCACTTATATTTTTCTCCTATGTATTGATTAAAAATGAATATAGGTATTCGTATAAATTGGAAAAATCACAGTAAGTGATTGGAATGTACTCTTGGGGGAGATTTTGAAGAGTGCCTCAAAAGCCAATGGGACTCATAGTCCTAAATCACTTAGGTGCTTTAGAATATCTTCCCTTCAAATTTTATTTTATGGGTTTAAAAGTAAGCTGCAAAGCTTAAAATGAAAATTGTTTCTCGTTATTTATACAGACAAAAAGGACAGGCTTGAGATCTTCATTTATTGGAGCCTGTAATACAGCAAAGAATGACAAAGTAAGTTTGAGAGGAGGTAGTGTAGAAGGATGAGCATTAGGTCTGTGAAGATTGAGCTGTTTGGTTTTACACACAGGTCTAGATAGTCCCCCTTTTTAATATAAATTTGTTAACATTTGTAGACAGATTTTAGACTGAGGGCTGAAGTGTTAGTCTACAAGGACAAACTAAACCACTGGAAGTGACTTTTAAGGAGGGAAAATTAGGCTGAGTAGTGCATGGCATCTGGGAATACACTACATAGGCAGCATTAGAAAAGGTGTAGTCATCTGCAAATTAATTTCAGATTTATATTCTGTATTCACTTATTTACCAGGCTGAGTTATCTTCACTGAACCAGGGCATGTAAGTGCTTTTTCAACAGGGGGAATAAGAATTTAAAATAAAGAGAGTTAATACTTGTTTGTGTGCTGAATGCTTCCTACTGCTTGCCCAGTCATGACATTCAGTGCACAGATCTGGAACTCAGGCTCTGATCCCACAGTTTATTCTGATACAAATGGTCCTGTCATATGACTACTTCCAGGGGCATCAAGGCGACATTTTGGAGAATCAGACTTTCAGTTTAAATTTAGTTTTGTTTTCCTTCTAATGTAGATCTTTCCTAAATTTTAAGAGACACATGGAAAGTTGTTATATAATTCCCATGAACAGCAGTTGAAATTGAGTGAATTAATGTTCCCACAGTGCTTTCAAAATGAAGAGCTTGTATTTCTTCTAAAGTGTCCTCCATTCTAAGTAAAGGTCTCCACCTTGGGTATCATCAAAAGCCCACTGAGGTTGATATCTATGTTCCATTGGGTTTTTTTTTTAATGGCTTTGGATCAGGGAATGTATCTCTAACTGGTAGAATCTTTGTGTGAGTGGGCAAATAGTCCTGCTATCATGAAGAATTTTTCTGGTTTCTCTACTACCCTCGTGGAATTGGATGGTGAAAGGTTGTGAGTCGTCACCCCAACTCCCTTTACCTGGATGCTTGTCTGGTCTAGAGCATGTCTTTCTCCTGTGTGGCGTAGTTTTCCCAACTCCAATAAGGCTGTGCCCAACATCCTTGGGGAGCTTAACCCCCAGTCATCATGGGTTGCTTGGGACAGGGGCTAGGGGATCCCCACCCTAGAGTAGCTGCTCCTCACTGGCCACCTCCCTGACCCAGAGATCACTACGTTGAGTATAAACCACATATCATTTATTAAAACAGCAGCTGTGAACAAAGAAAGGAAAAACTGAAAAGGTAAAGGATCAAGAAACCCTGCACTATGGGCACAGGGAACATTGTAAACAATAATCTCTGGCACTCGCAAAATTTCACAGCTTATTGCATATATGTTCTAGATGTTCTGTAGTGATACTGCAGGTAAGACACCTGCTCTGGTGGTGGCTACACATCCTCAGGCTCCAGGTGGCAGGACCCTTCCCCCAGAGACCCTCTTGTCATGTTTGCATCCCTCTCCCCCAAAGTCCAGCCCCCAAGGCTCACGTGTCTGGCAATGTTTCCCCACTATTGAGCCCTCTCTGCTCAGGATCCCCACCTCATTTTCCCTAGCTGCTCGCCACACTTGGCTCCAGTTTACTTGTTGCACAGAGGATCTTTCCCTATCCTAGCTCTGGCCCAACAGCTCCCCACTGTAGCTTGGTCCCAGCTCACCATCGGCACAGATGGGTTCCGCTGATCTGGCTCAGGGCTGCTGCCCTGGCTCCTGCAGTCTCCCTGGTTCTGTTCTGAGGTCTGGTTCCCAAGCTCTGGGCTGCTGCTCAGGATGCTGTGGTCTCTCTGGCTCTGCCTTTCTCTGCCCTCAGCTCAGTTAGATATCAGGCCCTGGGCTCTCAACCCCCTCATTGGCCACTGTCCATCCCACTGACTTGACTTGCTGACCTTTCACTTTCTCCTGGTATTGGGGGAGGGCCAACCAAGAAAACAAAAGTTTTCAGTCAGGGGCCACAGTCATCTTACTTTAAAAAATGGATTTGTGTTGTAAGTCTTCGGTACTGTTTCAGTACCAATGTATGCAACAAACAAGAAGCTTATGTGTTTATTAAGCGTTAACTATTGACTTTTCCCCCCAGTTTTTTCTAAACTTAAAAAAAAAAAAGATTTCCTTGCCAAAAATTGACAGTAATGTGGGCCCAAGATAAATTTCCTAAATTTTCTACTGTAAATAGTACTGGCAGAATTCACATGCCAAGCTCTGGGTGCATTTGTGTAGCGGGAGCATCTGGCTTTTTTGCAGACAAATGTGTTGCCAGCTTTGGAACGGGCTCTTGGTCTGTCACATAATTTGGTTTCTGTTGGCAGGCAGCTTTGTCGTCTTTAATGCCATTTCTTGCAATTTTCCTTTGACTTTAAATAACTGATTTATTTTTATCCATTTTAAATTGTGTTCTGAATAAAACTTTTACTTAGTTCTATACAATGCCCTATTATAGTCAGAAGCAGACTCTTTCTTCCACATGCACATTCAATTACTGAGTAATTCTAAGTGCTGATCTTAGTGTCAACCACTTGCTGATATATAACCTATGCGTACTGTACATGGGTGACAACATTTACTTTGTAGATTCAAGTAAACCATTAATTTTTGTGCAGGAAGCTGATTGTGAAGCTGTATTCAAAACAATATCCTTTATACTGCAGTTTCTTAAGCAAGAAACAGAACTAACAGATAGCTAGTTTCTGACTGGATAAACTATGGGCTCATTAAACTATTGTCTTATGCTTTGGCAATTACAAAAGTATTTAATAGCTGAGAGATAGTGTACTTAGCATGTCTAAAGAAGAGTGGGTCAAGTCAGCCCTCTTTGCGTATCATGTATTGCAAGAAGTGTCCTGTATTTCACTGTAATTGCTCATCTGGATTTTGCCAGTGTTATGCTGGATGGAATATGTTCTGCACTTGCTTTTTAAACACCCCAGATAACACTTTTCCATTTCAAAAGCTGTGCATGGAGGTGTAAGCCCACTTCTTCCTCTGATTACAAAAGAATTGTTTCCACTCAGAACCTGACTTCAACCTCAAGATGTCAAAAATTGCCATAAATAAATTACAATACCCCTGGCAGGTGGGTAAATATGAATTTAAGTCCCTAACTTTAGGCACCTGAGTGTGACTCTCTTGTTCACAACCTCTCTCTGTGCTTCCCAACCCATAACGTTTTTTATAACTTATTCTTTGTACTACATCAGTGCTTAGAGGCGCCAGTCATGATTAAGGCCACAGTCTGCAGGTGCTGTACAAATGCATGGTATAGCCCTTTTCCTTCTCTGGGGCTACACCAAGGAAAGGGAGAGGGAGAAGCATAGATGTAAGAACTATCTGTGTTTACATAGACTAATTCTGTTTTGGCCGGTTTATTACGGTAATTATGTTCTGTTAGTGCTCAAAAATTCCAATCAGGATTGGGTTTCCTCTGTGCTGGGTGCTGTACAAACACTGAGAATAACAGTCCCTGCCCTAGAGGGTTTTACACTGTGGCACTGTTTGCACAGAATATACTGCAGTACAGAGAGCATGTACGTGTTGAAAATGCAAGCACTAGGGCCCACCCAAAAGACTGCTAGGGCCCTTCTAATAGCATCTTTAAAGTACTGGGTGTCACAGCTAAAACAGCTTTGCAGGGCAATAAATGACTGTGGGGAAAGTCCTGAAAATGAAGTTGTGTAAAAGGTCAAGCTGTCTGGGAACAGGCACTCTGGGTAAAATCCTGGCCCAACTGAAGTCTGTGGCAGAACTCAATGGACCTCACCCTCCATGTGTATTCTTAAACAATGAGAGAAAATTAGGGTACTGTGCGTTTGCAGTACACTATTTTCACTTGTGTGTTGCATGTATCCCAACTTCTCTGTTGTCCTTATGACTGTGTGCTTTTATATGTTATAGGTGAAGATGGTAGCACCACGTATTACTAAAGTTTTTGCCATGCAGTGGTACAAATTTTCCTTTTGGTTACACCAGGGTTAATAAAATAGTGTAACTGAAAGGAAAGCAATCTGCTGTAAATTAAATTTAAAAAGATATTTGTTATTGCCTGTATCATTGTCTAAAACAACTGGCAAAAGGAAACACTAATGCGCGTGCGTGCACGCGCACACACCTCAAACTCGCACATCTTGGGAACTGATGATCCTTTCCACTCTTCATTAAGGCGTCTTGGAAAAGTTCTTTAGCCATTATCAAAAATGATTTTGCTTTTTATAGCAAGATGACTGCCATCCACAGGCGGCTCAGAAATGTCAGTTGTAACTGTGCTCCTGGTGTGGAGAATTCTTACCTTTTAAAACCTTTAATTTGCTGGGCTGAGTATGAGAAAATGTGTATAATTATCTTTTACAGAGCTAGAAAGTCTCTGCATTTAGGGCAATTTTTAACATCTGTACTTCCTCTGTCCACCCTGTGATTTCAATCTGGATGACTCACTACCCTGTATCTATTTTAAAGTGTCAGATTTGCCCACGTGAATTGACTATCCTATAAATGCCATAATCCTCAAGTGCTGGAGACAGTGACAAACTGATGTCATTACTGTATGATATCAGTCTTCTGGCCCACTGATTGTTTTTTCTGTCAGACACCATGTGTTTGAGTATCATGTTTGCTCTGGGTTTTCTTTTTTCCTTGCCTGGTGTCTTTTTCTCTGAGTCATCTTACAAAATAGAGCAGTGAATAAATGTAAAATGCTATTAGGTGGGATTTTCAAAAGTACCTAAGGGAGGTAGGTGCCCAGTTTTACTTTAAGTGATAGTTAAGTGCTTTTGAAAATGTTAACCAAACACTTGTTGAAAATCAGTGAGAGTTGGGTGCCCCTTACTCACATTTGAAAATCACACCCATTGGGTAATGTGATATAACTATGACTTTATATTTGTACTTGCAGTCAAATTTCTCTTGTGATTTTATATTTTTTCTTTTATACAAAACAAAGGTAATAAAACCTGAGTAACATAATCAAAAACCTTCCCATTGGGATCAACATTTAAACATCCTTCGTATCCCCCATAGATGCTATTAAAAAGGGTTATTTGCTTCAAATTGGTTTGCTAGGATACATTTAACTAGCCCAGCCAAGAGAGCTTAATCTTATTGGCAAGCTCTCTTTCTTTGTGTCAAACCCATAGGCTAGGCATGGCATTAGTGGTATCCTATGGGGCTGGAGTAGAACTGCTCTACTTAGGGTTGCAATGGCTTCTACTACACTTGTTTCCCTTGCATGTCCCTGACCTTTCTGCATTAGCCACTGCATTCATGAAATTATAGATCTATGCTGCTTTTCACACTCCTCCTCCACCTGTGTTCAACCTCCACTTTTACTGGATGTAGTGATCCTATGTGCACTTGAGCTGCATGATGCACAGAGTCTCTGTCCTTTTATGTGAGAGCCCATGGTGGTGATTTCATCGTGGTTAGGATTGCAGAAGGGGCAGAATTTCCCTCTATCTGCAGGTGATGAATTTGAGGTGACTCCTATACTTTGGCCAGGCAAAGGGCACCATTCTTCAAATGAATCCCAATTTAGCTTTTTGAAGCTGATCAGCCTTTAAGAAAAATCCACATTAATAATTAAAAGATGACTTGTCTGATTATATTTCAGCATTGGCAACACTCCCATCTCTTCATGTCTACACATGAACTATATTGTTATATTACTGAAACATCAATAGAAAGAAAGGTGTTGTTAGAACAGGGGCTGACATTTTCAGATCTGAGAAAGATCAAAGTAATCCTACATAGCTGCTTTTGAATGAAAGCCTATTTATTCCTAATACATTGGAGCAATTATTCAAGAACATTTTAACTACTTGAAAATATGTCCCCCGTGGTGCTGTCAAAATCACTGAGACCTTTAGCTTAACTGCTTCAAAAAGTGCCTGCCAAACAACTGAGTGCAGATTTAATTTACTTCTCTCACTTTTCAAAAATTGTAGACAAAATACATTCATATTGCTTTAGGCTAATTTGTCATCTTTTCCTAATGTCTGCCCCATTTTGGGCACAAGCACTTCAATATGAATGAATACTCTTGATGAATTAACTCAGTCTACACCAAAGTTGAGTACATTGAAAGTGACAGAACTGTGTAGTTCCTGCTTTTTGCTCAAATCAAATGATAATTTGAGGCTAGCAGAAGTAGGTAAAAGCAGATTGTGTTCATCAGGTCTCCTTCACATGAAAAACTTGACACTTAAAGTACAGTTCAGTTCTGGAAAATGACTATAAAATGTGATTGGGGGAGGGGGGAGCTTTTGTATTGGTCTGCTAATTTTTGTACCACTATCTATGAGAACTAGGGGAATCTCCTGGATAATTAAATAAGGGTTAAGTTAAAGCTTATTGAATTAAGTTTAATACTTTTGGGATCCTTTGTATTAAAAATACATACAATTTCACAATAGTGCATAAACAATTGCAACCCCTCTAGGAGATGTGACTAATGTAAACTTTGGGAAATGGTAAGAACTTCAAAAGACTTTTTTGAAACAATATGAACTTTTCAAGTGGGTTTCCCAGGAAACCTCTAGGAAGAGGGGACATGCTAATGTAACTCCTTTAGTTTAGGCAAGAAACTCAGCTGTCTGATGTTTTGCCCTACAGAGGGTGCCTATTTATCTGGCTGATTATCCAGTTTAGGGGTCTTGGAAGAGACCAAGAATGGGTAAAGGAATCACTCACAGGTTATGGGGGTTCTTGCTCTGAGCAAAGTGTGTTAGGAACTCGAAACCACAGAAAACCCCAAAGGGGGTATGAAGGACTGCTCCCTTGTCAGAACCCATGTTGGAATTAGGGTGATCTCTGGTAAGATTGTTAGCATGTGTGCAGGTTCTTTTATTGTTTTAATGTTTTCTCTAATGCTTTTACCTAAAAAATAAATTGTGCTTGCTTAGAAAGAGATGTGTGGTAGCTTAACTGTGGTAATTACCCTTTTAAGCATCTCTGAAGAAAAGGCAAAAGAAGCCATCTTAGGCAGCCTTTTTTTGCTAGGGAAAGCACAGTGTAGGCAGGGAGCTGTGCAGCCTCAAAACACTCTGGGCAGAAGGGAGACGCATGTCTTTAGCCAAGAGAGGCAATGGCTGGGGGCCCTTGCTGGACCATAGAGAGGGAATATAGATGCAGTTGCCCTGAACTGTGACATCATCTGCTTTACGTAGTCAGTATAATTTGTGTAGTCACTTCATTCTATAACTGATATATGTCCTTACAGGTCTTAAGCCTGATTTGCCTTTTAAAAAAAAATCTTAATTTGCAGGAGAGAGATCTCTCCTGTGCCTAGTTATTGGATGGAGACCGTTGTGATTTTGCACTTTGAAAATGATGGCAGAACCCCTGTTGCCCCCACTGAAAGGAAGTCCTCTTTTCTCCCCATGATCATAATTTTTTTGGAGAAATGTTCAGTTTTTTGGGTTCTTTTGTCCTTCCAAGCAGAACTATATAATAAAGCTACTAGACAGAGAGATGTGATAGCTAGATTATCCAACACTATATTCTTCATTGACTGACAGAGTCCACCAGAAAGAACTTTCTCTGGTAGTAGGCAATTTTGGAACACATTACTCCATGCATACCCTGAACTCAGTCCCATGTGGTCCATTTGCCATGAGTTGCAATGAATTGAGTGGAGCTTCAGACTACATTCTCAGAAAGGAGCAGGTTTTGGTGGCTTTTTAAGAGGCTATGAGGAATTAAAAAATAGGGAGCAAGCACCACAACTGTGGAATCCATGAAGCTTTCAGAATCAGTAGAGGTATATAAAAGGGAGCTCTGTGTGCTGGCAGGCCTAGTGGTAGTGCACCTGACTTCCAGTCCCTTGCTTCCCTGGCAGCAGTGCTTCAGCTCTTAAGGATGCCTGGTAGGGGGTACCCAGACTTTCTCTCTACACTGTGTCCCAGCCCAGGGCCCTCTATGAAATAATGCTGGCTGGGTCCCCCCAGTGCAGAGTATAAATCCGCTGCTCTGAGCTACTTCCTAACTTTGTCTTTTATTTTGAGGCATGGCCCCAATAATCCAGTCTGTAGTGTTTTGACTCAAGAAATGCCCCCTTGTGGGCCTTTTGTAGTGTCCTGCCACAGCCTCAGGTCCCTCTGGGTTGAGTGGAAGTAAGGCCTAACCCTACAATGTCCCTATGGTTAACTCACATAGTTCACTCCCTGCTGGGTGCTCCTCGGTCAGGGATGCAATGCTTTTTCCCTAGTGGCTGTCCGGCTCCTAGTGGTGCTCCACTCATGTAGAGAAGGAGCTAGCTCCTGCCCCTTTGCTAGCCAGCAAACTTAGCCAGGTTCTCCCCTTCTCTTCTTCCCCCAAGCCTGGCATTGGCTACAGGTATCTTGGGGCAGGTTTATCCAGGCCCAAAGGCTCTCTTTAATGTTGTTTGTGCATGTGTGAAGCTTCTCAGCTGTATCCCAAGACATTTTTTGGCGTGGAGTCTCCTGAAGGTGTTTGTGTGTATGTAAGTAATCATGCTTTCAAGACCAGTTTTCTTTCTGTGTGCTTCTGCAGTAAAATTATACTCATGTGCTTATTCATTTTGAGCAGCTATGCTTCATAGTACACATCATATTTAATCAAACTACACATCATATTCAAAAAAATTATGGGTCACATCTAACCTTTTATGATGTGCAAAGTGTAGAAAACCACATACGTTGGCTTCAGAATGCGGCAAGGTCAACCCACAGTAGAAGAGCCAGGAAAAGAAATTCTGCTGAACTCTGGGAAGTTTCAGAGCTGATTAAAAGAATTCATGTAAATGAACTTTTCAATGCTGCAACTAACAATTCTCCCCTCCAAATGTATGGAGAAGTGCAATGATTGGTAAGAAAATTTAAAACTTACCAAGAGACGTATCTAGAGGAAACCACTCCTTACCTGTCCAGGCTTAAGGAGAAACTCTTAGTGGATTTCTTTCCTCTACTAATCACTGACCATTGTTTAAGGCTTTTGTCTTATCAATAATAATTAATAATTTTTAAAAATTAACAGTATTGTCACTTTATTGACATAGGCCCTGCTCCTGCACTCATTGGCTTGAATGGGAGCAGGATTCAACCCATAGATAAAATACATCTCCAGCCACTGAGTTCTTTTCAGTCTAAATAAAAGAGGGCAAACAGGGCAAGGTATGTCGTCATAAAAATGTTGCCCTTTTCTTATCTGCTGAAAATCCACAGAGACACAAACCTTTAAACCAAGGAGAGCACACATATGCGCACTCAATAGCTAATTTCCCGCTTATATTTATAAAACACAGTAGGCAGTGCAGAATTTGAGAACACTTGGTGAAATAAAGCAGCATTGCACTTTATAAATAATTCCTACAGTCTATTTTAACTTGTCATTTTCACCATTAGTCAAGAAGCAATTAACATTTTTGTCTACATGCTAATTTCTAGCCTAATAACAGTCTATCAGGTGATATTTCTCTGAGATGGGAACATACGGTGATATGATATGATTGTGTTAGTATAATATAAAGAGAGTTCTTGGGGATGCTTTACTATGTATTACTTCATGCTTATACTGAATTGAAACATAATCTCAGTTTCTAGTAGGAATGGAATTTTATTTTTCATCAGGAATGTAATAAAACATGGAGGCATAACTAAAACTCAGTATTGTATTTTATAACTTGAATCTTTAGGAGAATTAAGTAGATCTGGTTGAAAATTTTTTACATTGTACTGTTTTTGAAATTTAAAAAAATTCCTCTCCTCCCCCCCAAATTAGAACATATTGGCTAGCTCTACTATTAAGTATCGTGTGTATAGGTTTGGAACACTTTTCAGTGTTTACCATCTGGCTCCTCTGGCCTTCTAACCTCATTGTCTTCTAATTATGACCTCAGTGACACCCCAGTGCCATCCGTAGTGTTTGCGTAGGTTTAAATGATTGCACACTACCAGTAAAAACTTTTGATAATGCACAAGAAGAAACAGAAACTTTCCAGTTGACTCTATTTTTGTTCGCTCAATTCAGACAATAGAATTCTGAATGCACACAGGGAATGTGGAGCTGCTGAGTAAGAAGGCACTAATTTTACAGTCAATTTTCAGAGCAAAACCACACTTTTTAAGCCTTCTGTGTGACAGTGGCTTGATGTAAATTGTTCTCATGTCAGAGGCTGAGTATTTATCAACATTTAGAGGGAAACGTTTGTACGACAGCAAACTATTAAATGAGAATATATGTAAAGTGAAAAATGTACTTGACAGGATTTTACTGCATTCACTTGGATATTGGGCTCTAGAATAGCCATATAAGGCCACATAAGCTACTTGCACAAGTACCTAACATATTCCAGTACATAGGCCAGCCCGCTGTGTAAGGGGACACTATGTGCATATGAGGGCAAACTGATACCTCCAATTTCTAGATTTGAAAAACCACTAAAGCAAACATGGAAAAAAAGAACAATAGCATGCAATTATTTCTCTAGGCACAGCCTAATCTTGTACTTGCCAGCCAGTGCTTCCACTCATGATCACCGTTTAGCTCCCGGTCTCCCCAGGAACCAGCCAATGACCTTCAAAGTCAATACCCAAGTCCTAAATGGGCAGTGTGGGTGGAATTTCCATCCCAAATTCCGAGCTGCTGTGTCCCTATGCACCCCACAGCATTTTTTTTTAGTCTTCATCACACAACCTACTCCCATCATACAATTTCACTTCACTTATCATATGACAGCATTTCCTATCAAACAGTTTTCAGATCAACATAGTTCTTTGTCCACAAAGAGCTGTTATATATGATTGTGGTGTGATGAGGGGTCATCCCATACTGTATACAGTGGGCAACTGCTTAATCTCTACAAAGGACATCTTGAAGAGACCCAAAAAAGCTGCAAAAATGAATATTATTGCACTCTGTTTTCCCCTTCTGTCTGCATTGCCACATCTGTTTTAACAGGAGAAAACTATTAGTTACATAGACTAGAAGCATGAGACAAATTTGGAGGGTTTTTAGTCACTTTATTAAATAGCGTAATTAGCAAAGTCATATTTCATTAACTAGATGAACAAAAGGTTAAGCTAGACAACAGACTGGATACTGTCAGCTGGGACTTGTATTCTGGCCCACAAAAAACTATTTGTTATCATTTTATTAATGTTCAAATAATAAACTGCCAGACTCGATGCTTGCAGATGAAAATATGACCTGTTAGCATTGAATTCCATTCCTTGCTTGTGAGTTTGAAATAACAATATGGTAGTGTTGTCTATTTGTAGTATAATTGCCCAATTCACCACCACCTACAATACTCAATTTTACTTCTAAATAAAAATAATTTGAGGATAAAAGGTGATCTTAATTGCAAATGAGTGAAAGTGATTGTATTACATATTCAAAAAGATGCACCTGTGTTGCAATCTGCTGGCAATTGTCCACCTAAATGGGTTTGTAATTGCATGTGCATACACTTTAATATTTCCAGCAGGTTGCTTGTAAGAGTGTTACTCATGTGCCTAATAGGGAGATATCTCTTAATTTGTGGAGTTGCTCAGTAGGAGTGAGTTGTGTCTGGGTAACTGTTGCTAGGTAGATTTAGCAGTCCACATCCAGAAATTTTTGGAATTGGGTGTGGTAGTTTTGGGTATGTTCCAATAGGTTCCCGATTGCTAGGATCAGACTCCCTGAGGGCAAGCAATCAGGGCAGCTGCTTTAGAAAAGACCTGCACTCTGTGAGTTGGAAGAAATGAATGCTTGGAGCGAAACGCAGGCTGTTTGCCCTAACTCTGAAGCATTTTGCTGCAGGGTATTTTTAATATATATATATACACACACACACACACACACTTAATAACTGGTTGGTTAATCAGTTAGCTGCTTGGCTAACAGTGGAACAGGAAGAGTCTGCATGGATTCTATTTGAAGATTCCTATAGCCAAGTGGAGGGTAAATGTTTCTTTTGATTCAGCAGACAGTATAGACTTGGTGAGCAAGTGCTCTAACTCAAGGGATGTCTACCCTGTGGATGCTGCGTCAGGCTCCACAGATCGATGCAGCGGGATCAGTTGAGTGGGCAGTGGAGACCCGCACAATCAATCCCAGAAGTGCTCTCCGGCTGATGCAGTAAATCCATTCCCCTCCCTCCTCCTCCAGCGTAACACTGCATCAACCGGAGGGCGTTTCTTGTCAACACAGTGCACTGAAGACGCTGAGGTATGTGAAAATTAGTACATTGATGGGAGATACGCAAATTTCAGTATGTAGCCGCTGGCACTGTAGACCAGGCCTGAGACTCAGTTCTTAAAATCTTAGACTGAATTCTGTGTCTCCGGCCGCTTTTCCATGGGAGCTTGGGTTGTGTGTTGTGGTGGTCTTTTTTTTAGGCACTGGAAAAGGGCAATGAAGTGATCTGTAGCTTACCCAAAGGTTAGACGAACACAATTGCAAGTAGGTGGATCCAGACACTTACCATCTGTTTAAACTTAGAAAAACATTTTCAACATAATTGGGCCACCTACATTTAATCAAAGTACTTACATGTGTAAGTAATGATAGTTTATTTAAAAGCACTGTGTAATGCTTTGTTTTTCATTGCTCACAAATGAAGCGATTGTAAAATCTCTAAAGCAGGGACCATGGGTGAAATCCTGGCCCCATTGAAGTTAATGGGAAAGTAGGTGTTGACGTTAAAAGCTCAAGGATTTCATGCTAGCTTTTTGGATGTTTGTACAATGCCTGTTTCATGGGGGACCTGTTTTCTGACTTGAGCCTTGGGATGCTACTGCAATAAAAATAATTATTATAAGAATAAAGGCAAGCTAGATCTGAAAAACATTTTCAAAAATTTGTTGATTTTCTTTTGAATTAGTGCTTTATTTTAAAAAGCACTGGAAAAAGAAAAGGCAAGCAACTGAGACAAATTGCAATACAACCAAAAAGGAACAATTATGTGAAGCATTCAAAATCGCTTTTCTTTTCTATAGTAATTTCCTATTAATAAAATGTGGATTATAATATATACCTGCTATTTTCTACAGGGGTATTGGGGGGAATAATTTAATTCTTATTAAACACTTTGAAGATTAAAACATTCTCTGGTGGATTTGGGTATGGAAATCCATGCCCACGCCTTTATTACTGCTGCTCAAATTGGCCTTAATTTCCCTTTGCCGCGTCTTGCTGTCCATCTGCTTCAGAGAGAACAGGGTAAGTTACACAGATGCAGGGAAGAAAGTTAGCCTCACATAATCAGAGGCCTCCAGAAGTTGGGGCTTGAAATGGCTCCTGACTTTAAAATAACGATAGCCAGAGAGCTGCATGATGCTCATAGACTATAAGGTCAGAAGGAACCATTATGATCACCTAGTCTGACCTCATGTACAACGCAGGCCACAGATCCTCACCCACCAACTCCTGTAATAGACCTCTAACCCATGACTGAGTCACTGAAGTCATCAAATCATGGTTTAAATCAGGGATCTCAAACTCAATTGGTATGGCGGGCCACATTTACATTGAGTTGAGTTCAGGGGGGCCACGCATAACACACACTTCTCTGCTGTACCTGTCATGCTCTACTCTCCGCCAAAAAAATCTCCCCGCAGGGTAAAATTCGGCGGCACAGTAGAAGAGAGAGAGGCTCTCACAGGGACTTGCAGACTCCACTCTCCGCCGTTAAATCTCCCTGTGGGGCCACATTCGGCGGCCATTTCCTTTTTAA
>ML675618.1:15135471-15456337 GCA_007922155.1 Mesoclemmys tuberculata | reverse complement strand
GTGGAATGCATCTGAGCAACCACTCGAAGGAGAACTTCTGTTTTGGGCTTCATTGATCAAAATAGAAAACTCCTATATTAGATGTTACACCTGATCACCCCACAGCATTTAAATTAAATTAATGCAACCAGTGTTGGCAATTTCCAAATTTAGAAAATAAAGCACTTTTCTGGCAGGATTGAATTCTAAATCCAATAGCTGACTTAGAAAACTCTATAGGTGAAATCCTGGCCCCACTGAAATTGGTGGCAAATCTTCCATTTCCTTTGGTGAGGCTAGGGTTTCACATTAAGCATTTTACTGGATGTGTTAAATTTTAATACATTTATTTAAAATACGTTGAGGTGTATTGATTTGTTAGAATTATGTTCATGAAGCTATAGATGAAAAAATTATATCCAGTTATTAAGGGTAAAAATTTTACCATTTTTTACTAATATCCCTTTTGTTTCATGACCCTTTTTGCTTGCATCTCTGAACAGATCTTCTGTTGCATTCTCTCCCCCAACTCCATTCTCTTAAAGGAGCCATTGACCACTTTCTTCCTCCTGGCAGAAGAACATCCTCCACCCCTTTCAAGGTCTAGGGAGCACATTATAAAGCTCCCTTTATTAAAGCCCTTTGACTTGTGTTAACTCATTTTGCTGTTTCTGCTGGATTTATGTTTTAAAAGTGGATGCTGAGCATTAATGTTTGGTTGCGTCCACCCTTAATTTTCATTACTGGTTTTCTTCTTCAGATTTCTAGCAGCATCTTGTGAAGCCACATTGGCTAATTTCTATTTTTCCATTCCTCATTTTCAGAGACACCGCACCTTAATTATGATGTCTCTTAGAATTCCCCTGTCCTTCTCTACATTGATTAATTTTAATATTTTTCATTGCTTCTTACTTACTGTATTTCTTCATGCCTCAAAATCTAATGTTCTAGAATCTAATTTCCTTGTTTTGCTTAATTCTCCAATCCCATTCCCTATATTTTCAGATTCGGGTACCTTGTAGTTCCACATTATTATCATCATCCTATCATCTATTATCCTAAGATTCTCATTCATTTTCTTTCCTTATCAGAAGTAGATCCCGGATGACTTCTCTAGTTAAGGATGAAAAGTGAAATTGTCTTCTACACAACTGAGGAATCTCTTACGATGAAGTTTGCATTGATGTGTACTTTCTAAACAACAAATACCAGGCTAGATAAAAATCAACTGTGTATACAAAACCCGAGAGCTTGTGTAGGAATCTTTTACTCCTCTTTTCTCGGGCTAGATAATCTATAAAATAACTTAGGGCTTTGTATTTCACTCACTGCACCTCACCCAAAGAATTTCTCTGCCACACTGTCAATTTTTTAGATCCTGAGCAGTGTGAATGCTTTTGATATGCAGTGCCATCCATCCAACTTTTCTTCCCATTCTGTCTTGTCTATCAGCCTAATCTCTTCTATGTTGACATTCCATATCTGAGGGGAATCCTACTTAGTTTCCCCACCTGATCATAAAATCCATTGTTTAATTACTCTGAGACCTTCTTTCTTGTACAGACATCTGAATAAGTTAATAACTATTTTATTTTCAGCCTTTGAGGTTTAATTTTCATCTCAGAAATGGTCTTTTTTCCTAAAATGTGCTGATTTGCTGATATTTAATCTATCTGCTTTTTTTTCTTTGAGTGATGCACTCCTCCCAAACCCATATCAGTTAAAAATTTAAGCATCATTCCATCTATGCAGATACGGGAAAAAAATAGATATTGTCTGTAATATACACATAGCATTGCTCTCATTAGACTATTTATGTACTTGGAAATCTTATGGCAAAAACATTTTGCGCAGCTCTTTCTGCATGCTTGAAGGGACTTATGGACTGATACTGTGTGTGCGAGGAACTGTTGCTAGGCAAAGTGCCCACCAACGTAACAATTCAAGGTAGTCCATAAATGTCTGGCAACCTAGCTAGTATTAATGCTAAAATGCTTCAAACGCAGTTAATCTCAAACATATTGCTATAATTAATGTCAGCTAACACCCTCCCTCAACCACCTCTCCACCACTTTCTTTTACAGACCTGAAAAGTCCCAGACCCCCTTACTTCTCTGTGACTGCCAGTTCCCTAGTGCATAGAAAATAAAATAGTGGGGCTTTATTCTGGAAAATACTGAGCTTCCTACAAGCCCCTTGAAGCTTGCAGGCATTGTTAAACAAGTCATGCAATGAGATTTTTCTAAAAGTCTTTCTTACAAATGTACAGCACTGGGGATGGGGTACATGGAAATGGGACTTGGCTTCTCTCTAGAGAAAAGGCCCAGTGTTCACTTCTGATCTACAGTATGTTGAGGCCTCAACTGAATGGGAGATGGATCTGGATTTTGTGTAGGTTGGGAAGACTACCTGAGGAGGTAAATTCCTTTAGAAATGCTCCTTAAAATGCTAGCCAACATGTTAGCATTTAATAATGCTAATATAGAATTTAAAAAAAATATTTAAAATACTACACACTCTTTATTTGATCTATTTATTTTTCCATGATACATATCAATTTAGATATATAATATATTATCGTGCTGGACAATCTACAAATAGGCATGCATTACAACATACATTGTTTCTGCATGCTGGCTTTTAAATCCTAAGGTACAGTACAAAAATCAGCCCTCTAATCTAATAAACTGAAAAGTGTCCCTATTAGTTCATTAAAATTCACACTTTTTTTTATTAAACATACCTCACAGAGACCATTTGAATAAGGCCTGTAACAAATAGCACACTTGATTGATCATATTCAGTTAAAGAATAAACGTTTCTGTATTTCACCATGGGCTAAGCCAGTTTTCCCTCTTGGAGTTTTACATGGTTATCTTCCAAAGCTTTGAGCTATGTACATTTTGTAACTTTGTTTGGCAGCTAATACCACGCTTGCTCACTAATTGCTCATTCAGGCATTCACTTTCCAGGGAAACAAATATCTGAAATAATGGCAAGAAAATTGAACAGTTCTTCTACTGATTTGTTATTTCTTATCAATATAAATCCCTTTGCATTGAGGAAATTATATCCTTTGACATGCCATTTGGGAATTCCTTCTGCAAAGCCTGGATCAACTGTTCCTGTGGCAGCACCTCCTCTCCCTGACTGACAGATGCAACTATTTCTGGCATGGAATTTCTCCATTTTTCCTTTTCAGTTTTCGTCCACATGTTCTCACTGATTTTTTTCCTCATCTCCTTTCATGTTAAGGATTGTTTTTTGTTTTGTTTTGTTTTTTACACTATTGACTTTCTTCTCTTGCTTTGCCCCTTGTTCTCCTTTCATTTACTTGCTCTAAGTATTTCCTTTTGCCCTGTTTCTGCTCCATTTGCTGTTCACTTTGTACCATCCACTCCTAACTTTCTTCTGTTCCTAACTTCCCCACGTTTAGTTCTTGATCTATATCCTTCAGTTTCCTCTCCCCTCTGCTTCTTGGTTCCTCACAAATGCTATATCCTCTCCCTTCTTGCGCTTTTCCAATTGGTGTTCCAAAAAGCCCCCTTGAATTATTTGGTTCTCTCCTCATGTATCGTGCTCCACCTGATCTTGGCCAGAAGATATTGATCATGGGTATGAAATCCTTAAAGGAAAATTGTTACTTATTTCATTTTGTTTTATCTCAAAGGAACATATGTACATTAGTTAGTGTTTGTATTGTCATTCACTTATATTTGCAGCTGTTTTCATAGGCAGACTTGTACTTAGTTATGCATATTTATAAGATTCACAATGTTGACAGATTTTGTTGACCTTCTCTAATATATCTCTCAAAATGATCTACTTCCTAGAACAAGAAATATATCCATAATAAGCAGCCATTATTACTTTCTATGGTAATTGATTTCCACAGAGTGGTAAAGCTGGGCTGTGTTGTGTTGTAGATTCAAAAGCTTTGCCACCAGCAACTAGAATTTTGAGTTGCATTTCACTCTAAGTACAGTTTTAACAGTGAGCAATTTTGTTCTTCTCATCCTTGACTAACTACAGAATTAACCTTTGGCAATGCTCTTTTCCCAGTTACGTTTTTGTCTTTTCTTTAAAGCTTTATTAAGAAACATAATTCTCTGACTAGCCATGGTATCTTTAACTAGATGAGCTTTTGCTTATGTCATGCTTGAAAAGGCATAAAGGGCCAATTGACCTGAAAAAATTTGAGTGCAAAACAGGTTGTGCCAAAGTTCCTGTTAAGTGTCTCACAGAAGGTGAACAGTAATACTGTCTTGCTCTTATTCCTGCTTCTAGAACTTTCCCAATCATTGTTTAACTAGGGCTTTGACCTAAGGGAATGTTTCAAATGTCTGACATTTAAGAGAAGGCTAAGAGGGGAAACTGAAAAAGAACTTCTGTAGTGCTGAGGTCAGGTAACCTAGTCTGATTAGATCTCTCTCTGCCTTTTTATGTCAGACCTCTTATTCATCCATTCTAAGGTATTTTGCATGGTGGTCACTGAAATAGTCAAGATCTTCAGCTCAAATTCAAGTGGGAAGGAGCAACCCCAAGCAACCGAAGAGCCTCCGATTTAAGTAGGTCAGGAACCCTACGTAAATGACTTACCCTGGGAGATGTCTCTTGTTCTTCCTTTCTCACTGACTGTCTGTCTGCCTTTGATAGCTGAAGCTTCTGTAATAGTACGGTGGGTAGAATTCTCTCATCTGTTGCCAAACCTGAGAAAACACCTCCCCACTCTGAAAGACACACCTGTTTGTCCTGGCTCTTCATCCCCACAAATTTAGGCTAAAGCAGCCTTCCCTCCTATTTTTCTGATTGAGGTTTGCCTTCCAATCTCAAATAGAGACTTCAAGGGGAAGTAGCGTACAGACTCCCATTTCATAGACTTGGGAACTATTGCATCTGGGGTGACATTGTGGTCCTATTGAAGTCAAAAGAAGTTTTCCCACTGACTTCAATGGGGCTGGGATCTCATCCTGGATTCTGTTTTCAAAGCTCTGCCACATGTTTATTTTACAATCTTGGACAAAATTTCATTACCTCAGCTTCCCTATCTGAAGAAAAGGAAACTAGTACTTAGAAATGAAATTCAGGATGCCCAGTGTATCCACACTCACCTGAGTTTCTTCTTTACTATATCTGGACTTGATCTAAAGTTAGTCAAGATGGACATCTAATGATAGTTGAACCATTCATAATAGCCAAAAGGCTTCTATCTACAGCCACCACTATATGCTCTTCTAGATAGTGAATAATGTCAGAAAGAGGTGAATCAGTGGTCTTACTGTTCTTCTTCCATACATTGGCTGGCAGAGTGATTGTTGTTACCTCCCAATCCATATAGTTATGATGTCAGGTTCTTTACATTCTTGAAGTCATCACTTCATAAAACAAGCTGAGGAAGGATGGTCCAGTGGTTAGCTTTGACCATGGGAGACAGATGGTCAAGTCTGTGTTCCTCCATAAACTTCCTATGTGACCATGGGCAAGTCATTTAGCTTCTGTGTCTGTTCTTCATCTGTAAAATGGGGATAATACTAACCTACCTCCTGGATATTTTGAGGCTAACTCTACAATAGATTGTGAGGTGCTCAGATACTATGGTAATGGGGGCCATAAAAGTAGCTAAAATAGAAAGACCAATTCAGAACTTTGTACTTTGTACATTGTCAGTAACTGAAAATGTTGTTCAGTTGCTCAACATTTTGAATTGAATATTTGCTATAATTCATTACTTATTAGCTGCTCTTAAATGTACATCAAGGAGAATAACAACACGAAGGGACTGATTAGCTCAATTATTTCGCCCACACCTCTAGCTATCGTCGTCTTAGACTGTAAATCTGAAACATGATGTTTTAGGAGAAAATAAAACAATCTGTCCCCTTTCATCCATTATGCTCTCCAAATTTAAGAGGTTTTTGTGCTTTTTTTTTTTTCCCTAACCCAAGAAATAAGAATAGAGCTAATTTTGGTTTGCCATGTACTTAAATCTCTGGTATCTTAAAAGCATATAATACATGTGCTGATTACTCTTTGTTTTAAAGCCTGGTAATCTATGCATACCATCACAGTTTGAGACATGCTCCCACCTACCAGCTATTTTCTCCCTCTCTAGCTGATTTCCACCCCTCTTTCCCCCCCTCCCACCCAGCCCCCTGCTCTTCTCTAAACAGTATTTGTTTTGCGTGTCTGACATGAGTACATATGCTGTAAGGACTACAGATTTGTCTAATCTAATATTTTTATACCATGCTCCTCAGAGGGATATATGAATGCCTTCCACAAATGATCAATGTACAGTGTAAAGTCTCTTCTGAAGGCCTAATTTGGTTTCTTTTGTCTTTCCCAGTAAACACCTGCAGAGGTTTTTTTTTTTGCCTTCTGTGTCCCCTTCTCTCATCTAGTTTCCTTTCCTTCATTTGTTCATATTTTTTAATTTTTAACCTGGGAAAGAAGTACTTTAAGTTTTTTCTGAAAGCAGTGAGATTTGTGGCCATTCTCACCTCATCTGTAAGTGTCTTAGGTCTTAGTGTAGAGTCTTAGGTGAGCTGCCTGCAAAGCTTTGTCTTCACTTTCATGAGTTTGACAGTTTCATAGATCCTGGGAAAGTGGCTGTCCAGGGGGAAAAAATAGTGTTTTCTTAGGTGTCTAGTCTAATGACATTGAAAGGACTTAAAGATGAGAACTGAGACCTTGAATTTGACTCCAGATTCTATGAGATGCCAGGTTAGTGAGCGGAATGTTGGGATGATGTGAATTGATGAGTATCCCTGATGGGAGCATGGGCTGCTGTGTTCTGGCTCAGAGGCAGCCTTTTTAAGGTTGGTGTACTCATTTTAAAATATGGTGAGTTGCAGTTGTCCAGCAAAAGACGTGATTACATTGTAGGTAAACACATTAATTAAATAGTCAACTATGAACAATTAAAATATATCCCAATGTGCAAAGTGAATTATTTAATGGAAAAACTGGACCTTCCTTAGAACAGGCTAAATTAGAGATCTGTATGATGAAGTGGCATTGTTTGGAAGCCTTTGAAACATGGCCTTTTGAAAAAGAATATGCCCTATCATTTCCACCATTTATTCTTTAAATAATACATCCTAAGTTATCCTAATGTAGTATCATATTGGTGGTGGTCCAATTATTTCAGGTACATATCTTTTTTTTCTTTTTGAAATCGGAGAGGAGCTGATCCAGATCACTGGATTTTGAACATCCTCAGTCGTCAGTTATGTTCAAAATCCAAATTGGAATTTTGCAATTTGAGACCATCTTTACTTGAAAAAAAATTTCACTTTCTATATTTGTCATTTGTGGCTAACACTGTCCAAAAATTAAAACAATAGACTTTCGAAGTTCATGTAACTTTAGCCACATCTCAAAGCCAGCACCTAGTTCGATAAACTGGCAGTCTCTGCTGAAAAGATTTCCAGAATGAGAGCAGTATTGCAGGTGGCTTGGCAGCACTGTATGTACAAAGTAATACATAGCCTATGGCATTCTCATACACTATTTGTCTCTAGACAGAAATATCAGTCTTCTGTTGCTGAATTCTAAAATTCTCCAGAAACTGAAACACACACCTGGTATTGTGTTTGTTTTTTGTTTTTTTTAATTCTTAGTGCAGTTTAAAAGTTCACAAAGGCTTATCTTTTCAGGGAACATAGAGAAAATATTCAAATGAAAGTGAACAGCAGTGTAAATATGAATGTTCAAAGTGGATTACAAGGACTAAACATAATACCCAACTATAGGGTTGGGTAAAAAGAATAGCCAAAATAAATGTTGGGAAGTGTATTTTTCTAAACTGCTTAGTTGTACCAAAGAGTGGGCAATTTTGGACATACAGTTGGCTTACCCCTTTGGAATTATGTTTCAAATTGAACCCAAAATCTCTCCTGGAATGTTTGGGTACATCACTATTGATGTGACTGTCGGTCGAAGATCGACCGGGGTTCGGGATGTGGGAAGCGCTTGAGATAGCCCGAGGCGAATCACAGAGGGACTGAGAGATCAAATGCATAAATCAATTGCTTTTATTAGGGGAAAATAACAATATCAGGGAAAGGGAAAATATTGATCCAGGAAAGGATCAATTAACTAGTAGCCTTTACAATCGAGGCTTACAGCACATCACTAACAACAGCAATAAAGAAACAGTTACAATAAAGAGGAGCAGTCCCTGGGCTTTTTCTAGGTCCCAATAGTTGTCAATACTGTCCCAAGGATTACCCGTGGTATTATCAGTACTACTCCCCATATAGAGCTTCTAGCAATGCAAAACTTATTTACAAGAAAAAATGGGTTAGACCAGTTCAAAACAAGACGAACAAGGACAGATACACAAAGGGGGGGGGTACGGATCAGACGGTAAGGGGTCCGTCTGATTAGACAACTAGGTAACACAGAACAAGAATCGCTGCCTCTTTAGGTGACCCAGACGCGGTCTCCCGGCTGGGAACTGCACTTTTGAGAGTCCCTCAATTAAACCCTGAAGGGGAAGTTTGAGTCACCAAGCAGAGACACTGCTTATTACACACACACACACAATTATACAAATCCCTATTGATACTCACACAGCGCTGTCTTTATGCTAGTAGAAAACATGTTACAACGGTACACGAAATAAGCTCCAAACTCGGACCCGGGAGCTGGGGAGGCTTCAAGCTGGCCAGGCTTGGTTCCGCTAGGATTGCAGGTTTGAATGCTCTCCACTGCAATGACATGATCCTCCAACAACTGATAGCAGCATGTCAGGCCTTATATAGGATAAGGCACTGCCCTAGCGGTTTCGATTGGCCAATTTGAACGAAAAAAAAAGCGGGAAGGATCAAATAATCATCAAAACAAGAAAAGGAGGGAAAAAACCCAAAAGTTGAGTGCAGTGTGCAAAAGGAGTGCTGAGTGCACAAAATTAGTGTGCCATGTGCACCAGCTAAATCTGCCCGGAGACAGAGTCAAAAGGCAGGAAAACAAGAGGCACATAATACAATGTTTCCTTTGCATAAGGGGCCCTGCACCTGTTCGTGTCCATAGGCCAAAACAAGGAACATGAAAATGACAGGGAGAGGCCAGAGCAGGCATAGACGCCATCTTAGATGAACAGTGACCTGCTCTGATTTTCACACTGATGCCTTATCTAAGTACCTTTGTACCCATTTTTCAGCAGTAGGACTATTGCCACTATATGTAGAACTCAAGTGTCTTTTAACCAGCATCATAAAAAACTGCAGGTACTAAAAAAACACCTGAGCACCTGGTGTGAAAGAGAGTGTATAAAACAGCACTAAGTTAAGCAACTGCTTAGTTGTTTACCCATACTATCTTTCTTGGAGTTCTTTTCATTTTGATTGATTGCTTAATTAAAGATAAGGAATCGAGTTGAGTTGTTTTGTAAAGTTTGACTATCCTTAACAACAGCAACTAATAGTATAGGATCTAAGAAGGTACAAATGGTATTGAACTATGATTTGGCTAACGCAAGCTAGAAATGTGGTTGATATAACCATTCACATTTTTAGAATCAAATCACACAACTATAACAGGAAATAACACTTATGCTCAATTACTGTGTCATGAAGGTGGCCTTGTTTAGTTTTGACTGAATCCCACAGAATAGGGTCTCACTCGTGCCAATTGGTTAGCAACTCCGGTGTTGCTAACAGAAAGAAGAAAAACAATCCAAAGCTGGATCACAGTAATTACACACCAGTTCACCAAAGTCTCCTTCCTAATGGAGCTATAATAGTCAGCCCAATGTTACCTATTACCAATTAGCCCCAGAACCTAACACTCTGAATTACCAAAAATAAACGCCTACATTTATTACACAGTATAGACTGAGTGCAGTTCAAAAAATTGCTCATGTGGCTTCATTTTATATCTGAATGTACTTAGAATTTGAAAGGTGGTAGGAAACCATTAGCTATAGCAGATGTTTTTGTACCATTTTCTATAGTCTTGGTTAACAACAGTAACTTGTCCAATTTTAAAGCTATTTTGCAAAAATCGATCGGAACTTTTTACAAAACAAAGACACACCTAGAAACTCTGTGACAATCTTTAGAACACATACATCAACATATACACTTCCTTACTAATTAGGCTCTAGTTTCAGGAAATGGTCAATTGACTGATTTGGGTTATCATCCAAGAGGAAGTCTGCATGTTACTTATCACAGGTGGAGCAAAGGACAGAGTTAACTACAGTTCGAGACCTGTGCAGAGACAAAAATGTGGATCTGCGATCTGCAAGAATCACTTTGTGTCCGACTGCAATCTGCACGCCATCTTTTATCTGTATCCGCACCATCCACAGTATCTCCGTGCCTCTCAGGAGCAGTGTCTATGTGCATGCCCGTGTACTGCATATAGGATCTCAAAGGTGAGGAAGCAGCTGTCTGCAGATCATAGCCTATGAGGCTGCTTCCCTGGCTTTCAGGAAATGATGTGCTGAAGGAGAGAGGTAAAACAGCCTATTTCTTTTGGGTTGTTCAATTTGGTTCCTCTTCTTTGAGCAAACTAATCAGATTGTGACCCATCCCTCTGCTGAAGATCCAAAGTGTCCACTCAAAATGAGTCATCCTTTCTCACCATCCAATCAGTGAAATAAGACATCAATTTTTATGAGCTTTTAAATGGGACTGGAATTTTCCATTGTCTTTGTGCAACATATCTTGCATAAGACAAGTTAAGCCATAAGTATTTGTACAACCATCTTGGACATACATGGAACAGCAACTGGTTTGCTGCGGTCAACGACTTACCTCCACAAGTCGCTTTCCAGGGGCCCCTCTGCAGTGCATTCGTTAGCCAATGTTGCAGTTATACTTGCTCAAACACCACTTTCCCCATCAACACCCCTACTCTTGCAGGGATTCTGCACCAAAAAATTAAATTCTGTACACAATATTTTTAAAATTCTGCATATTTTATTTGTCAAAATAACACAGTATAATCACGCCAATTGGTTATTTTTGTTTGTTTGTTTTAAAAATACCTGTTGGCAAGTATGTCTGACACAGTACAGACAACAAAAAGATTCAGGAAATGTTTTTTGACAGATTCCTTACTAGGCATATTGATGCAGAATAAGTAATAATTGAGTAATAATTAATTTAAACTACTATAGAAACGTATTTCCTGCACCCCTTGAAAGCAGTGCCAAGACTTGTGGGGGTTGGGGTAATGGAGGAGCTGAGGGAGAGGGAAGGAGACAGGGTTGTTGTTGGTGTGGATGTCAGAAGTATGGAATGAGGTTTTTGGGGGGGGGGGAGGGAGAGAGGGATTGTTAAGGAGTTGAACTTATTCACAGGTGGGGGGGAAAGGGGAAGTCTCTTTAGCTGCACAGCAATGCACTCTTGCAAAAGGCTGCAGCAACCCTGAGTTTTTTCACACTGTTGAATAAAGCTAACCATTAGGCCTTGTTTTTTTTTTATTCCCTTAGCAGTCTTATTTTTTTCTGAGAGGCCTTATTGCCTGCATAATTCTTAAATAGTAATAATGAATAATTTTGGGGCCTTAGTTACTACATCCTGAGTATTACCTGTACTACACATATATCATTGGTAGCAAGAGTACAGCAGCGCTCCTGCTGAAATCAGGTACCAGTTTTCCTACTGTGGACGCATCCTAGTGAGAGGAAAATTCAGAATTTCAACACAGTTAAGATATATGGACCATAAGTAATGGTATAACTTTCCTGTTAAGTATAAGATTTAAAAATATTATGACATTTTAAATTTGAAGAATTCCGGAACGTCATTTTGTTTTTTTGTTGGGGAGCTGCTGTGTGAGACACACTAACAGAGTTTTAAGTTTATTAACAAGGATAAGAACAATATGCAAATAACCTCCTTTAACTTGCTATATATGTAGAGGCACCATTAAATAACTGTTACTCATTCTAATGCAATTATTTCCTCCTACAAAAACACTAACTTTACTTGGCGCTAAGATTAATAGAGAAATAGCATATAATGACCGAATAACATTATATATTAACTAGCATGGACAAGTTTAATACTGCACTGAATAGATGGCACATGGTATAGTCTACAGTTATTTAACTAAAAATCATCTTTAAGGTAGGTAGGTGTACCTAGTTGGATAGCATTTGTTTGAAAAAGTCCATGGAAGAGCTAGCTCTTCTTGATTCTTCAGATGCTGTTCTTGCCTCTGATGAACTGTGGTATCCCTAGTCATTCTGGAATATCAGTAGTTTATTTTTCCTCCATTTCCCAATCCAAGGGAGAATTGGTATGAATTATTGGTTTGTGTCGCAACTCGGTTGATGGTGTTGCTGTTTTGTAATAAAGGAGTCTCTGTGCAACGTTGGCTCTGGTATATCCAGCTGATATAAATGTGAGTGCTAGATTTGTCATCTTTGACCTATGCTGCATGCAATGCTGGACATAAGTGTGATATGATACCTAGGACTCAGTTTTGTTCTCTACAGTACTGTCATCCCCAAATGATTCAGTCCATAATTTATACAGCAGGCATGTGGTCTACTGGTGGCTTGTTTTACTTGCTTCTTATAAACAGGTTCTAGAAAGTTTGGTTTTGGAAAACAAGTAAAAAATGAAATTAAATTAATGCTGTGTGGAGCATTTCTGAATGCAAAGAATAAGTAGGCCAATTTCTTTCCAAAGTGTCCTTTTCTGGTTTTTATAGATTGTAATTCTGTTTTTAACATTTGAACAAACTGTTCAGCCAAGTCTTTGAAGATGACTATGAAAAGCTGTGGTGACATGCATGGTTCCATTTCACTTAATGCATTCCTGAAAATCTGATTGTAATATGTAGACTGTTACTGTTGATCTGGTCTGGGATACCAGTTCTTGCAAATGTAGCACAGAGTAATTCAGGGTTCTGTGCTGTTACTTGTATGATAGATGTACAAAATACCTCCAGCCATCTTGAAGAGTCCTTGATTACAAGGTAATTTTGGACCTGGAAAGGTTCCATGAAATTCACTCTGTTGTGCACTGCCATGGCAATTTGGGCACTCCTAAGGGTAGTTTGGTGCCTTGTCTGGTGTTTTCTGCAAAACTTGATTTTGGGCCAACTTTTCATTTTGCCTTCCAAGCATGGATATTTCTTTTTACAAAGCTTTCATTTTAGGACATCTGTAAGTGGCTGTAGCCCGGCGGCTACTTTGCACTGGTCACTGCAGCCCTTCCTGGGGCCCAGCCTCCGCGGAAGGCCACTGGACCTTCCAGAAAAAATGGGGGAAATTAGTCAAGTCAATGGTTTATTTGTCCCGGCCCATGGCAGGGCGGGCAAGCAAGCAGCAGTGACTCACTCCAACAGCTTGGGGTGAATGGGGATTCGCCAGGTTTTCAGGGAAGGGGGAGGGGGACGCAGGCCCACCCGACTCCACTGCATCCCAGACCAGGGCCCTAACAGTGGCAGAGGTGTTGCCACTGTGCCGGCGGGGTCCCACCGCAACACGCCAACTGTGGCGAGCCTTTAACCGCAGCCACAACTGTGGCTGTCCCTGGGCCACTTCCTCCCCTCCAGTCCCAGGTACCTCCTTCTTCAGGGCCTTCGAGGTCCGCTGGGTACACTGCTCGGGGCAGACTTAGCAGGCCCTCTTCGCTGACGGGCGGCAACTCCTCGGCGAGGGGCAGCTCCTCCAGGTCACAAGGTTTCGGGGTTGCTTCGGCTTCGGGCAGCTCGTCCAAGTCGAGCCCCGCCTCTGAGGGTTCTGCAGCCAGCAGCTCGTCTAGGTCAGGACCTGCTTCGGGGTTTCCCACCCCAGAGTGTCCAGAGGCTCGGCCTACTCCCGGGGGTCCTACCCAGTCCTCAGGTCCTGGGTGGTGGGGCCACTCCCAGCTCAGGGAAGGCCCGCCGCTGGGCTTTGGCCCGGCTGGGCTCAGGCCGGCGCTGCAGCCGGCAGGAAGGCACGTTTGCACCCACTGGCAGCCGGTCCCTGACTGAGCGGCAGGCCCTGCCTTTTATCCTCTTCTCCCGGGCAGAAGCCCCGCCCTCCTGGAGGGGATTGGCCAGCCGGTTGGGCCTATCCCAATCTGTCCCCTGGGTTGCCAGGCAGACTGGGATCTTACCTCTTTCCTGGCCTGTGTTTGGGGCGGCAGCCCTTCCTGGGGCCCAGCCTCCATGGAAGGCCACTGCACCTTCCTACAGTGGCTAAGTGCAGCTGTCCTGCACTGTTGTTGGTTGTGGTATCCCAATCGTGACTTCTTGAATGTGCCACAACCAGGCAGCCATCATGAATAGCAAATTTATTGCTCTGACTGTTCCCATTCTCTACACTTGCGCTCCCCTTTCATCCTTCCCTTGCATCCTCATATGCCTGTGCTACAAGAAAACCGTTCCTCATGGCCTTTTGCCTGCTCCCTCTATAACCAGTAAGCTATGCGATGTGGAAAAGTCTGAGGAGCTCTCACACTTTGTGTCTGCAGCAGCCCTTTAATATTCAGCAAGGGAAATGCCCTCAAGCTAAGAGAAATATTTTTTTCTTTACTCCCCTGAAATTCTGCTCAGCTTTGCTGAGATATAAACCGTTAAAAATTGTCATTTCCTTTCTCTCACTTACGTTTCTCAGGACTTCTTTTTCGGGTAGCCTGCCAAAATAATGAACAAGCACATGAAAATTCCCAAGTGTTGGGTTCATGGCACTGCAAAAGCAGCAGTAGACACTGTACTGGAAGCACCTGCTAACTACTAAGCATGCGGAGGAGACAGAGCCAAACTGTTTCCTCTCCTATTGAATTTGGCACATGGCTCCAGAGGTCCAGTCACCCTCACTCAGTGGGCACCACATGGATCATGAGCATCTCCTGGTTCCTGGGGGAGGAGGAATGAAATCAATGCCATTACTTGGCCCCAGTGAGCTAGTTCCCTTCCCCTCCCCACATGAGAACACCTTATGAATAGCTAATGTTGCTAGTCCTGTAGCTGTTTGTGCTCCAGTGCTGAAGATTCAGGGTTTAAACATTGGTGGTGAAAAGGGTGCTGTTATAGTTGCGCATAATAGATTTTTATCATCTAAAAGGAACTCTACAAAGCCCAGTGTTAAAACAAGGGTCTTTGGGTTGCAATGGCAAAAACTCACCAGTTAGGAAATGACAGGTTTCAGGTTCCCTGTCCAACCTGAATTCAGTTCCCTTATACAGTTTCAAACTGTATAATTTTATACAGTTATTTCCAGGATCCTTCCTGCCTCATTCACTGCACAGATTGGATGCAGAGTGGGGAAGCATTAAGGTTGTGTGGACAGTTCTAAATCTAGCATTTAAAAATTTGAGTGCTTGGTTTTGCCACCTAAATAACATTTTTCTAACATAAGCTTTTTGCATGTAATATTAATAAATCCACTAAATCTACTCTGGAAATTAATAGTCCACTATTCAGAAGTACTCCGAAGAATCCATCAGTACTTGAATACCTTGCCATGTTCAATTCAATTTTATATTGGTAAAATGACAACTGGGGACACAAGGAGAAATGTATGGCCAGCTGAATTCAAAGACAATCAGATGGACCAAAAGGAATCTAATGATGGCATTGGTCAATTACTAGATGAAAATGGTGGAATTTCCAATGGTAACAAAGAAAAGGCAGAAGTGTTCAATAAAAGTTTGTTCTGTATTTGGAAAAAAAACCTGATGTAGTCGTATCATGTGATAAGTCTTCCCCTTCCTCTAGTATCTCAGGAGGATAAATCAGCAGGTCCTGAACACTTTCATCCAAGAGTTTTAAGAGCTGGCTGAGCGGGACTTGATTAATAAAGAATTAAACAAGGGTAATATAATTAAATCCAATTAATACGGGGTTATGGAAAAAAGCTCATTTCAAACTCCATTTTTTTATGGGATTAGAAGTTTGACTGATAAGGTTGATAAATACTAGAAAGGTATAAAATCAACATGGCACACATTAGATAGATTAACAGCTGGCTAACTAATAAGTCTCAATATGTAATTGTAGATGGGGAATCATCAAATGATGTGTTCCCACAGGGTTTAGTTGTTGGCCCTGCACTATTAATGATCTGGAACAAAACATAAACCCACCATTAATAAAATGTGCAGATGATACAAAAATTGGGGGAATGGTAAATAGAGGACAAGTCACTGATACAGAATGATATGGATCACTAGGTGCAAGCAAACAATATGCATTTTAATATGGCTAATTGTATACAACTAAGAACAAGAATGTAGGCAATACTTAGAGAATGGGGAACTCTAGTCTGGAAAACAGTGACTCTGAAAAAGATTGGTCGTGGTGGATGTTCAGCTGAACGTAAGCTCCCAGAGTGATGCTGCAGCCAAAAGGGTTAATGCAATTCTTGGATGCATAAATGGAATCTTGGGTAGGAGTGGAGAAGTTATTTTACCCCTGAATATGGCACTGGTTTAACCACTCCTGGAATACTGTGTCCAAATCTGGCGTCCACAATTCTGAAACGATGTTGATAAATTTTGAGAGGGTTCAGAGAAGATCCAAAAAAAGATTGATTATAATTATAATGATAAACAGATTGAGCTCCTTCAATCTATCTTAAAAAGAAAGAAAAAGAGAGAGAATGTTAAGGAGTGACTTGCTTACAGTCTATAAGTACTTACATGGGGAACAAATATTCAATGCAGGGCTCTTCTTGGAGTAGTGTCCCTATGGGTACGTGTCACCGACTGTCCTTGTCGGCTGGTTGGCCGCGGCCCTCCCTCGGGTCCCAACTCCAGGGGAGGCCGCAGTGCCTTCTTATTTGGCTAAGGGAATTAGCAGTTGTACATCCGGTCCTCAGGCAGGGCGGGCAAGCGAGCAGTCTGTTGCCCCGGCCCTCAGGCAGGGCGGGCAAGCGAGCAGTCTATTCCAGAGTCTAGGGTGCGGGAGGGTTCACTGGATTCTCGAGCGGTAAGGAAAGGGGGGAGGGGGACGCAGGCCCACCCGACTCCACTGCGTCCCAGCCCCGGGCCCTATCGGCAGCACGAGTGTCGCCACCGGTTCAGCAGGGCTCCTGCTGCAACACGCTGGCGGGGCTGAGCCCCTATTGCAGCCACTGGGTTGGGCTGCCCCTGGGCTACTTCCTCCCGGGGTTCCCCCAGACCCGTTCCCGGCAGGCTGTAATGGTACTGGGCCCACGGCTGGCTTACCAGTCCCTCCTCGTCGAGTGGCGGCAGGTCGGGGATTTCCTCGGCGAGGGGCAGCTCCTCGAGGTCTGGTCCAGCCTCTGGGGGGTCAGCGGCAGGCACCTCGTCCAGGTCTGGCCCGGCCTCCGGAGGGGCCTCCCATTGGGGTTCATCGGGTTCCTCTGACCAGGCTCGGGGTTCGAGGGGCGCAGGCCAGTCTCTGGGGCCCCTGGGCCAGTCCCAAGCACCCGACGCCGGAGGCCCTACCCACTCCCGGTCCCGCGGAAGGTCAAGAGGCTGGCGGGGCTCCGACCGGGAACAGGGGACGTTCCCTGCCTCGGCTGGGCTGCAGGGTGGAACCTCTGTCTCCCTCGGGTGGCTTTTCCTCACTGAGGCCTGGGTCCTGGCTTTTATACCACCCCTTCCTGTAGAGACCCTGCCCCTTGGCCCCTGGTTGGGCTGGTGGGCTGGCCCAATCAGGGTCTGTCTTGGCAGTTTCCGGGCAGACTGGCGGGTTGGCCCAATCCCGGCCTGTTGCCGGGCAGATTTGTCTGGCCAGCCATCCCTTCGGCTGGTTGGCCACGGCCCTCCCTCGGGTCCCAACTCCGGGGGAGGCCGCAGCGCCTTCTTACACAACTCTACTGTAGGTGTCTGTGCCCCCATACTGCTGATAGGAGAACTTTGATTAGCAGTCCGTCCCACCCATGCATGCACTACTCTTTGCCTGCCACAAGCCTGGCCAGCATGCATAGGCATTCACTTGTCAATTCCTTCTCAACTGACCCAGCCAGTGATGGAGTTCAGAGCTGTCCATTCACAGATCATTAACTCACTTTAGTTTTGATAATTTTAGCTTCTCTTGAAGCTTTTTCCTTTGTTACCTCATTTGTGTTTTGCTGGCCAGGCCGAAAAGAAGAAAGGGTTTGCCTCCCACCAGGTCTGGTCAGAGTCCTCCCTGCACAAGAGTATGCCTGGCTCTCCAGGCTTCAGAAAGTGCCTCAGTTGCCAGGAATCTATCCAGTGACTGATGGGCACTCGCAGTGCGTTCGCTGCCTGGGAGAAAAGCACAATCCACAAAGGTGTGGTTGGAGCCAGCAACTAAAACCCAGGTCCAGGAAAGACAGAGTTAAGGCTCAAACTCCTGCTCATGAAGTCAGCCTTTCAACCCCCAGAATCTCAGTGAGAACTCTTACCGCAACCTTCTACTTCAAAGGCAGGTGATCCCAAAGAGGTGAGCCACTCACTGAAGGCCGCTAAGAAAAGCTCAATGAGTCCCTGCAGCCAGGGGAGATATGATTGCTCTCTATAAATACGTCAGAGGGATAAATGGGAGAGGTGTTATTTAAGTTCAGCACCAATGTGAACACAAGACCAAATGGCTATAAACTGGCCATCAGGAAGTTTAAAGCTGAAATCAGACAAAGGTTTCTAACCATCAGAGGAATGAAGCTCTGGAACAGCCTTCAAAAGGGAGCAGTGAGGACAAAAAACTCAGCTGGCTTCAAGACTGAGCTTGATAAGTTTATGGAGGGGCGAGTATGATTTGGCAATTAACTGATCTTTGATTACAAGTAGTAAACGTGCCCAATGACCTGTGATGGGATGTTGATGTGGTGGGTTCTGAGTTACTACAGAGAATTCTTTCTTGGGTGTCTGGCTGGTGAGCCTTGCCCACATGCCAAGGTTTAGCTGATTGTCATATTTGGGGTTGGGAAGGAATTTTCCTCCAGGACAGATTGGCAGAGACCCTGGGGTGTTTTTTGTTTTTGTTTTTTGTTTTGCCTTCCTCTGTAGCATAGGTTACCTAGGGAGGTGGTGGAATCTCCATTTTTAGGGGTTTTTAAGCTGCAGCTTGACAAAACCCTCGTAAGGTCCCTTCCAACTCTAATATTCTATGGGGCATGAGTCACTTGCTGGTGGATGCTCTCTATCTTGAAGTCTTTAAATCATGTTTTGCGGACTCCAGTAACTCAGTCATTAGTTAAGGGTCTATTACAGGAGTGGGTGGGTGAGGTTCTGTGGCCTGCATTGTGCATGAGGTCAGATCAGATGATTGTAAAGGTCCTTTCTGACCATAAAACCTGTGAGTTTGAGCTGCTGCTTCAAAGGCTTCGGAACCCCATGAAGCACCAGGGAGGAAGTTGAGGCAGAGGAGGAAGACCCTCCTCAAGCTCATTTCCCATCACCCTCACCAGACAAGGTGGTGGTGTCCCCTCCACCATCCATGGCTGATGATTTTAAATCATTCCAGGACCTAGCTCAGAGGATGGCAGTTGCAGAAAGTGACTGAGCCTCGCCACAAAATGGTGGACATTTTATCCTCTTCCACCTCTTTAGCGTTGTAGTGAAGACCTACAGGAGAGCTTCTTCCACTGGCATAGTTAATCCACCTCCCTGCGAAGCAGCAGCTATATCAACAGGAGAAGATCTCCCTCCTGCATAGCACTGGCTACACAGGGAGTAGCTTGGTATAACTCCATTGCTCAGGGGTATGGATGTTTCACATTTTTTCACAGTTCCACCAATATAGGTCTGCAGTGCAAACCTAGCCTGAGTAGAGCAAATCAACACACATCTATGCCCTCTGAGGCCATTCGTCTCTTTGCCTCATAGGGAAGCAGTGTTAGGTTCTCTACACAGTGACAGATGTGAAGCTACCCCATTCCTTCCCCTGCTTCTATGGATTGTGTGATTTAAAAATAAATTACACCCTTAGGGTCAAATAATCCCTTTTTACTGTGTGGGAATATCTGTATATAATTGTCTGTGCAACAAGAAAAAATATACTAAAAAAATGTTCTTCCCCTCCAAAAATAATTTTTTTTAAAGTGGGCTTGTCTACTAGAATAACTTCCTATTTTAGGATGTTTTAAAAGAATCTTAAAATTTGAACATTCAGTAAAAAAAGTGAAAAATCTTTTACAGAACCATTGAGTTAACTCAAGCCTTGACTCTAGACTGTTTTGATGGATAAAGCTAATTTATCTCTGTCTTTCTGAGATATTTATGTCATCTGTCTAAACAGCATGAATCACATTTAAGATTGTATCAACTTGTGCCACCTCCAGTATAAGAAACTGGAGCTGAATCAAGTTAGTATAGCTTTCTGGCTTTCTAATCATTCAGAATATCCCATTGATTCTTATTACAACGTAGTCATTTCACTTTAGAGAAGATTTGAATTCAAGTCCCAGAGACAAACGGAAATGTAACTAATTGACAGTATTATCCAATATGATTACGTTTAATATCTTTTGAAATACAGGTACTAAGGGGAAATAAGTGTTTTTGAGAGGCAAGTTTAAAAAGTGTGTATGTGTCTGTCTCAGATTTTTCCTCTTATTCCACTTAATTTTCAAATCCTATGTTTGTAATTTCTTATTATGGAGATACCAGCGTGTCTCCATAGTTAGTGAGATTTATAATTAAGTCTCTCTGGCTTTTTGTAATGAAGAAATACGTGTATCTTCCTTACTTACTGCAACTTAAATATTTTCATAAGAACTCTGTGAGAAATTCTGCCTTAACAGAACCCCACTAGTTTTTTTTAGTAGTTTCTCAATTTGAGGTCTTCTGTGTTGGTAATTTCTCTACTACATAGAGTTGACAAAGTTAGCAAAGCTTAATAAAATGTATTTCTTGTATATGCCAAGATAAACAAAATATAAGGCCAAATTGTGTCCTGGTGGACACCTGTCATGGTCAGTGGAGTTCAATGGGAGTCTGATAGGGGAGAATTTGTCCATATTTCTTGAGAAAGCATTTAAGTTGCAGTTGTTTGCAGTAAGTCTCTTGTTTAAAAGGAAAATGGATAATGTCAGTTATAGGTAAGGGTACAGTGCCTTTTTGACTTTTCAAATGTGATTGTACCGAAATATGGTGTGTTCTGTAACAATTTTATCTAAATATGTTCCTTTCTGATCCACAGAGGCAAACTTTCTCTGTCTTCTTTTTAATCCAAATTCCACATGTTTCTTCTAACTTTTGAATCCTGGTTATTTTTTTCCAGATTTTTTAAAAAGTGATTCTGTTGCTCATTTCAATCCAGATTCACAGCCCTATATAGTCACAGCCTATATATGTCTGCTGAAAATGTGTAGCGTTCATAGGCTCTGTAGAAGCTTCAACACTCCGTCCCATCAGAATATCTCAATCCGACTTTAAAATATCCATTTCTAGAAGAGAAGGTAGTTTAGTCTCCATTCCCATCCAATCCTTGGTGTGTCTGCTCTCAAAGTGCCAACGGTGATGGGGGAGGGGGGACGGTTGAGTTGTAGACACCTATCTGTAAGGGACTAGAATGCTATTACTAAATTTTAATATAGCCAAATGCAAGGTAATACACCTAGGAATAAAGAATGCAGGCTATACCTACATGATGGGAGACTGTGTCTTGGAAAGCAGTGACCTAGAGAAGGATTTAGGGATCATCATAGATAACTCAGCATGAGTTCTTGTGAAATATTGTGGCAAAAAGGGCTAACCTGATCCTTGGATGTATAGAATGGAACAGGTTACCAGAGGAAGTGGTGCTTACCAATCTCCATTATGGAGCCTATGTAAAGTCCTGTACATAAAATTCTGTGTGCAAGGATATGCACATGCACACACGTTGAGTTTCCCATGTTTTATACATATGGCAGTAACACACGAGGTTGGTAAAGTGTAGTGCTTGGTGTTTGGAAGCCAGATTTTGGCTGCCTGTGCAGAGAGAGAGTGCAGGGAAACCTTTCTCTGCCTGTGGGCATCTGCACTGTGAACACCCAGAATCCTGATGCTTGTGCTTCTTGAAGCCCCGGTGCAGAGAGTTAGTGCAGTTACATTATATGTCCCAATAGGGGCAGGACTGTATGGTGTGAGGGAGATGCCACGGACCCCTTCCTTTATTCATGAATTGGAAATACTAGGCGGGCACGCATATCAGTGCATCTTGTTCCTTCAAAAAGGCAGTGGAAGAGCTGCTCCAGAACATGCTCAACCAAAGCATTGCAGGCAGAATACATTCAGCCACTGCTGCTGGTCTGGTGCACTTCCGCATCCTTCAGTCAGGGAAGTGGCTACTTGAAGCCACAGCAGAACTCAAGCTGGATATACTTCTGCAATTGAAAACTGTTTTGCTGTCTTAGGGTACATCTATGCTGGGGGGGAGGGAAGGTGGCAGTGAGTCTCAGACCCCGGGGTCAGCTGACTGGAGAATGTGGGGCTTGCACTATGGGGATAAAAATCGTCTTCCTCCCCTCCCTTCAACTTGCCAGTTTTCTGAGCCTGGGCCTGAGCCCAAACATCTACATTTTGATTGTTATTCTCATAGCCTGAGCACTGCAAGGCCTGGGTCAATTAACTTGGGATCCGAAACTCACTTCTGTAGAGTGTTGTTGGTTGGTTTTTTTGCAATGAACACTAACACTCTGAGCCTAAGGCCCTTTTCAAGCTTGCAGAAGCCATGTGCAAACAAGAACCTGATGAGAAAGATGCTCCCCTATCGCTCCTGCTACCAGCTGGCCAATGCTGTCAGTCCTTTTTTTCCCCACCAGCTTCCCCCCCAGTAGAGTTGGAGCAAGCTTGTTAGGAGGCTACCAATCCCATCCAGAGCCTTGGTGCTGCCAGAGAGGGAGAGGAAGGAAGGCACTTCAGTCAAAGCCAAATGAAATGTCTTCCAAGCTGGGGACAAGCATTCTGTTCTGTACATTCATCACGTTCTCTGTTGCAGACTGACTCCATGCTCTGCTGAGAGCAGAAACACATACCAACCAGACTGGAAATGAGAAGATGAGATGGCCCCTGACAGACACACAACCTTCTAGGCCTCAGTGCATGAATGTGAAATAGGACGGAACTGTTAACTCTCTCCCCACTTACCAGGCAGGTGGTGGATGTATATCTGTAGACCCTGCTGGCCCTCCCTTCCAAGGTCCAAGTATCTGGGTGACCTATCCCTCTAGGCCTGAGAGGAGGGGTGAGGATCTTTGTGGATCTGCCTAGCCTCCTTCCCCAAACAAGCCTGGGAAGTGGGGGAAGTACCTTGTTTCCCCTTACAGTCTGATGGAGAGGGAAGTTGCTCATGTGCATTCTCTCCTCCACTCCTCCAAGCCCGCATGGGGGGGTGAAGGACTCCACAGCCGTACCTCCCTTGTAGGCCTGAGAGGAGCTATGAGGATCCCAGTGGCCCTGCCGGTGCTACAGGCCTGAAGAGGGAAAGGGTATACTCTCAACAGCCCTGTCCCCACTCCCTGGAGCAGAAGCTGAAGAGTAGCCCTGCAAAAAGGTCACTGGTTTTTTGGGAAGAACTTGTTAGGGCGGGGCAACAGGATTTGATTTGGGAGGATATGTAGGTTGGTTGGAAATAAGTTTTAGCCTCAAACTTCTCAAGTAACTTCATTTTAAAAATATTTTAAAAATACATATATCTAAACACAAATTTACTGTAATTTAAAAAATCCAGTCTGCAGTTGAAATACAATTACCATGAAAGGAACGTTTTATCTTTAATACTCCCAAGCTAAATGTAAAATTATGCTTTATGTACCATTCCATCTCTACATACAGATGTATCTGAATCATTTAGGATAAAAACAGGATAATTAGAATTTTAATAGTGAAAACCATCACTCCTTTAATTGCACTCATTTAAGAAAATTAAGTAAGACAATATATTATGCAAGCAAATTCTGATAGTTTTATCCTACAATAAGGAAGTTTTGTTTTCTACCAAATATAGTACAATATTTTTAATATCAGAAACATCCTCCAGAGGGCAACATTTTGACTTTTTTTTTTATCTGTAGTTTGATGTTCTAGTGTGTTTACTGTTTCTAAAGCTACTGATTTGTAACATATTATGTGGTCCAGGTCTTCCCTCTGCTATTACTATAATAAAACAACAAATATGGGAAGTTTTCACCTAAAATGAGCACTAGAGTTTGCACATAATGTACAGAGTTGATGTTAGCCTTAAGCAGCTCCTTACAAAATATTATTTTGTAACAGCTAATATGTAACAAGGGCTGCCTCTTCTAGAACAAGCATCTTTTCAAGTGAAGTAAGTTATTTTTGTTGTTCTTTTTAAACCTGTATGTGATTAGATTTTGAAATTGCTGCTATCAATCACACTGACTCTCTAGTTTATATAGAACTAGCAAAGTATTAACTCCTTACAGCAATATGATGAGTAAAGGTGATATCACTTGTAAGAAACATTTAGATGATATAGTGTGTGTGTGTGTGTGTATACACACACTATATGTGTGTATATATGAGTTTGTATAGAAGTGTATTTTATATATATATAAAAAAACATGATCATCATTTAACTTTTCTGTCATCATGTAACTGTCAAAACAGTCTATAATCTGGTAAAATAACATTGGCAGTACTGGTTTTTGAATTTTTTTTTTGAGGGCGGATCTTAATATTTTTAAATTTGTCTAACTGATTCTCCATTTGATGCTTTTGTTGTTCATGACTTCATCGTATTTGCTCTACAGTGGAGGTATTCCACACACAGACCAGAGATAGCAGAGCACAGACCGTGACAATGAATAGTTCCCTTGCCAATTTGCCACAGAATGTTTTTTCCGTATGACATCTGTAGCCGAGAGACGATAATCCAGCTTCCATCCCCATTTGCTTTTCAATGCTTCCGTTCATACTGCTAATAGAGTTACCAATAATGCCATTTATAGTGGTGGTTGTTAATGTTGTTAATGCCCATCTGTCAGAAACCTGAACTACCGAGACCACGGTGTTGCTTGTTGTAGTGCGGCTGAGACCACTGTCGCTTGATTCCTAGTCCTTATCACTCTGTGCTCAGTTCAGGTGTCTGAATTCCCCTAATTCTAGGTGTCTTGACAATTAAAGGACTGCATATTTCATGAACAAACCCTCCTGGGTTAATAAAATGAATTATTTATTTTAATGGAAAGAAAACCTTTTCAATCATTTTTAACCCCTCCATTTAATAATGTCCGTGTCTGTTAATGTTTAACCTGTTCGCATACATTTTGTATAACTTTACTGGAGAACGTTGTTACTAAAACATGGCTGAAAAGAAAAGACACAAACAGCATTTCACCGGGCCCACATAGGCCCATCCCAGAGCAGCGAGAGATTGACTGTCTCTCTTCTTGGCCACATAGGGGCATCACCAGACATCTTACCCCTCTTGCTCTGGTCTAGACCACAGACTGGTGAACTGGCCCATAATAAACAGAAAGAGAGAGAAGCTAATTTAAGGACTTCACAGTTCAGATTTTTTCACTTTTAAAACCTATTATCAAGATAGTCTCAAATGTTTGTTTATCTACAAGTCCTGGGTTCATTTCTGTTCTTTGGAAGGTCCTGGGTGGCTAGAGCTGTGTGGATAATGGAACTCCAGGTTGCAGGCAGTTCTGACAGAATTAGAAGAATAATTGCTTTTGAAAAGTCAGACAAAATGATTGGTTTTGATTTTGACTGTTTTAAAATGCTCATGATCACTTAAAAAATGATAGGAAATTGAAAAAAGTCATTTTGAATGGAAAAAATTGTTTCATTGTGGAAGCAAAAAGGTGTGGTTTTTTTTTTAATGCAGCAATGTGACAAAACCAATACAAATAAGCAGAACATTTTGAGGTTACTGAATCTGCATTCTTTTGCCTGTAAAAAGTCTGAGTTCAGTAAGGTCAGGATTAGAGGTAGGCAAAAAATGTCAGAATTTTGCCATTGACTTCAGTAGGGCCAAGATTTCACCCTTAGTATGTAAAACCAAAAATTTCAGAGGATGTCTATGCTATATTTGTGACATCAGAGTTCAGAGCTGATTCTGTCACTTGTTTTTGTTTTGGTTTGGGATTTTATTACATTTTTTTGGTCCAAAAGTGGTTTGGTTTTTTTACCTCCCCCAAAAGAAGTGTATTGTGAAAAATGTATTGTCATTTAAAACTTTTTTTAAAGTATTTATGGAAACAGTTGTTGAAATTTTTCATTCGCTGAAAACCCAGTAAACTACAAATGTTGGTATTTTCAATAAATTTTTAAAAAGATATAGAAAAAAAGAGATTTAAAAAAAAAAAAAACCCTAAAAGTGGGTGGATTTCGAAGACTGAGAAACCAAAACAACTTGTGAACTGATATGGAAATTATAACCTCCTATTTTTGAAGAAACATGGAACAATATTTTCTGAGGTATGCTTGGTTACATTCTATGCATGTTCTGGTTTGCAAATTACTGAATGGAGGAACATGGTATGAAAAATATTAAGAATTCCTCATGTAAATAAATGCAACAGGCTAGATTCTCATCGCATTTAAACTAGTATCAATCCGGAATAATTCCCCTGACATCAGTTGTTACTCTGAATTTGTATGAAGTAACAGATCAGAGTCTGGTCCACGAGATATATAAAAGAAGCAATGTGCCAAAGCCATCCAACTGAGAAAATTTAAAAACTCATTTTTGCTGCGTCAGTCTGGATCTGTAATTGGAAGACAATATTTTTAAAATTCTCCCGTTTTCTAAATTTCTTCCTTTGCTCCTCTATTATCCTTCTGTCTAGTGGCCCAACTAACTCATCCTATTTCTTCATCTATTCTATTAAGTGTTTTTCAAATTTTGAAATGCACTTCATGAATCACTCAGTAGTTGATAAAAAAAAAAAAGAATAATGATGAGCCCAATTCAGTTAGAGCCAGCTGCTGATTTTTCTGATGGCTGATTTTGTATTGCAGAAAGGAATCCTCACGCTAACTCCTTTCACCTGTGTGCACGAAACTGATTTCATTTAAAATATTAAAGCCTGGGTACTGCCTATAGACTATCATCACACATAATGGGTAATTTTTAGTTAACAGAAGTGAGTGAAATCCTAGAAGTAAAAAATCAGAAAAAATTATCTTCATCTGAAAGTCTTGGAGATTTTTTGGGAATTTTGGTTTTGTTTTTAAAGATGGTTTGTCTTGAATTAATCTGGATCGCAAATGTAGATGTCCAACACAAAAATATGCCTATAATATTTTTCCCCTAGACATGTAAATAGCAATTCCTGGACATGTAAATAGCAATCCTACCAGAGGAAACAGATCTAATGAATTTGCTCAGTGAACCAAAGGCTTTATTTAAGAACTTGGTGCACTGAAAGGTCAACTTCTCAAGTACAGCTTTAAACTCAGCTCCTGATGCAGAGTGCCTCAGGCCCGGTCTACACTCACCTTGGCGATTCAGCGGCAGTCGACAGGAGATACACAAGTGACGTAAATCACTTGCGTATCTTCCATCAACTTTGCAGCATCTCCTCCGCGGGCTGTCCATACAGCGCTGCGTCGAAGGGAACAGCACTCCCTTCGACGCAGCGCTACGCCACTTACCGGGGTGGTTTTCCTGCATCGCTTCCTGGATCGACTGAGCACATCTATACAGACCGCTCAGTCAATCCAGAGCTATCGATGTGACGCCGGCGGATTTGCCACAGTCAGTGTAGACCCAGCCTCAGAAAAATATATGAAAAATGATTTAAAAGACAGCACCCTTCCTTACATAAGAATGGCCATACTGGGTCAGACCAATGGTCCATCTAACCCAGCATCTGTCTTCTGACAATGGCTCGTGCCTGATTCTTCTGAGGGAATGAACAGAATAGGGCAATTATCAAGTGATCCATCCCCTATTGTCTAGTCCCAGCTTCTGACCTCAGAGGTTTATGGACACCCAGAGCATCAGGTTGCATCCCTGACCATTTTGGCTAATAGCCATGGACCTATGCTCCATGAACTTAATTTTTTTTAAACCCCGTTATACTTTTAGCCTTCACAACATCCTATGGCAAGGACCTCTACAGGTTCGCTGTGTGTTGTGTAAAGAAGTATTTCCATACGTTTGTTTTAAACCTGCTGCTTAATTAATTTCATTGGATGACCCATAATTCTTGTGTTATGTGAAGGGATAAATAACACTTCGTTATTCAATTTCTCCACACCATTTATGATTTTATACACCTCTAACACATCCCTCCTTAATAGTTTCTTTTCTAAGATGAACAGTCCAGTCTTTTTAATCTGTCCTCCTATGAAAGCTGTTCCATTCTCCTAATAATTTTTGTTGCCCTTTTTCAAATTCTAATACATCTTTTGAGCTGGGGTGACCAGAACTACATGCACTATTCAAGGTGAGGGCATACCAGGAATTAATATACCAGGATATTATATATTTATGTTCTTATCTATTCCTTTCCTAATGGTTCCTCATTGTTTGTTTTATTTATTTTTGTCTAGATGGCTCTGATCATTTGTAGTATCTGAGCATCTCACAGACATAACTGAGTTTGTCCTCCCAATACCACTATGGGAAATGGAAGTGTTATCATCTCCACTTTACAAATGGAAGGTTTAAGTGACTTGTCCAAGTCATGCAAACTGTCTGTGTCAGAACCAGAAACTGAACCCCATGTACTGAATCCCAATTTGGTGCCTTATACAGAATAGATCTGGTCTTGTGGGTGTTTCTTTTAGACTGTAAAGCCTTAGAAAGGGGGACTATATGTTTGTGTCCTGTTAGTGCTCAACAAATACAATACATGAGATAAGCATATACATGTAGAGTCACACTCCTAGGCACCTGGGGTGTAAAAGTTGGCAAAAGAAGCAATTCCATTTTCCAGTTCTGTATGGTCTCTGACCATACTTAAACATGAGTCATATTATGTGCGGAGTGAACCTTAGGAGGAGATGGCAGAATCAAAATTGAAACTGTAACAAGGACGAGGGGAATGCATTGTAGGGGCAGGCACAGCAGTAGAAATGCTGCTTTGTAAATTCTATGTCACTTCTCTTCTGATGTGAAAGCTACTGATGTGATCAGACCTGGATGTAAATACTTGGATTCCGTTATGGTTACATACATGATAACAGAGGTAACTTAACAGTAATTAGAATGGTTTGAGTGAATGCTGGGATTTGATTGAGCAGGGACCTTTTTGTGGTTGGATTTTTAATTTTTTTTATTGTGCATTAAACATCTTAAAACAAAATAAAGATCTTGTGACTCCTGTCCACAATCACAGAGGTCCTCAGATGTAGTGGAACTGGTGGTTTGATTTGGGGCAAGTGTCTGCATCGAAATTGGGCACCTGTCCATGTGTGTCAGAGCACATACTGCCATACGGGAGGGTGGTGGGGTTGCTGGGGCTTGCTCAGGGGAGAAATAAGCAGGGATAGGGCTGGTGGATACATTGCCTTGCAGATCTGCTCTCCATTGCCTTATGTAGAATGGAAGGACTTAGGGAGACATGAGTTACAAAGCCTGTGTGGCCTTCTGCACCTTATCAAAACCCTACCTTGGACAAGCACACACCCATGGGTTATGCACTGGAGGGAGGATTTTTCCCCCATTTGAGGATTGTAACAAGGGTGACCAGATGTCCTGATTTTACCTGGCAGTCCCAATATTCGGAGCTTTTTCTTATATAGGCGCCTATTATCCCTCTGTCCTGATTTTTCACACTTGCTACCTGGTCACCCTAATTGTAACTATAAGATTACCACACCTCCAGTGTTTCAAGGAGGCATAAAGGGAATTGCATACATGCTATCTTATAATGTTCTTATTACCTGCATTCCTTATGGTGGTTCAACATCATAACTGAGAGAACATATTTATACCAGTTTTATTTTTCAGAGAAAAAGCCCCCAATAGCTTTGTTTTTAAAGAATTGTTTTATTTTAAAACAAAGGAGCCATCCAACCACACAGCTGCACCAGCAGAAAGTCAGTATTTACTGTTCCAAGCAGGTGACTTTAATTTAAAAGAGAGAAATGGTTTTTCTCTTTTGTGCACTAATGTATTTTAGTGTTGCCAGACCACCAAGTTGGGGAGAGTATTCAGTACTTGCCACTGAATTGCTCTATTGTTTAGTTAAAGGAACAACAGGGGGAAAAAAAATGTAATTCTCCTTTTTATTGGACTTTCTTTTCTTTACCAGCAGAGATCAAGCTAGGAAATTACTAGGAAAGCTGGAATGGAAGAAGCCTTAGCTGCTGTCCTGAGTATTCTTTAAAAAGGGGAAGGAAACGGTTTTTAGTTGTTTGTTTGTTTTTTTTCCCGTCTTGTTTTAGCTACACTAGGGCTGAGCTTCCATTACCAGTAAGGTTATGCCATTAACTACCATTGAAGCAAGGAAATGTTATATAACTTTTGTGTGGCCCACTCTTTCTGCTGACGTTAACTTTTTTCATGTGCAAACAAAGATCATCCGAAAAAGTCATCAGACAATTTAAAAAAAATAATTTATTTACTTGATTTTTTTATTTAAAAATAAATGAATAATTATGTTCTTTTATATGTCCTTTAATTATTGAACTGTGACTTGGGACCACAGGGGAGAGCAATTGTGAAATGTACTTAACTAGCAAGCAAACTGGTTTTACGTCATGAAAGCAATTTATTTACATTAGTTTATTTAAATTCCACTATATTAGCAGAAGGCGTGTTGTACTTTAAGTTGTTTCTCACGGTAGGCAAATTGACATATTTAAAATCAACTGTGGTAAGGTTTTATTTATGAGAAATTAAGTGACCCATTTAGAATTCTCGCTTGCCAATTTAGATAGATGGCCTTTGTGTGCCCTTTGAAGCCATATGTTGTTCTTGTTAAAATTATTTACAAAAGATAATGCATAGTCTAAAAGTGTGAAGGGGAAACTAGAAATTAACTGACTATAATTTATGCTTAATAATTAATTTGGAATACAAGTGTTCATCTGCAGCATAAATGAATAGTACACATAGTGATCCAGTGAGTGTGATCAGAAATCTTTTTAAGACATTTAAAGGATTTGTAAAATCCTATTGGATCCTGTGTAAGAAAAAATAGTTAAAATGACAAACTTTGGTTATGGTTCACGTGGATGTCTTTGTCCTGTGAGACATGCAGTGTACAGATCGCCACTGATATACACCAGGCCATCTAATGATGAAAGAAGCAGTTGGATTGGTCCTTTAAGCTCTTGCAATGGCAACCTACCAAGCAATGATATTGATGCTACTCATGGAATAAATATCCCATTGTCATTAAACACTAACACAAACTCTATCATTTTATTGTGATAGTAATGGTTAGCAATTAAAATATTAAAAGGTTTTCAGTCTATAAGTATGGTTTATGTAGTAGTAGTCTATTACTGTATTACATTTTTAAAATAGCCATTCAGGACTATTAAAATAATGTACTGTGGACTAAAGATACATACATTTAAAATCTCTCTTCAAAGTTAATTTAAAATTTTTCTAACTTTTTTAGAAAAAAAAGTCATGTCTATAATTGTGTAAACTTGACTTAAATAGAATGTTAATGATGTTAACTTTAAAATTTTTGATGCAACTGTACCTTTTTAAAGACGTAGATGAGAAAAGATGAGTTAGAATGACAATGTCCTTAAATTCCTAGGCCATGGAAAGTGTGACTGTGGGAAGTGCAAATGTGAGCAAGGCTGGTATGGTGAAGCTTGTCAGTTCCCAACTACTTGCAACCTTACACGGAAGAAAAGCAACGAAATGTGTAAGAATTCTCAAGATATCATCTGTTCTAATGCAGGTAAGAGATTTTCCTTAATGGTGAATGTTCTCCCTGTGTTACTAAACTTCTGTGAAAATCTATTCTTGAGCATATTGTGGGTATAATGCAATTCAGATAATACAATGAAAATAAGTCAGCAGGCTGAGACTTTTGTTAGAAATTGACATGGACTCCAGCTGTTCTGAATGGTTTCTTCATCCATAAAAATCAGTTTAAAAAAATGTAACCTAAACTGTAGTATGCAGATTACTAGGAGTGATATGCAATGCTCGTTTAAACTTTTTCAAAGAATCTATCTGAAAAGACTTTTATGATTTTTAAATTGCCTCTAAAGAGTCCTCAGAATGCTTGCTTTGGTATTCTGGCTCATCCATAACTATTTTAAATTGATGAAGGCACTCAAAAGGATGTGGTAACAACATTAACACTGAGAGGGGCTTAGAGATTTTTGTTATGAGCAGAGGCAAAGAAGGCATTTGCAAACATACCTTCTGAAAATGTAAACACATTGATTATTAAAGCTTGCTATGCCAAAACATTTGCCATGTAATTTTGGTTAGGGAACCTCCAGCCAAAACTCTTCTACATTCTGAGCTGTTGTAGCTCTCTTTTCTCCTTCGTAGAAGTTTTTATGATTTGTGCTAACCTCAGTGGAAATTACCCAAGTAGATAAACAGAAGAAGATGCAACTATCTTGAAGATCCACTTGCCGAGCCTTAAAATTTCAGTGGACGTTTGCAGGCAGACAAAACTGAAATCAAATTCTGCTGATTGACTTTCACAGATCTCTGTGTGAATCTGGCATTGCCAGATCCACAGTTTTGCTGAACATTGTCAGTATTTTAATTTACTTTTAAGACCATACATGTATATAGTTTTATACTTACAAGATAGTTCTCTGACTTACTTTGGCATCTTGGCACTACACAGGGGGCCATCGTCATTCCTTTGCTGGAGATAAGATAGAGTAGCAAACATACCAGGAATTACATTAGCTGAATGTAATCCACATTTGATATGCTACTGGTTACTTGACTATAGGCAGAAGAGGAATTAAGGCAGGACTGGTTGGTGAAGACTCAATCAGATGCTCAAGGGTAAGACCGAGATCTCAACTTTAAAACGGGAGGCAGTTTGTGTGGAGACAAAGCTCTCATTGAAGACTAGGCTTTCCTGTAATTAAAGCCGGACCCTCTCTTCTTTTTTCTTTTCTGTTTATACAAAAACCTTCAGTTTCCTCCTCCTTCAGTTTGTGCACCTTATGACAGTAAGACCCTGAGTTGGGGAAATTCTCTGTGTGAAAGATACCTGGTTACTGGAACAAGGTTTATGCTATGCAGCCAGTTTAGATTGTCATGTTGTGTATTCTCTTAAATGCAGTAGTTGAAACACCTTCTGACAGCTTGTCAGATATTGAGATGTTGATGGGCAAAGGGAATCTTTGAACAATAGAGTCATTACCATGTCCCAAGAGAGAGGGAGAAAGAGATGAGAAAAATAACATAAACAAAGTAACTGACATACTTGGATAAGGGAAGGACCAAGAGTTACATCCACAGCTTCCTCTGTGCTAAGGACCCAGATTCTCATAGGTGGCTTAAACAATTGTGGAAACATATACCATGCACACATGTTAAAATTAGAGACACGGAAAACCATACAATAATAAATAAAACAATACTAGGGCTCAACAAGTAGTGATCAATGCTCCATCTCTAGCTGGCAGCCGGTCACAAATGGAGTGCCCCAGGGGTCAGTCATGGGACCGGTTTTGTTCAACATCTTCATTAATGATCTGGAGGATGGGGTAGATTGCACCCTCAGCAAGTTTGCAGATGACGCTAAGCTAGTGGGAGTAGTAGATACCCTGGAAGGTAGGGATAGGATACAGAAGGACCTAAACAAATTGGAGGATTGGGCCAAAATAAATATGATGAGGTTCAGCAAGGACAAGAGCAGAGTTCTGCACTTAGGAGGGAAGAATCCCATGCACAGCTACAGAATGGGGACTGATGAACTAGGCAGCAGTTCTGCAGAAAAGGACCTATGGGTTACAGTGGATAAGAAGCTGGATATGAGTCAGCAGTGTGCCCTGGTTGTCAAGAAGGCTAATAGCATATTGGGCTGCATTAGTAGGATCATTGCCAGCTAATGGCAGGAAGTGATTATTCCCTTCTATTCGGCATTGGTGAGGCCGCATTTGGAGTATTGTGTCCAGTTTTGGGCCCCCCACCACAAAAAGGATGTGGAGAAGTTGGAGAGAGTCCAGCAGAGGGCAACAAAAATGATACGGGGCTGGAGCACAAGACTTATGAGGAGAGGAGGCTGAAAGAACTAGGCCTGTTTAGTCTGCAGAAGAGAAGAATGAGGGGGGATTTGATAGCAGCTTTTAACTACCTGAAAGGGGGATTGAGGGAGGATGTAGCTAAGCTGTTCTCAATAGTGGCAGATGACACAACAAGGAGCAATGGTCTCAAGTTGCAGTGGGGGAGGTCTAGGTTGGACATTAGGAAAACGTTTTTCACTAGGAGGTTGGTGAAGCACTAGAATGGGTTACCTAGGGAGGTGGTGGCATCTCCATCTTTAGAGGTTTTTAAGCTGCGGCTTGACAAATCCCTCACTGGGATTATTTAGCTGAGGTTAGTCCTGCTTTGAGCAGGGGGTTGGACTACATGATCTCCTGAGGTCCCTTCCAACTCTGATATTTTGATTCTATGAACTTGTGTAAATGTTAAGCTGAGCATTCTTCTGTGAGGTGTTCCAGAACCTGCGCTGGATACCTGTTTCTTTCTGGGTGGAATTTATGGTACTATTTTTGATAAAGACTTAAATGAGGGTGTGGCTCTCAACATGAGGCATTATCAATTGTAATCCACATAAATGCATGAGCTGGAGCTCACTCAGATGAAGAGAGGATACTGCTTAGTAGAGCTTTTCCCATGAGGGCCTCTTTCCTTCTAAATTTACTTCCCTGTATCCTCATTTCTTTGCTAGAAATGGCCTGAGTCTCTTCATTTTTGGGATTCATTGAAAAGCCCAGTTAGTTGAGCAGACATTTGAGGTGGCTGAAATTGAAGCAGTTTGGAGTATGTTGTAGGGGTTGGGGCAGGAATGTTTTAGTTTTGTAATGTCTTTTGTTTACAAGCTATGATTTGCATTGTGTGGGATTGGCCACTGGTTTGCTACTATCATTTTGTTTAGTTATAGATTGTGTTATTTAATTTTATCAGATTGCCTAGCACCTGGAACAGGTATCTGATATAAAATATATATATATGAAACTGAAGTAAACAAATAAATAATCATGTATTTGTACAAGTACTTGCCCAGCTAAACACCTGGTCTTTCACTCAGAGAGTTGACCTTTATTACTTTATTCTTAGACTCTAGGGTTCATATCTGAAACAGAGAATGTTTTTTTCCAAAAACACAAGCCTTGCATGATGTTAGGAGCCCAACTGGCCATGTGTACAGACAAGTATTAAATTTGCACAGATGCTGGGATTTTATGTAAATGAATGCACACAGTTATACAGAGCTGCTTGAATAACCTGTAAAGAATACATTTTCTCTCCTTTTCTATTTGTGAATCATCTGCTGACAAATTGGAGTTTTCTTGAAGTTATTCATTACTCAAAATTATTCTCTAAGTAACTTCAGCAAATAATTCTAGTAGCTTATTTGTAACTAAGTTCTTGTCACTATTTTAAAATTCAAGTTGTTTAGCTTGGACATGTAGACCACATGGCATGTTTCTATTCCCTGTCTGAATGAGTGTGACATTTGACCAGTTCAGAAACAGTTGCTCAGTTGACCAGTCAAATATTGGCCAAATGTTGTCTTATAATGTCAAAAATGGTAATATATTTCAAAGCACTAATTTATTAGAATAACATCATTTTAAAAAAAAAGACTTTATGGTCTTCAGTAGATTTAGGCTTACATACTTATGCCTAATTAGAAAAATTAAGTAGCTTAATGGAGTTATATTAACTCAGAAAAAATTTCATTGTGTTTCCTATAAGATCTAAAAAATGAAAGAATGATACCATTTAATTATATCATTAAATGATACCATTTAGCCTTTAATGATACCATTAAAGGGTAGGCCAATGCCTACCTCAGGGAATTCTTGCTGAAATATTTGGCAATATTTGATCATGGTCAAATAATAAGCAGTAATTGACTGGTCAAATGTCAAATGACCAATCAATTGACCGGTTTTCCAAGCCTACTGAAAACTGCATAAAAAGGTCAAGGAACTTTCCCTCTCAGCCAAGCCAAAGAATGTTGCAGAAAAGTTTAAGATTAGTGAATGCAGCGTTCAGTCCTACAATTTTTTGTCAAATATCCCTTGAATGCACATCTTTGCAGTAAAAGGGCACAGTTCTATAAGACATTTCTATTTACACATTGGTAAAAATACTTAATGTTTGTTTCACATTTCACAGCAATTAGCTAGTCCACTGGCAAATTAAAGGTATCACTGTGATAATTACTGTCTAAAGTTGATTCCTCTTCCCTGACATCTGAGCATGAGTTATTACTGCAGGTGGTCCTCAAAAAAATTAGTTCAGACTGATTTCTTGGGATTTTCCCCATATTACTACACTGGGACCACATTCTCCAAATTATGATCGTGTAGTGAGGATATTAGGATGTTGCAAGACTCTCTAAATATACTCAGGGAATTCTTCTAGTGTTATTTCTAGGATCTCAATGGTCATGTCATGCTCCTCTGCCATATGGGCAATGAGCTGGACAAAGTAACGTTCCATCCCCGAGAAGCTGGCAGTATAGAATTCAACTTTCTTCCTTCATGAGAGAAAGAGAATGTCTTCCACTATTGCATTCATGTTGGTAGATTTCATGATATCTCTGGTGTATCTGTACACAGACAGCCCTAGAGATGAATTTTACTGGGCTCTAGAGAAGTATGATATTCCTATTATGGTTCTTTGTTCTTTGTAGAGTAAAACAGTTTAAAAAAACCAAAACTCTATTTACACTTCAGATGGACTCCTCCAACTCCCAGGTTATCTTACATTTTCAATTTGCTTAGCAGTATGGCGTACTGCTGATGGATTAATTAAAACAGCAACAACTATTCTTTTGGTTAACAACAATCACAGAGAGCATTTTTTTAATGTTTACAGGCATATGTCAATGTGGCAGATGCAAGTGTGAGAATTCAGAAGGGAACGGACTGGTCTATGGTAAATTTTGTGAGTGTGATGACCGAGAATGCATAGATGATGAAACAGAAGAGATCTGTACAGGTAAGTACATTAGTAAATAAGTACAGTAAGAAGATCAGTCAAATCTGGTTGAGACCTGCAAGAGAGTGGTACAGTGTTTTCAGATTTTTACTTACCGGAATTATAAAAACAACTTTATTGCATGCCTTCACTGAGAGACAGAGATAAATAGCATGAAGACCCACTTGTGAATGATGAGTAGGAGTTTCAGATGGGCAGGTGGTGGACCAATAAGCTGTGGAACATAGCATCTCTGAGCCACTGTCTCCTTTTATGAAGAGATGCAGGTCTCTTGTTGCGCCTCAGCCTTAACCAACCTCCTCCGTATGCTGAGGAGACTTGGGGCCTGGCCCTGTAGCTCAGGGGTTAGAGTAGTGGTCTTAGTGAGATTTGAATCTGTGATCCCTGGTTTCTAAGGTCTGCGTGCATAGTATCACAAAGCTGCTAATGTTTCTAGCATGTGAAGCACATGTAAGTGGCTATGTGCGTGGATGGAAGAAAGAAAGGGAGAGACTGAGGGGATATGTTAAAAAACAGAAGTATAGTATTGGGATAAGTGGGATTAGAAAGGAGGAATATACAGAGACATACACAAGGGGACCAGGTTCACCCCTGTAATGCTGCAATTTTATGTTGGGGAGTGTGTGTAAAATATATATTGCTATCTGTATTTATCCATGTGTGTATAGAGACCAAAATAATTTTTGTTTTAACTCTCCATGCTGCTCTTGGAAGTGAAAGGAACTTTTGTTGTACAGAATAAGTGTGTTTTTTTTTTAAACACAACAAACAAGTCATAAAATGACCCTCTAAAGAAGCCATGCCCTGGGACTGCAGGCCAAATTTATCAAATTATTGGCTGAAGTAAAATCTGGGGCGGGATATCATGCTATTCAATATCAGTCATGCAATATATTATTTTATTTTTACATAATAAAGTGCAAAGAGCACCTGCCATCCTTCATTACATTTGATAAAATTTGACATTTTGCCAAACCCCATTAAACTCTCCTATTGCATTTTTCTGTGTATCCTTTCTCATCAGTGTTTTGTGTCTCAGGATAAAGCTTTTTCATAATCTCTTATTCCCTAACCTGGTTTCATTCAGTGGTTCCATAATCCAACAGGGGACAAAATGTACCTCTGTAAAACTCAAATGTTATGTTGATGTACCTGTTGAATTCAAGAGTTAATGGAGAAATATGCCAGTGAACCAGATCCCTGGTGTTTGTGATTTCCTAATTCAGCACTATAGAAATTGGTTACATTACACTAGGTTCCAGACACCTCGGTTGGGGTCAGGGCCACCTTAAGGTTGATATTATAAACAGTAAAACAGGAATACTGCTTTGGAGAGCTTGCAAACTAAGGCTCTTATCCTTCAAACTTATGCACAGGCTTAACTTTAAGCATGAGTAGTTTTGCTAGGGGTATCAGTAGAGCTACTTATGTGCTAAAAGCTAAGCACGTATGTATGCATTTGCAAGACTGGACCCCAAATAGACACAACAGACAACATATAAGCAAAATACCAAAGGTACATAACTTTGAGTTTAACCCTTCCGTCCCCACCCCTCCCAAACTGTTTTACCTTCTCTCCTCTGTGCTTTGTGCCCCAGGTGATGTGCTCCACAGGTCCTAGAAGCCTTCCTTCCAGGCTGCTCACCCCAAAGGAATGGCTTCAGATTTTAAGATTCGCATATTTTTAAGGACCATTATGTTCAGCTAGTCTGATCTCCTGCATAACACAGGGACATTTAAAAACCGGGACATCTTTCAAAAATAAGTATGTTACAATGCATAGGCAGCCTTCTTTCATAGGCCCCAATTCAGGAAAACATCCCCTGTTTAGCAAAGTACCCAAGCATCGGCTCAAATCCTAGAGAGGAAAAAGTCTGGAGGAGGAAAAGAAAAGAAAAAGTTTCTACAATTTCAGACTGGCTCAGTGTCCAAAGGCAGCACCTGGTAGGCCTTCAGAGGAAGGGGTAAAGGCTCCTATGGCTGGTCCCTGCTGTGCTCCCACAGTGTTCAGCAGCCATTCTACATGCTCCCTGCCCTCCTTGCCATGAAGGGTGGTAGCTATAGGCAGGTCTCCAGTGAGGAGGCAGCCTATCTGACTTTAATTTTCTTTAAACAAAATAGATAGAAGGGTCAACCTATTGTGACATGAGAGCTGCTAGCGACACAAACATCTTAGCAACCATCAGCAATGCATTGGGAGTGCGTACTGCTAGAAGAGTACACACAACAATGCACTGAGGTATCGGTAACATGTTTTAAACTTTTACTTTGGGACAACAGTGGCTCCTTAGAATGTTGTTTGTTGCTATGTGTGGCACAGGTCCAAGCCTTTCTGTTTTTTTAATGATCCATTTAGTATTTGACCGTTTTTAGGTTTTTTTGCGGGGGAATTAGTCTTATGGATTTCATATTCAGTTTCAGTGAAGATATGGCCTGTTTTTTTAACATGGACCATAGTATAGCTTACTAGCGTTTCAGCCTGCAATTTATTGTTGTTGTCCATATAGAACAGCATTGTCTCCAGTGAGGAACCTTAGATCCACTCCAAGATAATCATTGATTTAATTATTTAGTTCATACTAGTTCTGAGCATATATGAGCATGAGGGAGAAAAGATGAGGTCAAAGGTGGTGGTGGTTGTTTGTGGATGATGATGATGATAGTTTTATGTCTTGTGAGTACTGTTGTTAAAAGTTAACAGTTTAAAAAGTACAGTTGAAAAGATTGATATGTGAATGGTAGTCCTTTCTACGTACAATGCCAAGGAAGAGATTACAAACTCTGCTTGCCAAGTCTGCTGCTGCTTATGACTCAGCCTCTGTTTCTCAACAGCCGCAAAGTGGTTAATAAAACTTTCCCATCATCAGAACACATGTGACTTGTTTTCAATGGTGATGGCTTGTGTCACATCATCCACACTTGCTCATCTATTCACCTGTGCTCTAGTGGCATGCATTCACAAGACTGGCAGGAATTAGGGTGTAGCCTATGGCCATCAGTGTGGAGTTGTTCTGTGAGCTGTCTATAGTCAAAGGTAGAGATGGTCAAAACATTTACAACAACTTAGTCCACAAATTTAGCTTCCTTTCTACCAGTGTGAATTGTCTTCCAAAAATTGCCAAGTTCTCAAATGTATTTAGTTTTAGAAATTATTCACAAATTTCTTCAGAAATAATTCTTTATCTGCTTTCATGAACAATTCATTATGAATATTTGAAGTGCAAAATTTGCTCTGGGCTGGTTAGCTATGTAAATCACATACTAATGTTTCTGTTCCCTATTTGGTTGATAGTTGTGGAAATGTCATGTTTGACGGTAAAATTTACATTTCACAATTCAAAATTTGCACTTGTGGTTGATGGTTAATAAACATATAATATTTGAGGCCAGCAATTGACCCAGTTCTTGTAGAGATTTCTGGGGCTGTTGAGTATGACACTCATGCTATGGTAAGAAAGGACTTGACCCTGCAAGGTCCTGGCTTTGCCCAGAAAGCACTTAACTATGTGCTTAACTTTAAGCACATGAGGGGTCCTACATGCTTAACTTTAACTTTAAACACTTGGGTAGTCCCACTGAAATCATTGGACTATTCATCCGCTGAAAGTTTCAGTGCTTTGATGGATTGGGTCAGAGGGCTTAAGAACTTCTAGGATCAAGCCCCAAATGAGCAAAGGTGGGGCCTGTTCAGGATATTGAAGGTGGGGGAGGGATATTAGGTGCATTTGTAAAAAGTTCATTTTGATTTAGGAAAGGGATTAATCTTCCAGCTAGTCCTTAGTTTTGAAGAGTTGGTTTGTCCATTTCCATAATTTCTCCGTTTAAAACACTTGCAAGCAAAAGCCCAGAGTTCTGCAAGCTGCTGAGCACAGGTGGAGTCTTCCACTGGCACAGAACTCCATGGAGTGAATCTTGCAAGGGGCTGAGCTCCCTCAACGTCTGTTGTTTAGAAGTTGCAAGTACACAGCCTATAGCTCAGGCTTGAGAGATTGAGCCTTAATAGTGTGTTTAAATTTGCTCGTGACTTTTTCTATTAAGTTCGCAGCCTACTAAATTTACCCATACACACTCAAAAATTAAGTTTAATGACTATTAAAAGAATAAAGTTAAATTTGATTGATTGATTTTATATATCACAAATGAACCTTTGTAAAATGTGTTTATGGAGGTATATGAATATAACAGAATTGCTTTTGTATTACTTTTATTTCATTCAAAAATAAAATCTGTAAACTTCTTTAGTTGTGATCATAACGCTGCAACGATGAAGAGGAAAATTAGTAAAAATGATTAGATTGGTAATGCTCTTTGAAAAACTTGTCTCTTTCTCTCTGTATGAACTTTGCTTTGGGTAAAGGCCATGGAAAGTGTTACTGTGGAAACTGTTACTGTGAGGCTGGTTGGCATGGAGATAAATGTGAATTCCAGTGTGACATCACCCCATGGGAAATCAAGAAAAGATGCACATCTCCAGATGGCAAAATCTGCAGCAACAGAGGTGTGTCATTCGCATATTTTATGTGTGTGTGTATATATTTTGCTCTAAGACAAAGGTAACCATTTTTTATAATAGTTTCTGGGTTTGGTCTCCTTATTTCACTTCTGGACATGAATGTTTAAAAGTTGGCATCTGTGTTGTGTGTCTGTGTGTACACATAAACATACGTACCTGTGTGTGTGTACACATCTCCTATTATATATACATGTGTGTGAATGTGTATATATAAAATATATATTTATAAGATGAAATTGACATGAAAGTGGGAAGCGCTTTTCTCCTCTTGCTCCTGCAATGAGGCTGCACTGGCTGGATTATGGGCAGATAATGCATCCTGGGTTCCCAAAACCCCTGAATATGGGCTGTGAATGAACAGTGATCGTTATTTCATCTCAGAATCTGGAAGAGCAACCAAAGAGGGCCTGCTCGTACCCTTGTAAGATAGATATTTTTAACTACATGTAGTTCTCTGCACAAAGTCCAATCACTTGAATTTCATTCATAATTTCCATTTAATTTTGCCAATTTGGGAAGAAATAATGAAAAAATTATATTCACCAGCTGCTATCCTTGGCCTCACTGAACAAAGAGTTCCAAGTAAGAATGTTATTCCTTTGGCTGCAGTCCAGAAACTATTACAGAAGAGCAAAAGTGCAGGTCCCATAGATACCTTTCTTAAGTACATCTATTCTGACAAACCTGCTATAGTTTGAGCATCTAATTATCCTGAGAGCATTTAGAAAACTCTCCCATCTTAATTATGGGCAGATTGAAAGCTTGGCTCAAATACAGAAATCATGTAGGCTCATTTAATTTTTGGATTTCAACTGTTTTTAAAAAAAACTTTTATAATGCAGGGAACAATAAATATAGAAACATTGTGTAAAATTAAATGTTTTATTCACACTATAACAGTTATTCCTTACCAAAGTGAATTTTAAGACACATTATCTAGCAAGCATTTCTTTATATTGGAGCAATAAAAATGAGTGTAGTTGGGACCTTTAATAGTGGCAAATTTCTACAGGATGTATAAGGGAACTACCTGCCCAATACTATTTCCAGAAGTCTTTTTAACTTTTCAGATATTTATGATTTTGTCCACATGAAACTTCAGGATGCCTCAACTTTACAAAGCTATTGCTAATTACTTTATTAATGGTGTTTTTGATCAGTGTTCCCAGTTTACCTATTTTGATGTATACTAAATATCTAGGGCAGCTGATGAAAAGTCATTCTAAAAAGTTACTGTTCAAGAATTACATCCATTATTACATAATTTTTCTGCTGTAAGAGTTTAACATTCTCTTCACTGAATGAACTGTAAAAGTCTATATATCTATTCATGCAGCCCAGTCTGTTCAAATTCATCATATTGTTGTGCTGGAGGGTTCTCGTGGCTGCCAATGATCTTGACTTTGAACTGTGGGCAATGACAGACCTTGCTGAAGCTGATGGATATGTTAGCTGCCTTTCATTCAAACTAAATGAAAGAAGCAGTTAAGCTCCTTTATGGAGTGAGATATCTGTAGACAACGGAACCCGAAGCCAAAGGGCAAGACTCCATGTAAGGCCTGGGCAGAGAGTGGGCCATAACGGCATGACAGGTTTCCCTGAGAACTGATTGCAGATGCAGGGGCTGGGGCGTTGTTTGATTTCTGTGTTCTTCAGAAGCAAAGAAAGCAGGCAGCAAGAGACACAATGTGAGTCCTCGGGGGAAGCTGAGAGAGGGAGGGAGGGAGCTGCTTTTGGGGCACAAAACTGGTTGAAAAGCAGGATTGGATTTCTGAACAAAGAAACATCCTCTTGTTGATTGTTCCTACTGTGTTCAGGGAAATAGGAGTGTATGTACATTCTTTGTACATAAGCAGGATTGCACCAAAGAAATATCTGACTCATGAAATCTTTCTTTTCCTAATGGAAATAAACAGGCAAGGGCCTGAATACTGGCTAACCATTTGGGTTTAGGAGCAACAATATAATTTTCAGTTAGGTCCTTGCTTTTAACCCAGATTTTTAGTTGGGGTGTTAAAGGTCTCACGGCCATTGCTGATCGGATAAGAATGTGAGGTTTTTCCAACTATTTTTTTTACTATAATTACTAATTATCCTGCATATCCTACATTTTTCTGTTGAGTCCAAACAGGAACAAACCGCAACATCAATAGAACACTTGCATCTTAAGAAAAGATGACAATTTGCTGATTAAATAAATGACTTTGTTAGACTACAAAGGTGGTAAATCATAGGAGATAAGCACAGGTTTTTAACTAATGAACAGCAGAAACTGTGAGCCTACACTCATCCAGCTTCTGTGAAGGCAGAGTAACAAGTTTCAGTTCCTAAACTGATCCTTATTAATGCACGTTGCTAGGACCATTTCTGCTCTGTTCATTTTCCTAGGCACATGTGTATGTGGTGAATGCATGTGCCATGATGTGGATCCAACTGGTGACTGGGGAGATATTCATGGAGACACCTGTCAGTGTGATGAAAGAAATTGCAAGTCGGTGTATGACAGATATTCCGATGACTTCTGTTCAGGTAAGGGACACATGTATGTGTAAACAATATGTCTGAATTTAATTTTGGAAGAAGGAATGTCCAGTTGTCTTGTTCTTGCTCCTCATTCTATTTCTTTAGTGTCATTTTTGCTTGGCTAATTCTAGGGTTCAGACTCTAATTATTTTATTGAAAGTAGGTAGATTTTTTTAAAAAATAAATTGCAATTTTGTGAAAAATGTAAATGAAATTAAAAATCTTTTGTTCTAATTTTTTTCCACAAAACTTACTTTTTGACCATCTTGCCTGTGTATGAACTTAGGAACCCAAATGTAAGCACCCATTTGTGTTAGAAGTAGTAGCACAAAATGAACATTTGAAGAATGAAGCCGTTAACCACACAGATTGAAACTTGCAGGGTCACTTCTAGGTGCTGCAAATGTAGAGACAGGAAAATTGAAGGAAAAACTTAAAGAATTTGTTGTTAATGCAAGATGATTGGTAGCAGGGGAGTGCGCAGGAAAAATAAGTTGACCGCTTTTGTAGAGGCATGTTCTGTGCTCCTGCTCTGGCCTCAGGGCTTGAAGGAGCTCACTTTCCCCACCACGGCCACAGAGCTGGAGCAGTTCTGTGCCCAACCAATTATTGTCACCCCATGTGTATGCCCCTGGTTAGTAGAACATAAAAAGTGGTATGATAGTGACTACAGCATCGCTACAGGAAATGTGTTCCTATTAAATGCCATTAATTCTACCTCTGAACGCTACAATCCTGCCCAAAGAACATTGTGTCCAAGATACTCAAGATGCCACCCATAAATGCAGGATATAGCAAGAAAATCTGTGCTATTTGCTAAGATATGAAATTAAAATGGGGAAAAAATGAGAGCATTTCTCAGATGCAGTCATCTAGAATTTCAGATGTATGGGCGTTCAGCACATTATTTTAAACTTTGTTGAGGAAGAACACCTAACACAGTCCTAGCCTACTTTTGGAGGTTCAAAAATTCTTCCTTAGCTACCAGCATCCTTACGCTTTGTTGAATGAAAAAGGATTGATGTCCCAGCTTCCCAGTGACACGTGGTGGAACTCTGGGGAGGATGATGCCTCTGCATTTTTATCCAGCTACCATAAGTTAGCATTAAGCAGGAGGAGGACTTTGACTAAAACATAGCATGCATTTTGTGCATCGAGGGACTCTACAGAAGCACATATCTTACAAAAGCAATTGAAGGCAACTTCAAAGGGATGTGACAGATTACAGTCTGAGACTAATACTGCAGTGTACTGTGGAAAACTGACTTGACCTAATTAACAACAACAAAATTGGAACCACACAAGAACAAAATAATTTTAAAAAATAGCTTCAGAGAAGTTATAGATCCCTCTCTATTACTTCGCCGGCATGATTGATCCCAAATAGCAAGAGCTTTGGAGGAACTTGACACAGGAAGAGGAGGCTGAAACTGAGATGGTGAAATGTAACTTAGTTCCTTTCTTCTTTGCTAATAAGAAATGTGGAGATCCAGATTTCTTAACCGCAACTGTGTTTGAAAAAGAAGGTTGGAAGTAGAACTGGCCAGAAAAGGAGGGAGGGAGAAAAAAAGTAGCATTTTGTAAAAATGTTTTATGACTTCCCACTTCCTTGGTTGAAATTTTGACCAGCTCTAAGTGTTTAACACTTCATTATGTAAAAATGGTGGAAAGGTGTGGAAATAAAATCACAGAAAACAGGACAATTGAATTCAAGATATTGTCAATTTTAAGACCTACTACTATTAGCATCAATTGAGCATAGTTTTAGCACATTGGGATTGGCTTGATTTAAACTTTTTTACCGTATTATTTGCCTTTTTCAGCAACTGGAATATAAGTATGTCAGTAGCTAACAGTAAATACAAAAGAGGGTTGAGCCTAACTAGTTTATGGGGTTGGCATTTGTGGTGTTCTATTCGGGCTTTGTTTACACTAACTGTGCAAACCCCTAGGTTAGACTCGGTGCACCAATGTAAACTGACTTTCAGTAGAGTGATTTATCCCACTTCCAACCCTGGGTACTCTGCATCTGTGTAAATCATTGCCAAAACCCACAATGTGGAGAAGCAGTTACAAAATTCAATCTGTTAATTTTGGACAATATATTTATTGTTTTGTGTCTGCAGATAAACAGTGCTTACAAAGTGAATCACAAAGCATATGCTCTATGTTTCATTTCACAAAGCTGTTACTTTTTTAGGTTTTAACGAGTTTTTTTTTTTCAGTGTTTTAGTACAAAATCCACTCGGGCTTACTTAGATTGGGGAAAATTCAGGCAAAATGGCAACCCTGATATGGTTCAAAAGTTTCTCATGTTGTTCTGCCTGCCTAATTGCTAGAGGCAGGAAATCTTTCCTGTCCAGATTAATGGGATTGGAATCATAGAAACGCTGTTACAGATAAGAATTTTGCTGTGACTGAATGAAATGCCAACAGTCATTTCAAAGACTTCATGCCATTGGAATTGGGAGCCCTGCTGCTAAGGCTTAACATTATAGAAGGGTAGCTCCCTTCAGAGATTTCATATAGCTTGAGGGTGATTGGCAATTTATAGTATTTCATGTTGCTAACTGGATGGCCTCTTTTAAAGAGTTTGATGCTGTCTGGTATCTAACTGAGTGAACTTTGCTTAGAGATGTTCACCTTGTTAATGACTTTTCTTCTTTAAAGATAATCATGTTAACATCCAGATATAGAAAGCAGACAACAAAATGAGGCTTCCCGTATGATAACACCCACATTCACCTACGAACTCTGTTCTCTTGTCTGGTTAGCGCATACGCTGCTGTTTTAGCAGGAGAGATTCTCAGAGGTGCACATCTGGGTCACAGGGGCATTTGGCCAATGCTCAGCTTGCCAGCAGGTGCACTAAACCAACATGGGACAGAAGAGCTGGCCTTTGGCATGTTAAAAGAAGAATCAATGAATAAATGTAAAGAAAAATCACTTCCTGTGCACATGCAGAATGGCAGCTGCTCTGCTGGCCTCCTTATAGAGGTAGAGTGCTTCTTGCCCCCTGCTTCCTTCCTGCTTGTAAACTAGTAACTACATACGTTTTAGACATGTAGTATTTGCAAGTCTAAACATTTCACTGTAATCAGACTAGATCTATAACACATGCTTATTATTTGCAAGAAGAAAACTGGATGGGCAGTGGACAAAAGAAGAGGTGGGTCAGAATTAAAGCATGACTGGTATGGTGACTGGTATCTGTTTCTGCCACTGGGAGCATGTGCAGCAGGGCTAAGGGGGCATTAATTCAGACAAACAAATTAGGAACTGCAAACAAAACTAAGTTAAAGTTAAGGTTGGTCAAATGTATATCTTCACTACCATGCAAATAATAAGCTTGTATATGTTACAAAATGTTGTTGTGTTGAAACTTGATTTGTGAGGTTGCTGGGTTGGTTGACATTGGCTGACCAGAAGGGAGTGGTTGATGTAGGCCAGGGAAAATTGTATTCCACAGCACATCATTTGCATATCGGTTTAAAGCAGAATATACCATAAAGTTGATCTAGATTTTTGAAAATGATTTAAATATACTGTACAAAATTGTGATTTTTTGGTAGCGAATGAAATTTTGAGTATGCCATGAATTTCATATTCTTCTGTGTGGTATGGTGTATATATAATACTGCAATTGTCAGTAAATTATGTAGCATTGGAAATTCAAAGTAAAGGTTTTGCACTGCAGTGTGACTTACAAAGTATTTATATATGCACTGTGAGACAAAGTAGCGTTGAACTGAAAGTGAGTGCATAACAGAGGGTATTTGTGTGTAGGTAAAGCTAAGTATTGTGATGGTAGTGAGATGAAGTATGGTGGTGTGTTGAGTGTGAAAGTTGCCTTATGTTTGCCTTGCAGCTTAGGGTTTGCATTGCTGTGAGAAAATACTTTTGAGTGACTTTACCTCTATGGTTAACAGTGAGAATTTATACCATATATCAGGTGATACAGTATTTATTTTCTAAGAAAAGAATAATAATTAAATGGTCTAGAAACTATATGATAACACAAGCAGCATGTCATCCATTATTATTACCATACAGAAAATATTGCAATGGCTTGATGACATTGAACTTCTTCCCATTGTAATTATTTAAAAATGGAGTTTTAGAAATTAGAGACAGTGCTTACTATCATTAGGCTTTAACGTATCTATTGCTCTTATTAAGACTGACTTAGAAGACTTTAATTGTATTCATTGTAAAGGTCATGGACAGTGTAATTGTGGAAGATGTGATTGTAAAGAAGGATGGACTGGAAAGAAGTGTGAACATCCAAGTTCTTGTCCATTGTCAGCCGAGGACAGCGCTAAGAAATGCCAAGGAAACTCTAATTTATCGTGTTCCGGAAGAGGTAAGTGAAGTTCGTTAGGATCTTTGTCATGCCCTCATAATCTACTGCTGATTAAAATTTTTCTGTTAATAAGTTTCTTGTTTTAAAGAGCTTGAAATTTCCTCATTGTGTACGAGTCACATCTGCATGATTTATATGGTAGTGTGAAGGGGGAACAGGAGAAAGAGTACCTCCTCTCCTGCCCCCGTTGGCTTCTGCTGCATTATACTATATTTGACTTACTTCTGTGTGTTCAGTTTTTGCAAAGGAGATTTCAAGATCAATGCAATTAGCTCTTTGGTGAGGATATATTCAGAATAAGGGCCTATTCCTACGCCCTCTGCTTGGACAACTCCCACTGAATTGAAAGTGTCACATCCTCAGCTTGTATATAATTGGTATAACTCCTTCGACTTCGATGGAGTGATGCAGATATGCACCAGCAGAGGATCTGTCCCATTGACTGCAGGATTGACCCCTATACAACTGCCTGCTTACTTTTCAGTTGCCTTTTCAAAAGTTTTGACTAAAACAATTATTTATGAACAGACTTTACTTAAATTAAGCATGCAGCCTCAGGTGTGCAGTTGTGACACTATAAATACAAATGACATGCAATAGGAAAAATTCATCTAAAAGAGAATGGATTCCATTCATGTTGACTTATCAAAATATGAAATAGGATTCTGCTCTCAAGAGACTAGAGAGGTAAATATAATATAGGCATTTTTTAGAATTTGTAATTGAAGTTATGAAGCCTGCCCGACTATGCCATTTACTGGGAAAGGACTAAAGCTGCTCTTGAATTATTGCATCAAACCTTAAATGTCATTTAATTTGTGAATGCTTCTTTCACTAATACCATCTGCAATAACCAGGAGTAAAACAAAGGTCAAAAGCTATTCACCCAAGTTAGCAGTGCCACATTGACATTTGCCTGTGTTTTTCTTTCACAAATGTGTAGCTGTTAATAAGTTCTTGTGTAGAACTAGTTATCTCCTACAAGAACTAGGAATTATCAGCTGCTTTTCATCAGGCTGTGAGGGCAGAATGTTGACCTTTTTAGCAGAGAAATAGCACTCACAAGAGGAAGTGCCTTTGGGTGTACTGGAAAAATAATGTTTTGATTTGGCTGGGTGAGGAGGTTTTGAATATTACTAATACATTACACTTGTGCAGTCAGTTAAAGAGGGTACGTCCACACTGCAGTTAAAAACCCGTGCCTGGCCCATGCCAGCTGATGTAGGATCATGGGGATCAGGCTAAGGGACTGTTTAATTGTGGTGTAGATGTTTGGGCTTGGGCTGAAGCCTGGGCTTTAGGACCCTTTGTGATGGGAGGGTCCCAGAGCTTAGGTTTACCTTTACCTCCATTTCCAATCTGTAAACTGGAGATAATACTACCACCCTACTTCACAAGGGTGTTCGGAGAATAAAAATCCATTAATGACTGATTGTGAAGTGCTCAGATACCACAATGAAGAGGGCCATATGAGCATGTAGATAGAATAGAATAGCAAGAAAGACCTAGGTGCTAGAAGGTGCAAGGGAACGTGTGTCTTGAAAGGAGGTTTTATGGATGTAGCAGTGGGATTGCCTCTTTAATATCTGTAAACTTTCCTGAAATTTAAATGTTGTTGTTGTGCTAGAAGATAGGAACCTGCTGAAAGTCTTTAATGCAGTGGGTCTGCTTTCCCAATCCAATAACGGTATCACTGTGATTTAAAGGATACTTTTTTTTTTCCTGGAATATGGGAGCTTACAAATGGTTTAGTTCTGTGAGTAAATTTCTTCTTGAGACTAGGCGAGTTTTAAGAGTATTCAATTTTAATTTCTTGTTGCTTTTTAAATCTGTCCCTTTTCAAATTGGATGTTTCTCTGTTTCCGATATCATAGTTATCTTGCCTGGGATTTTCAATGGAACTAAAGAGAGTTAGGCACCCAACTCCCATTGAATTTCAGTGAGACTTGAGCACCTAAATCCCTTTTAAAATCGTTGTCCTTGTTCTTGGTGTCCCTATGTTACCGTTTGCTAGGATACATACTTGCTAGGATGCAAGGAAAATAAGAGTCAATTTGCACTACAGTACGAGGAAATTATGCCTACAATATAATTATTAATGGGAGTTTTGTTTAGTAAGGCATTTATCTCTGAGTTAGAAGAGGGGACTAGGAGTCAGGAGACGCAGTTGCTGTTTGTTATAGTGCCACTTGCTGTGTGCCCTTGGAGAATTCACTCGGAATGCCTCAGTTTTTCTTTTAGTCAATGGGGATCATGATACTAAACCACTTGCTGTAAAACGCTAATGTGTTTTGGATAAAAAGTGCTAAATGAGGACAAAATATTACAGTTATTCTTAATACCATTAGCTCTCCTCAGATAATGTACTCCTTAACCATAACGTGCAGTAAACAAGGAGCTGGAAATAGTCAGTCATTCATACCTGTTTCACCTTTTATATTAAATATTGCTGTGTATTTAGAGTTTCAGGTGGAGAATGTTTAAGCATGAGACATTTTGTGGTGATGTTGGATTCCTAAGCTTGTTCAGCAATGTACTAAGTGGTATGAAATGCTAAATGTAAGTTAGAAATGTTGTTATAATACTTCATTTCAATAATTGCCAAAGTAAACTCAGTTACTGGCTAAGGGGGCCTTGAGGAAACATTCCACAGAAGCTTTGGCTGGCCACCTTGAGGTTTCATCTTATTTTCCAAAACTTTCTGATTTGAAAATAAAAAAACCTAATCTTCCAGAAATTCAACTTTGAACTTTTAAATTATATAAAAGACACACACAGTGTGGGCCAAAAAGGAAAAGGAAATAAGCCCCGTATATATCTATATAAAGAGAAGGTATGTTGGATTTACATTACTTTGTCTGAGACTAATATTCTTCAGTTTTTAAAAAAATGTGTGTACTGTGTTTTATCAGTATCATATCATTTTACTTATAGTAGCTGGGGGAAAAATGGGCCAAATCAGCCCTTCCATAAAAATTACCTATGTAGGGGAATGTAAATGCTCTTTAGTGAGAGTGAAGCAGCAGTGTCTTTTCATTGAGGGAAGATTTTTTTTTCTCTTTCTCAGTTTCCCCTCCTATAAAATGGAGATACTTATCTCACAGACATTAAACCCAATAAGGTTTGTTGAAGTGTTTTAAAATCTTTGAATGAAAGGCAAATTCAAAGTGTTATGCTTTATTTATTATAGACTATTGTGACAGGCACATGCCTGTTACAACATGCTTTGGACCACACTGGTAACCTAGGGGTGATGCTCTGGGCTGCCATGCAGCAGACCTGAATTTGATTTTGATTCCTGTTATTTGTGTCTCCGCTATCAATTTTTCAGTTAAGTGAGAAAACACATTGACTGGCTCCTCAGCTGGGGAAGGATAGTTATCTGTTTGTCTTGGGAACAGCTCATGTTGTCACAGCTTATATTGCAACACTCATTGATTTCAGGAAAATTTTTCCTGGAAGTTGGTACCTTATGATGATGGATGGTGATCTTTGGTTCATGTGGATTTATTGGTAATGAATTCCACATGGGCCATAAAACTCATCCAAGTTTACTTTTATAACTAATTGCTAGTTGGATGATTCAGTGGACCAATATATTTAGTATGTATATTAAAAGAACATGTTTACATAAACTGTAGGCTGTCTTGTCAAATGAGCTTTGATTTTGGGTTTTTTTTTAATTCCAAAAGGTCTAAGTTTTGGCCTAAGAGCCCACACGTGTGTGTGTGTGTGTGTGCGTGCGCGTGCGCGCGTGCGCACACACAATTTAGTTATCGCAAACTGTCATTTTTATTAGTCAAACATAGAGCAGGTTATTTTCTTGCATGAGCAGTAATGGAGATGGCATCCGCCATACAAGATAAGAAAACTTAAGAGTTGAAGCATGGCATATGCATGACACATGCAGAATTTAAGCTTTTATTTAATGATAAAGATTGCTTTCCTCTCAACAAGAGACTGAAAGAGAGAGAAAAAGAAGCACAATAAAAGAAAATCTTTTCAGCATCTGGAATAAATAAATCAGGATCTCCCTATATTTTCCTAAAGACACCAAGGAATGAAAAAGGAGTTAAGAAGGAAAATTAATAAACCCCAGTTTGATCATTAGAATCAGTTACAGTAGTGTAAAGCTAGATAGCAACTTTTCAATCTGCCCGATTCTGTCCCAGGAGCAGACAAAGGAAAGAACTCTAAATGTAGAGGCAAGCAAACTGCCACTGGAGAACCTGCTGGCATGTTGGGAAAACAAACCCAAAGACTACAACTGTTCCTTATCAGTGTCTGCCCACTCCTTGGCTGCTTGTGTAGATGTGGGGGAGCAGCAACTGCATGAAGGATTTTCTGCCATCTGTGCTCTGATCTGTGATGCAGATAACATGTACTGAGGAGTAAAGGGACACTTCACACCCTCTACATCCTTGCATGGTGTTGTAAGGATAGGTCCAAGTTTTAGCCTGGCAATTAGATATCTTCTCAGTTACATCAACCTGATTGTTTTAACCTCCAATAGTTCCTCTTTTTTATATATATAGATATAGATAAAAGAAGAAAAAGAGCAAATGATAGTGCTAATGAGTCTCAAAACTAACTTCTCCTAAAACAGTCTCTCAAATACCTCCCTTGCCGAGTTATGTCACTGGGGGTTTAGCCTCTAGCTGGCCTTATTCACACAGATGCAGTAACAACTTTTCACATTTTATTCACAGTAGCATTTTTTTTTATTTGCTGCAAAATTTCTCAATGCCAGTGTAATGCTTTTCATAGTAAGAGGTCACATCTTTAAAGAATGAATTGTATAAGGAGATCAGTGTCTGAAATGAAGAAAATATTTTTAAGAAATGACACTCCGCATAAGCAATTTCAGCACTAAAGTAGGCAGCTTATCACGATCAACTATATAGAACAAGACAAATGACTTTCATAACTTCATAATCGGCAGCACTCAGTTGAGCTTCTCTCTAGGGTTAAGAACAAATGTCAAAAATAATCCAAAACCCTGAAAGAAGAGAACTGAAAACAATAAGGGAATTAGTTTATTTTTGAGGAAAGCAGATGAAAGCTTCTTTATAATCTGTTTGCTCTAGTCAGTCATTGTGCATGAGTGACCCAAAGACAAACACCTAAGCTTCCTATTGATGTTACCTTTTAACATTTTAATCCCTGTTCTGTAATTGTGTATTTACTTTACATGTGTGGTGAAAGAGACTGTTTGTCTCTATAACTGCAAAAGTCTCCCTTTTGTCTTTATTCTGGAATTGGATGTCTAAAAAATTAGATTTTTTATTTATTAGTGCAAAATAAATTATACCAGTTGAATTTTCAAAAGTTGAAAGTCAATGGGATTCAGACACTCAAGTCACTTAGGAGCTTTGGAAAATATACCTACTTTGGATATTTTACAGGAAAAAGGACAAATGCATTTGAATCTTACTTAAAAATTACCAGTTGACTGACTCAATGGAAGAACAATTGTGCTCAATGCAATATTAAAGATCACTTATAGTGAATTGAGACAGTGAATCTGCCACAAGAGTTTAGCACTCAGCTTAATGCCTGGTATTAGCAGGGTATCAATCCCTATAGTCTGAAAGCAAAATTTAGGAATAAAGGTCAGTGAGTTGCATCTTTTAAGCTATGATGATATAGCAAACTTTCCATGGCAGAAACCATGTCTACCGCAATGAAGATTTGATCCTGAATAGGGTTTCCTAGTAGTACCATTGCATAAATATTCGCTACTAGTACTGCAAATAACAATAACAGCCTTTCACATATCTGAAACGTGAATTGAGCCTTTAGTGGTACATTTAAGATGTTCTGCAACTTCCAGTAAGTTGTACAGTGCACACCATTTTCTGAATAATCTCCATACACTGATAATGAATAGATTTATACTACGTTGGAAGCAGATGCACTTATGGAATTGCCTCTCTTGGGCTTTGAATAGGTGGCCTTCACTAATGCTTGTAATTGTTGCAAATGAGGCAAAGTGACTGCTGCTTGAAAATAGGTTAGATCCTCAACTGGTGTAAATCAGGAGGTGAAACTCCACTGAAGTTAGTGCAGTTATGCTGATTTACACCAGCAGAGGATCTGGCTCAACATATTTACAGTTTTTTCCCCAATTTTAGCCATGCAGTCATTGATACAAAAATAGTAATTTTATCACAGTATCTTAACATAGTCAATTTAATACTGATGTTATAAAAAACAGCTTGATGTTGTTATAGAAATATTCTTATCCCATCATAACATGTTTAACCTTACAGGAACAAGATTATACATTTGGAGAAACTATGGGTTAATGTATAATATATGTCATTTATGGGCATTTCTATGGCACTCATTCTTGTAGTGTCTGAGACCGTTCAGAATATGAATTAAATATGACGATGCCTCTGTGAGGTAGGAAGGTATCATCTCCATTTTACAGACAGGCATAGAAAGAAAAAATGTCTTGCAAAAGTTCACAAAGGATAACTGTAGTAAGAGCAGCAAATTGACCCTCAGTCATGTTGAGCTCCAGTTCTGTGTTTAAATTGGGGGGGCTTTTCTATTTTAAACCTACTTCTGCATTCAGTTCCTTATTAAAGAATAAATAAAGGTAACTTTGGTGATTTCTGCCTCCGCTGCTTGGGAATTACCAGATCAAACAAACAAATCCCAGACTAATAAAGTCTCAGGCTATCAGCCCCACGCGGTGGGGCTGGGGTGAGCAGTGACGGCAGTTGGCTCAGGTCAGCCCCAGATGGTATTGCTGCTTATCCCATTTTCATTTTAGGGATATATGGTCACCCTAATATAAACTCACCCACCTTTTCTTTCTAATATCTTGAGAGTGACACACCTACAACTACACTCTGCTCCTTTAGACAGCTGGCTTCTGAACATTGTCTATTCCATAATCTAGTCTTGATTAACTGCCTGATACAAGTTAAGAATAGTTAAAATCAATGGGAGGCTCCACGGTTGTTGTTTCCTAAATGTTGATTGTTCCATGATTACCAGCAGGTCTTGTGACATGATTGACTTTCTCATTTGCATGCTCTGCTTACCAGTTAGCTGGACTGTCTTCTGTCAAAACCAGAGGAGCAGAGAGCTGCAGAGCACAGCATAAAACACGTAACAAAAACCCATATGTACTATATTGACACCCCTTTGGAGTAAAAGTGTCAAAACGTACTTGACATGTTATACAGATATACCATATGTTTGTTTGGCATGGTATTGTATACTATGAATAACGTTTTCAGAAGTGCCTATGTCCAATTTAAATTTCAATGGGAGTTAGGCTCCTAAGCGACTTTGGGGCTTTTGAAAAATCAGTTCTATATTAATACAGTATAATAGCCCACAGTCTTATGCTAGCACTATAGCCTCTGTAAACTGTGCTGTTTAAATTTGAACGAACACGGTACCCAAAAACGCGAGGCAAAGCTTTGCATAAGTGGATGCTGTAAGTGCTACACTTGGAAGCAGACTTGCAATTTTGGAACCTTTCCCCGTAGTGAATTGCTATAAATATCATAATTGCCATTACCTAATCAAAGAATGGACTGACACTAATTTGTGCTAGACTTCCTTCTGAATATTTGACTAGTCTGTCTTTTCCATTTGATTTGATAGTGAGCTGAATATAGTTGTGGAGTACTTCAGTGTTTTTGATGGATGCTTGCAGAGGCTAGAAGAGTAGTATACTGTTGAGAATGCTTAATGAAAAACTGAATGTACTCAACATTTTAAGCTAGTTGGAGGCTTGCAATGAACTATCTTTCCTTTTGGATAGAATGTGCTGTAATGGTTTGTGAATCAGACACTTAGCAAGTAGGACACTAACATGAGTTCTTCCTGTAGGAGAAGATCTACCTAAGCTTAATTTGAAAAAATAATAATGTGTTAGGTTTGTGTAAATGCTTGATCCTGCTTCGGCTCATTTAAGAAGCTCTGCCTGGTTTGATGTCAGGTTTTATAAATGTCCTGAATAGTTTCAAGGATATAAGAGTGAAATAACCTAAAGACAGAAATATCCTTCAGTTTAAAAGGAAGAATTGCCCAAAGGTGGGTTTATGTGTACCTCTTGTGTCATTCCAGGTATTCAAAATAAAAGAGGCTTTACAGTAGTTTTAAGTGCTGTCTGTCTGCTGGATGGCTTGATGAAGAAATGCATGAGATATTGTTGGTTGGTTCACATAATACAAGACATTCCAAAAGGAACCAAAAGCAAAAAAAAAAGTGTGTGTTAATTGGAATCTAGTCAGCTAATTACTGCAGTTCATGGAAAATAATGGGCATGGATCAGCATTCACGTCACACTTCCCATCAGTCCCCAGCCCAGGCAGGGGACAATAATGATCCAACTAGCAGACCAAATACGGTGATGAATCCTGGTCACACGCCACATGAAGCACATTGCGCATACACTGAGAAGATGATGGAAAATAACAAACGTATTCAACATGATGTAAAACAAAACCACATTGTTTTATATCTAAAATGAGGAAATAAAGGACCACTTTTTAAAAAATTGTTAATCAAATTGATTAAAAAACTAGACAAGTGTGTGTGGAAACAAGTGTGTGAGTAAACTTGCATGTGAAAAAGCAAAGTTGGCAATTGTATGTGCACACCTGGATGTTTTAAGTGCAAGTATGATTTTGCACATGAAATTACGAGCACTGGAAAAATGAAGTTAGTTCGGTCTGTCAAATCTGTGTCAGGCAGTGCATATCTATAGAGTTTTGTTAGTGGAAGAAGCATTGTAGTGTGTACACATCCACTGTTTTGTTGACAAAAGCTAACTTTTGTCAGATAACTTTATAAAAATAAAGAGAACTTTATTTTTAACTAATAGAAACAATATTCTAAGGTGTAGTCTTAGTGATTTAGGTTCGTTTAATCCTAACAAACAGTGTCATTTGAGGTTACTTTTTACCATGCATGAAGGTGAGGAATTGTCAGAGCGATTTAAAAGAGAAAAATATGGAGAGGAGGGAGGAGAAGGAACAAACCAACTTCAGAAAATATAGGGCAGCAAACCAACAAGACCAGTATTTATCTGAAAGTTCTGAAGAAATTAAAGAGTAAAGGACTTGAGTTGCTTCCAAAATATTAGTAATTTGTCTTTAGAAATAGCCATTATTCCACAGGATTGGCGTGTGATCAGAGTTTTACCCATCTTTTAAAGGCTTGTCTTCCCCAATATTATGCTAAGTAACACAATTTAAGATCAATATGCAAACATTCTCCATTTACAAAGCCCCTGCCAGCACAAATTATGGCATATGGTTCTGCTAGCAGAAAATTATTTCAACCTCCTCTCTTCCATGGATCCCAGAAGGGGTCATCGGAGCCCAAAAATAAGGTAACACTGGCCAGGAAGATGATGTGGCCAGGCTAGCCATGGATTGTATTGACTCATCAACATCCTTCTCTGCTGGTGAGACTCGTAAAGCTGTAGGCACTACTGAAAGTGTCCCTGCCTTTTTTCTTCATAGACAACATCAGGTTCAGGCTTCTGCTTTGGAAGATTAGAATTTAGCACATACTTATACACACCACAAAACTCTCTCTAACAGGATGGCTTGCCTGGGCACTGGAGAGCCTCGATCAAACCAGCCCTGATTACAGGATGAGCTACACCTGGGTTGAATCGAGTGATTCCCCAGGAAATTGCAGTAAAAGGGAAGCCCAGGAGACTGCAGTGAGCAAGAGTGCTCTTGCAGGGCCCTGAATCAGCAGGGTGAAAGCTAAGATGCCGGAGAGTGTGGGAGAAAGCTGTCCAGGCAAAGAGGCCTGAGAGAGACCCTGTTGAAGCAGGGCAGAGACTGTAAAGGCCAGATGGGCAACAGCATGCATGAGTTTGTGCTTTGTTATTAGGATTAATTGAGACACCACATGGGATTTGGGTCTAGAGGACCTGTATGCATTGAGGGACTCAATACACTGGACCCCAAGGGGGAACTGTTTCAATCATTGTTGAATTCAATGAGTTCTTAAAAGGGCCCTGAAGAGGGGAGTGGAATATAGAGGCAGGGTGTTTTCTTCATTCTGTGGGCCCAGTATCTACTCAGAGCCTGTTCAACTTGATCCCATGCCAGTGCTGAAATCCCCCCCAAATGAGCAGTAATTGCTCTGATCCAGCCATATCTGCTAGTTTTTTCAGGCTTTCCTTAACCGCTTCCTTCTCACCTTCTGGTGTTGCTTATAGATGAGGTATAGGTATAAGTAATGCAGTGAGTCTGCACACCTCAAGGCCTGTAAGACAATAACCTCGCCAAACTAATTAAGACATAAGGCCCCAAAAGCCTTCGTATAAGTAGCTAACCAAGGGTAACCCTAGAAGATCATAAGATAGCACAAGATGGAATGCTGTAATGACTGAATTGCTGGTAGGTAATCACAAGATGTTAGTTTATACCAGCTTGGGCTGTTTTTAGTTAAGAGCATCAGCAGATATGTGACCACAAGGATGCCATGGTAACTAATTAACATATATATTAATAACCTATAGGAAAAGGAAACCTCAACATTAGCAGGGTGACGAACTACAAATAAGGAAAAGGGACTGAAACCCCGAGTGAATATCCATTAGGCGTAGTGGCATCAGTGTAACACATTATAAAAGTTATATCCCAGCCTGCGTGCTTTGAGAGTGAGAGGAGTCGTCCTTGATAAATGCCAGGGTGACAACCACTGGTCGTGATGGTGAAGAGGGAGATGAGGAAGATGATAATGCTTCAGATTGTTTTGCAATGGTTGGTGTCAGTACATGGTTGCTCAGCTCATTCTATACGATCTCCACCTGCTTTGTTGGGTTAGATTGTGTGTGAATTTGCAAACTGTAATAAAAAAAACTATTAGAAACGGAGTGTGATTTCTGAAGTGAGAATGTTGCAACAGAGCACATTGTGGCTCCCAACTGAAGAGTAATTCCAATAATACTGGGCCTGATCTTGGGACAAGACCGTACCAAGTTTCAGAGTGCTAATTGGGAAACCAAATCAGTAATATAATCAAGATACTATTAATAGATCAGGCATGTTATGGGGTATATACTGATACCACTAGTAATCCACACTCCTTTGCTTGTATTTGGAGGGTCATTCACCCTGCTGATTTCCCAAATAGTTTTACAAAATTCGTTGCAAACCACCCCCCCTTTTACAGCATTTCTCTCTTCCACTACTGTCTGAATGGTACAACGCACTGCCCAGGCTCAGTTCTGTGGCTGGGTTTCCTAACCATTTTCCTACACATCTTAAATGTATTTCTTTTTAAAGAAACTGTCCTAATTTTTCTATCCTGATAGGGTTCTCGGTTCACCCATGCTGCGCTCATTCTTTAGGTCCCCATTTGTTCAACAGCCGAACGCTGTCTTTGTCTTTTCTGTTAGGAAAATTATTTTTATCACAAATTAATTTCAAATTAAATGTAAAGTCTTTATTGTCTGTTTGCGTTCTCTTCAGTCTGTCATCTAAATCAAACCTTTAAAATACCAATAAAACAGGACATAACTAGCAAAACTAATTACCTCTTACTAAATCATAAACCCTGTGAAATTTAGCAGATTCTCATTTCTCCAGTTTTAATATTAAAAGCTTAGTGGGAATAAACTCTCAATTCCAGAAGCAGTCTGATAAAAGTAAATTCTAGATCAAAGAAGCTGCTGTCTTAAAAATATTAATAGGTGTTTAATCTAGCATCTGAGATGTAACAGGGGAGAAGGGCAAACAAACAGCAGCAGGTATTCTAGTTTGTCTTAAATATTGTTACTGCGTTTTTACGAGTACCATAGCTGAAGATGTATTGCCCACATTAATAAAGACAGAAAACATCTAGCTTCTGATAAACTGCTTTATATATAATCCTTCTCCTGTCACGTTGCATTAAGTTAAAAGAATTCCTCGTCACTTTAATCGTTCTCCATAAATCTGCCCCCGCTTGAGTTTCATAGATGGTTTCAGAATGATATCATTTTACCCCAACTTTATGCAGGAGAAAATGGCGATGCAAATTGCAAAGCAGTGGAGATTGAAGCCCTTAGATGTCCGTGTCTACATTTAATTTGTTTTCTACCTATACATCTAATTTAATCTGTTTTCTTTCCCAGTCTACTCATACGTCTTGCTGAACTGCATCTTTTGCCTCCTTTATGCACTCCAGCTTTTCTACCACCCCATATACATGGAACATCCTGCCAATTAATGTGCACTGCTGTTGCTTGGTGCATGTTACAGAATTCAGTATGCTGTCAGTGCCATAATAATACAAGCACTGTGTGTATTTATATGGTCATGAGGTATCTCCAGATATGCTTTTTCTATAAGCAAACCTAAACCAACCTTTCTGAGTGCAAAAGAACAACAATCAATAACTAGAAAAACTAGAGAGGAGCCCAAAATAAATCCCTTGAAATAGACAGCACTGAACTTTGGCGAAGTCGCTGTTGGTAGCTAGACTTTGAAAGCCATTTGCAGTGCGTCAAGTGGTAACTTCACTTAATCACTTATGAGCAATGCTACATATTCACCTTCATCTTCTCAGTAGATGGCGCTTTTTATATTAATTAAATGTGTAATAGGGCAGGTTCGAACTACTTGTCAGATTTTTTTTTTTCTTTCTGGTGAAAATGACTTCAAAGGAGAAGAATTTTCATGGAAATATTCATATCATTTGATAGTTTAACTTTTTTTTTGTTCAAAGAAGAAATTTTGCTTCAGTTTAAAATAAACAAAATTATTTCAATTTGATTCTATTCAAATTGAAATGACAATTTGGGGAGGAGAAGAGTGAGCATTTTTTGAGGTGAAGCTTTGTGTCTCCATTTTCTTTTTCCCTTCTTTTCCAATCAGGAGGAAGAGGGGTAAAACAAAGATCTAAAATCAGAAAAAAATTCAGTTTGATATGACTGATAAATCACAGTTTTCCTGTTGAATTATGACTAATTTGTTTCATTTAGATGAAAAATCAAAACATTCAGTGGTTAATTTGCAGCACAATGAAAGCTTTTCGTTTCTCTCAATTGGAAAGGGAAGGAGGGGGGTACATAACACTTTTCAATTTGCCTTACCATCGAGAAGGAGAAAGATGAAGGAAAATGTATATCCTCTACTTAGTAGCGAAGGAGAGCTAATAACAGACGACATAAAAAAGGATGAGGTGTTTAAGACCTGTTTGCTTCAGTCTTCACTAAAAAGTAGGGCTGTCAATTAATCACAGTTCACACCTGCGATTAACTGAAAACAAAATTAATGCATTAAGCATAAATTACCTCTGGGTAATTACCTCTGGGTGGGGAGAGAGGCACTGGAAACAGGGGGGCTGATGCTGCAGCTCCAGAGGTGGTGGGGAGCTGAAACCCCAGACCGGAGCTCTGCAGGCGGCAGAGGGACTGGAGTCCCAAGCCAGGCTAAAGCCTGGAGCCCTCAGTCCTGAAGGGGGTTGAAGCCCAGAGCCCCCAGTCCTAAGGTGGGCTTAAGCTCTGAGCCCTGCCCCCCAAGAGGGACTGAAGACCCAAGCCTAGAGTCCCATGCCCATCAGGGCCGATGCTTCATGCCCTGAGTGGGTCTGAAGGTGGGGGGGGGTCACACATTTTTCTAGCAGGGGTGTCACAATTTTTTAAGCCCAAAGGGACTTTTGTTACCTGGAAAAAAAAATTAGAGAACGGGCCTGGCAAGCTCACCCTCCTTGCACCAGCCTCTCCTCCCCTGGTGCATGTCGAATCCCTGAGGTAAAATCCACCCTGACTGGCAAACAAGGGCTCACTCAGCTGAAGAGAGTTATGTAGTAATAATAATTCTACATGTGCGAGTTCAACTTTCATGATAAAGAGATTGCACCACAGTACCTGTATGGGGTGAACTGAAATACTCATTCATTTTAGGGTGCAAATATTTGTAATAAAAAATAATATACAGTGAGTACTGTACCCTTTGTATTCTGTTGTCATAGAAATAGAAAATATCCAAAATATTTAAATAAATGGTATTCTATTGTTGAACAGTGCAATTTAAATGGTAATTAATCATTGGTTTTTTTTAATCTCGCAGTTAATCACAATTCATTTTTTAATTGCTTGACAGCCTTACTAAAAAGGTAAATTGTGACCAGATAGTCAATACAATTACTATTCATTGAGAAGGAGAGAACGGGTTAAAGAATATTTAGGTAAGTTAGATGTATTCAAATCTGCAGCGCCTGATTACATTCACCCTTGGGTACTTAAGGAACTAGCTGAAGCTGTCTCAGAGCCATTAGCGATTAGAAGGATGGGAGAAGTGCCAGAGGAATGGAGAAAAGGTACAAAGTTTGCAACCTTTAAAAAAAAAAAGAGAGGACCTGGGAAATTATAGACCAGTCAGCTTACCCTGAATGCCTGGAAAGATACTGGACCAAATTATTGAACAATCAGTTTATAAGCACTTAGAGGATAACACGGGTATAAGGAATAGCTAACATGGATTAGTCAAGAACAAATGATACCAAACCAGCCTCATTTCCATCTTTGACAGGATTCCTAGTCTCGTGAATGGGGTGAAGCTGTAGACATGATATAATCTTGATTTTAGTAAGGTGTTTGACAGTGTCCCATATGACATTCTCATGAGCAAACTAGGGAAATGTGGTCTAGATGAAATTGCCAAAAGGCGGGGGCAAAACTGGTTGAAAGATCATACTCAAGGAATAGTTATCAATAGTTTGCTGTCAAACTGGGGGGACATTTCTAGTGGGGTCCTGGAGGGGTATGCTCTGAGTCTGGTACTAATCAGTGTTTTCATTAATGACCTTGGTAATGGAGTAGAACCTATGTTTATAACATTTGCGGATGACATCAAAGTGGGAGCAGTCGTAAGCACTTTGGAGGACAGGATTAGAATTCAAAACGACCTTGACAAATTGGAGAATTGGGTGAAGTCGACAAGGTGAAACTTAGTAAAGACAGATGCAAAGTACTGCACTTAAGAGGGAAAAATCAAATGCACAAATATGGAATAACTGGCTAGCCAGTAGTACTCCTGGAAAGGATGTGGGAGTCATAGTGGATCACAGATTTAATGAGTCACCCATGTGATGCAGTTGCAAAAAAAAGCTAATACCATTGTAGGGTGTATCAAAAGGAGTGTTGAATGTAAGCTACTCTACTTGGCAGTCGTGAGGCCTCAGCTGGAGTACTGTGTCCAGTTCTGGGTGCCACACATTGAGAAATATGTGGACAAATTGTGGAGAGTCCAGAGGACAGCAAACAAAAGGTTTAGAAAACCTTACTTCTGTGGAAAGGTTAAAAAAAATAGAGCACTTTTAGGTGTGAGAAAAGAAGACTGAGGGGAGATCTGATAAGTCTTCAAATATGTTAAGGGCTCCTATAGCGTGGATAATTGATTGTTCTCCATTTCCACTGAAGAAAGAACAAGAAGTAAAGAGCATAATCCTTTCTCATGCTGAGTGCTATCTTGCTCCACAAGTAGTTTCAGTGATTTTCATGTGCTATTGGAGAAGTAAGATATTACTCAGTGTGAGTAGAGGGAGCAGAACGTTGCAATAAGGCATTGCACAGAGGCCCAGTGTTACCTGGCAGCTCTGTGTTCTTGGGGAACCAGGGTGAAAAACCCCTATTCTATTTCTGGCTCACCTGAATCCCCCCAGCCTCTGCTTGCACCAGAAACAAAAGCTATGAAAAGGCTGTGGGAGACACACCTAAAACCCTCCCAACAAGGGTGATAGGATTAAGACAACTCCCCAAGCCTCATCTACATGGAAGATGTAAAAAGAAGCATCTCAATTAGCACATGGAATGGAGAACTGGAGCCTCATTTACATCGAAGATGGAACAAGAATTAGCATGAAGAATGGAGAACCAAGCTCCAAAGCAGGAATCGCACTGACTTCTGGGATTGGCAAGGCAGGGACACACTGCATTATGGGAGATCTCTGCTCTTGATGTAAATGAACTCACACCTACACCCATCCAGCTCCGCAGTTATCAGACCATTCGAGTATTGACATGCAAAACACTGAATCTGCCTGGTTGCATTGTGAGCTCCCCCAAGGAACATTGACCATAGCTGGGAGTGATCAGCTCCTATTGTCTAGCATAAAGAAAACCACCCTGGAGTACTTCAGTGAGAATTGTTTACCCACAAACAAACCTGGTTCTACAAAAAACCCTACCCAAGTTCAAACCTCTCTCTTGCTTTCCTCTTCTGATGCCTGGACCCAAATGCTTTCCTGACTGATCCTGTTGTGGGGTTTGCCTCTCCCTCAAGTGTTCCTGACCCTAAGCTGAACAGCCTGTCTCCTGGGAACTTCTGAGCTGCAAGGAGTGGTGAGATTCCCCCCCCCCCACATCTTTCCCAATTCTCTCTCTCTCTTTAATCCAGTTATAACTTTCTACTTTTGTAAGCCAACCTGGGCTAGCTTTCTCCAATACCCCTACTGTAATTTATTGTATTGTAAGTGTTAGATTGTTTTTCTCTCCTTGTATGGCATCACTATTAGTATCATAAGTTTTATATACCTGGCAATAAACTAACTATTGTAATCAAGCTGGTTGCCAGTTTCTCTCTCTCTAAATACATTTACTTCTTTGTGTTCTTGGCTTCCCTACCTTGCTCTGCAGCAACGCTTCTTTTACCTAAGCCAAAGATCCCTGGAATGCCCAAAATTCTATGGGGTTTGCTTATCAAGGGGGTTACTGCTAGAACAATTGTGTTGTGAAGAGGCATATAAAGGGGGTAGCTGAAAAGTGCTGCTCTGCCTAGCCTATGGAGTCCAGAGGCGCATAAGGGTGACAGCTGAAAGTGCTGTTTGACCCAGCCTGATTGAGTCCAGGGGGCACATAAGGGGAACAGCTGAAAAGTGCTGTTTGGACCCAGCCTGCTCATAAGTGTGCTCCATTCTGGTGCGGTGCAACGGGCACATGCGGGTGACAGCCGACAGTGCTGTGTCACCCAGCCTGCTGAGTTCAGGGACGTATAAGGGGTCAGCTGAGAGTGCTGATAGCCCGGTCCGCTCAGACGCACTCAGTTAATCTGGAGTGGTTGTGTGTATCTGTGGGGGGTTTATTTGAATCTGAAAACCTTAGGTCCTCCAGGATAGCTCCATTGGGAGGGGACTTGCAACCATATGAACACACAAGTAACACAAGCAGCACACTAATAGAATCACACCCCCTTTTCCAGGAAAGTAACCCTAATAAATAAGCATACCTCAAAGTGACGGGCAAATCTGGTAACACCAGGTTTTGCTGCATAACTTGCAATAGCTGCACCAAAACGTTTTGACACTATCATCGGTTTTTCATTGCTTCCTATTAACTTTCAAATGGACTCTGACAATAAGAGGAATTAATACACAGTTGGGATGCTGCAAATAAATGAAGAATATTAGCACTTGGACATTTTGACTATATATTAGTGCTGACCTGCATTATGTCTGATTTTGATTCAAATCAAACTGTACTTTGCCTGAATTATTTCTTGTGTTAATAAACCAGATATGACTGGCTTCATTGTCCTCAATTCATGCGTCCATTAGAAATATAGGAAAATTGCTTTTGGTCGATCAGTAGTGAAATGAAACATAATTTGCTTCCTGTCATATTTTTTTAAAATCTGGATCCTTCCATTCAAAATTTTTATCTCTGGCTGCATATTATTTCAGCTTGCAGCTGAAGTATTTTGATATTTTTTTCAATTCAACTTGTTTTGATCTGATACTTAAAACCTCTCATAGTAAACCGCAAATAACCTAATCTTTTATTTTCTTGCATCAATATGTGTGATCAAAGTGAGGCTGTTAGTCTGAAGAAAACATTTGCCTCTGGACAATATACTTTCATTGGAAAATATTAAATTGAGCATTAGCTTCATTTATTATTTCATATCATAGATGGAAAGCTATTGTTCATGCCTTTCTGTGTCCTCTGCTGCTGACTCACTAGCAACTTTAGTATTAGGTGCCATTGATTGCAAATATTTACATCATGATAATGAATGTATCAACTATTGGTCATCATGTTCTCATATATGATGAATTAACTCCCGTCATTGACCTACACTCGTCAGTGACATTTGGCTAATTTTGATTAGAGATCTCACATTTTGGACCACAGCATCACTGTAACTGCTTACTTCTTTGTGAAGATGCAGATGAACAATGATTGGATTGTGAACTTCTAGTGACAGTTCTACAGCATTTCAAGTAATCTGCTAAACCAAAACAGGAAAAAAGGTGGTGAGGAGGAGGTGAATAATAAAAAGAGCAGATGGGATGGGAGGGTTGTATCATAAGTTTTAATAGCTCTTTGAAAAATTTGAGGGGGTGGTGGCAAAGAAATAAAAGAAAATAATGGCACTGAAAGACTACAGCACATTAAAAATATGAATGGATTCTTTAAAATTAATAGTTTTTCTGGGTTCTGAAATGAGATGCTTAATTACAAGCTGTTGCATTAAAGCAAAATTTTCAAGAGTTGGTATCTTAGAGACCTACTTAGCATGGGAAAAGATTTAAATGTTAATTCCTCACTCAGGTCAGCTCAGTGACTCCACAGATAGCAAATACCAGGTTTGAGAGCAAATTTGTGACTCTTGTTCTTTTGGGTAACGGTATTTGGGGCTGTCATGAAGATAATTTCATCGGTCTTTGAGGTAGGAAGATTGTGTTGCACTACCCTTTAGCCTTACCACTTTGAGTTGGGATGCCATCCAATAGATGGGACGAGGCTTTTGAAAAACCTGAGTTTTAAATAGGTGTGTGTGAGGGGGAGAGGGACATGCATGTGAGACCTAATCTGCTAGGTTTGTCCCTCCCAGCCAAGTGAGGAGGGGTTAGCTGCTGTTTTGCCAACCATGTGCTCGCACATCTCCCCTTAAACCTTCCTGCCCTCCTCAGGCACTGTGTCCGTCTCCCCTGGACAGTGAGTGAGTGAGAGAGATTATTAGTCTCCAAGCCCATCTTTTTTATTGCATATGTGTACAGCATCTGATACAATGGGGATAGGCTCTGGAATCAGATAAAAGCATCTAGATGCTAGCGCAATACACGTAATAAAAATAATTAGTAGTAAAGGCCTCAATATTTAATCAGTCAAACTAAAGCCCGAATTGTTCCAAATGTGATCTTGCAATAAGTGACTTCATAAAAACAGTCTCATTAGTATAGACCTGATTGTTGACTGCCATTTTTATTTGAATTCAAAGTTGAATTTACTTTGGTCTTGCTAGTGCTTTCTTGGAGTTCTTTTTCTCTGAACCTCTGGATGATTGACTTGTGCTTTCAAAAAGACTGATGAAGTGAATTTTAAGCACAAGCACTGCAATACCAAACAAGTGCAAGCACAAATATTTGCATCACAATTGGTGTATTTGGGATAAGCTAGGACAGGGGTTGGTGTATTGGGGTAGCAGAGTTCCTCAAAGTCCTCTTCGGAGTCCTAGCAAAGGCAATTAAATAAGGCAGACAAGGACTTGAATGCACCCTGTACATGAAATTTCTCTGTCAACATCAGACTACTAAATGCAATATGCTTAATTTATTTAATAGGGTTACTGCTTAACCAGTAGAGGGAACAGTGTTCCCAAAACCCAGAGGCAATTTAGTGAGCCAGCCCTGGTTCTGAGCACATGCATCACAGCAAAGATCATGCATGCACAGTTGCTGTGTGTGACTGTCAGAGAAAATTAAAACTATGAATGTTCAAATTTATTAATACATTTTATCTCGGCACCCTTCTGGTAAACCTTACAGTACTCTAGTATTCCTAAAAATCTGTGGCCCATAAAAAATATAGTTTACAGCTCTGTGGTGTTCATCTCTGTATCTCCTGTCTCTCAACTGCTTCTTGTTCCTGGGAGATTAAAAGCCCACTGTGGTTTCTTTAGTCCCCCTTTCTGATGAGTTAGGCCTAGTCTACACTAGAGAGTTTTGTTGACAAAACAATGTTGGTGTATACACTACAAACACCCACCTGCCAAGAGAACTGCTCTGTTTTTTCAGCCAAATAGCTGGGACAATGCAGTGTCAGTGTAGACATGTGTCCCCTTACAGTGGTGGAAGGGCTGTCATTCTTGTCAATTTCACTGCTCCAGAAAGCCGGGGTGGCTGGTTCCTGCTCCTGGCTGGGAGTAGAATAAGATGCAAGACACAAGCCCAGCACAGCAGGTTCTCGGCTGCAAGCCAGGACCAGGAGGGATGTGGGTGGCTGAAGCCTGGCTCCTGGCTGGGATGGGTTCTTCAACTCCTCACACTACCCCTTAGGTAGGTGGAAGTGCCCCTGGTGAGGTTGCACTCCAGCAACTCAAGGAGAACAGTGTGGACATCAGCCACCACTGTAACTGTAGTGTTGGCTGGAAGTCAACATTTCTTGACCAGTCAACAAGGCCTCATGCTCATCCAGTCAGGGAACAGAGAACAAGATTTCTGGCAGTACACAACTGGTCACAATTAAGCAATGGTACTTTAATTACAAATATCAGAGTGTTGCAAACTGTTTGCACTCAGTCCATGGGGGGCGGGGGGGAAACTCCATTGAAAAAGTGTCAGGTAAAATAACATAAAAATTAAATTAGAGAAAATCAGAATTTACTTTTGGTGAGCTGGAAAAAGGCTAAATTAATTGAATAAACTGATTGTGAAATTTGCTCAGCCCTACTAGAGATGAAATTCTCCATAACCTGTTCCTAATTCCTGGAGAGATTCATTCTCTTTTACCTAGTCTGTGTGTAGTGTCTGTGATTTACCTGCACTTTTAGCAAAAAAACTTTGGAACATTTTCCCCAAGAATAAATTGTAATGCTTGATATTCGTAATCCATACTAACCTTTTTTCCTTCCCTATATCAGATAATCTGAATTTGTTATTTTTAAAATGGCTTGGATTTTCTCCAGACTCCAACTCTGAGCACTTTAGATGAATAATCTTGGTAAAAATATTGGAAGTGATTTGCAAAGGGGTGAGGGGTTGATGAGAAGCTGTTAGGCTGTACTTTGCCATTTCCACTTTGAGTTTGTCTATTTTACTCCACCCTTAAAATCTGGAAAAATAAGGTCTCTAGATTGAAGGAAGAGAGATCATGGCATAATGACATACAGACTTTCAATATATTAAATGTAGGGTATAATTTGTCACTATCATTTATGCTTTATATAATCTGAAAAACACAGCCACTTCCACTTTAGCACAAGAAGTTACTTGGCCAGATCCTAAGGTACATACTCCTTTTGTCCAGTCCTGTCTCATGCAAAGTCCAACGTAAGTGATTTAAAAAAAATATACATTATTCTCCTTCAAATCTCTTAATATTCACCTCTGCCATAATGCCTATAAAACACTTGATAATGGCTAGACGGGGCATGCTGTGACTCTTGATTGCCGTTCCAAATAGAATTGTCTCATTGTGTCTTTGTCTATTTTTCTCCCTCGTTGTCTCTTATCATGTGTTAGTCCTTGCCTCAAAGAATTCATAATCTATCTGCTTTAGCACACTGCCTAGCACAGTGGAGTCCATGCCTTGATCATGATCTCTAGATGCTTCCATAATGTGAATAGTAATTATAATAACCTCAAACAATATAAATCCCAAGGTTTGGCCCATTGTGATGCTCCATCCAATTGACTGAAATTCAAAGCAGAAATTGCAAAGAACAGCTAATCAGCCTATTATAACTGTGTGTGTTTGTGTGTGTAAAGTCACTTTTTATTTCTTTGCTTTTGGGCATTTGAGACTGCAAACTCACAGCTAATTTTTGTATGTAAATTTCCCTTTCTTTTAATGCATAAGTATAGGACTAGCATTGTGCAGAGGAGGAGGTAAATACAGTTACTGATGGAGACGATTTTACACATTAGCAGCTGCTGAACATGAATCCTTGACTTTTAAATTTCAGGACAATGTATTGCACATGAACCCTTGTTTGACAGGTTCTGTGCACAAGATTTATATGCAGCGCCACATAAACTTTCTTCGACAATCATTTGCTGATAAATTTTCTTCTATGACAAATAACTGCCAGAACCTACCTGAAATCCAATTTTTTTCCACCAAAAAAGATTTACTCAATATACACTTCTTTTCCAGATTTTGTAGAGATGTTGATCACCAATGAATGGCTGGACTGCCCAGGAAACATTTCAGCCAAAAACAAATTATGAAGAGAAGTTAAACCAAAACTGCATAGAAAATTCAAAGGCCCTAGGATTAATGTTATGAGAGATTTCACACCAAAAGTGTTTCAGAGAAACACAGAGATGCTGTGCCCCATTTTAATCCCACTGTAGAATGCAACTGTACCTGTGGAGGTACTACCTACGCACTTGCATTTTATAATGAACTATTCTAGTTCTTTATGTTTGTAAATTGCTATGTAACTATTGATGATGTAAAACCCAGAAGATGAATGAAGCAGACCTTTTGAACTGAGCTGCATTAGAAACCAATATTTGCCAAGCTGAAACGGCAACATTGTTAGGAAAATATATTGTATTGCTCAAGTTGTTCAAGACAATATTGCAAGCAAGTGACAGACAAAATCATAACTATCCTTCATAACTTGTTAATGTCCCTGAATCTAAGGAACAGTGATTTGCTTATCTTTTGTGGTGTTAAATTTAACCCTTGCTACTGTTTGAACACCGCTGCTTGTGATTTCTAATTTGTAGTATGTTACCAATCACTTGAAGTCCTTATATCAAGACTGGGTGTCCGTCTTAAAGATATGCTTTGGCTCAACCAGAGGGAAGGGCTTGATGCAGAAATTAATAGATGAAATTATGTGATCAGTGTCATGCAGGAGGTTAGATTAAATGATCATAATAATGGTCCCTTCTGTTCTTAAAAGCTATGAATCTGTGCTCACGTAGCAATTAAATTTTCATTATCCTCAATATCTAATAGTAGTCTTGATCTTTAAGTTTCACCTCAATTAGAATTGAGTCTCTTAGTCTCTTGGTCTCTTAGGCCCAGTCTACACTTACCTTCACGATTCGGTGGCAGTTGATGGGAGATACACAAGTGATTTACGTCGCTTGCATATCTCCCGTAGACTGCGCTGCATCTCCTCTGTGCGCCGTCCACACTGCCCTGCATTGAAGGGAACAGCGCTCCCTTCGACTCAGCGCTACACCACTTACGGGGGTGGTTTTCCTGCGTCACTTGCTGGATCGACTGAGCAGGTCTACACAGACCACTCAGTCGATCCAGAGCAATCGATCTGATGGCGGCGAATTTGCTGCCGTCAGTGTTGAACTAGCCCTAGTTGCTCATTTCAACAAATATCTATTGTATTAGTGCTCAGTATGTATTATACTTCCAGCTGATTGCCCTTGGAAAGACACTAATGTTTTAGTTCTGAAATTTGACCAACCTTTACATAACCTTTTTCTGTGCCCTCTCCCAAAATACCCCTGCAAAAATAGTATCCTTTAAAGGATTTGTCAGGGTTTCTATTTAATTCCCTATTTGTTTCAGAAATATGTAACTAGATTTATAAAATCTTATTCTGGATTTATAATTAACTATTAAGCAATAAGTAAATGTATTTACATGTTTAACCTATTTTTCAAATAATATACTTTTTTTAAGTTGTTTTTTGTTTTCAGAAAATTAAAACACTTCCATTTTACAAATTAATTTGGGAACTCTTGACCCATAATCTGATGGTTATGGGGTTTTGAATTTTTAAGACACTGCCAGGGTGTTTGGTTTTGATTAGTTAATACTATTTTTGCAGAGTAAATTTATTTGTGTGTGTGTGTGTGTATGCATATGTATGTGTGTGTGTGTGTGTGTGTGTGTGTATATATATGTATATATAAGGTATGTCTGCCCTACCAAGACTATGCTGGCATGTCCACACAGTATAGATGCAGCTTACACCTCCACAAGGGGTTTTCTGTTAGTGTAGGAACTCCACCTTCCCAAACAAAGTTAGGGCTGGTCTACACTAAAAAGTTAGGTAGACCCAGTTACATCACTTGGTGGATGTGAAACATTCATACTGCTTTAGAGACGTCATTAAGCTGACCTAAGCCACAGTGTTAGGCTAGGTCAATGAAGAATTCTTCTATCACTTAGCTGTCACCTCTTGATGAAGAATCCCTTTCATTGCCATAGGAAGTCTCTACACTGAAGTGCTGCAGGTGTGTCACTGTGGTGGTTCTATTGTAGACATAGCCTCCACTATTTTGATGGAAGCCATCTTTTGTCATCATACCTGTATCTACCCTGGGGTTTTTGTCATTGGTCATGGGTGTGGTATTTTCCTACCTCCTAATGGAAGTAGTTATGCCAATATAACTTTTCAGTGTACACCAAGCCTAAGAAGAAAATGAAATAAAAAAATAGTATTAAAGTGGTAAGCACTGGTGCTAAGCTCACAGAACCCATTAATGGGTAGGATTGAATTCCTTGATCATTTTGCAGAGATTTGAAATAGAGTTAAATTCCCCCTTTAGTAAATACCCTGGCAATGTGATGGTATGCTTTCTCTGGGGGATAGGCATCTATGTGACAAATATTTTCCTTTCTTGCTGCACAGCTTTCTCTTCTGTAGGAAGCTCATCTGCATAGAAGGAAAACCTACATTGCCAGGGAGGAGTTGCAGAACATCCTCTCTGAACAACATGTTTTCTTTCACCATGGGTGAAAATTTATGCTAAAGAGTTAGGTGAATGGATGGAATTTAAATTTAATAATAATTTATTACTAATAGTAATTTCATAATTTAAAGTCATAGAAATAAAGATACAATTCAATAAAAGACCATTGTAAAACACTACACTTAGGAAGGAAACATTAAATGCCCAACTACAAAATGGGGAATGACTGGCTAGGTGGCTGAAGTGCTGAAAAGGAGGTTATAGTGCATCACAAATTGAATGAATAAACCATGTGATGTAGCTATGAAAATATCAGTTTGGGTGTATGAACAAAACTCTTGTAAGTAGCACATAATCGTCCCACTCTGATTCATACTGGTGAAGCCTCAGCTGGAGTACTTTGTCTGATTCTGGGTGCCACACTTTAGGAAAGAAGTGGAGAAATTGGAAAGAGCAGACCAGAAGACAGCAACAAAAATGACAAAAGGTTTAGAAAACCTTCCATAGGGAGAAAGGTTAAAAAAAATGGGCAGATTTTAGTCTTAAGAGAAGAAGATTGACTGGGGTGAGGGAACCTGATAAGTCATCAGATATGTGAAGGGCTAGTGTAAAAAGCACAATTGTTCTCTATGTCCACTGAAGGTAAGAAAAGAAGTAATGGGATTAATCTGTAGCAAGAAAGCTTTAGGATAGATATTATGATAAACTGTCTAACTACAAGGATAGTTCTGCTCTGGAATAGGCTTCCAAGAGAGGTTTAGGAATCCCCATCACTGGAGGTTTTCAAGAAGAAGTTGAACAAACACCTGTCAGGGATTGTCTAGGTTTACTTGGTCCTGCCTTACGCAATGGGTTGGGTTGGATGTCTTCTCAAAATCCTTTCTAGCCCTGCATTTCTATGATTAACAAAGTGTATGATAGTTACTACATTTGTTTTCTGTTGCTGAGTTGTATAGTAAGGGTTCAGTTTATGTGTAGTTCATTTTCTTTGTAGTGGTATCAGTCACTAAAGTTATTCACTTCCAATGTATTGTCCTGAATCTGTTCAGTAGCTTGCATACATTTCTGCTTACCTCTAATGTGGTAGTTGTCTAATAACTAATGTTAAATGTAGATAGAACTTCTAGAACACACATGTACTAGTTAAAATCATTTTATTAGTTTACTTGATTTATAATTCTGGTATCTGCAGGAATTTTGCATCTACTTCAAAATTATGTAGATTTGCACACTTACTTCGAACACTTTTCATGGATGTTGCAAAGTGTCAATGATGTATTCCCAGGGAGTCAAAATTGCCATATAGAATTTGAACAGGTTATTAAAACAAAGTGTATCTAAAATGAAAGGGCAACTATGATGATTTAGATGCATTTAATTCATCTCATTGAGTAGATTGGTTTGTCCTCTGAAAGACTAAATTTCCTGTCTACAGAACATTTCATTTACCACTTATTCAAGACACATGTTACGGCAATAAACAAGGTATTTTGAAGGATATCTTCTTTAAATGAATTATATATTTTCCTTTCTGTGTTTAAAACTAATATTGATCTTTCTGAGCAATAAATCGTATTGCTGGCTTCATCAAGTAATCTAATCGTAGCTGGAAGCATTCAGATATAGGCTGTATAAGTGCTTTTCTTCCAGCATCATATATAGTAAGAAATCTTTCTTGGAGTTACATACTGGGGCTGTTAAGAAAACCGCGATTTATTGCAAATTGCATTAAGCCACTGGTGATCAAAAGTGGAAGATGAACCCTGTGAAAATTGCCAGTTGTGACTGAATGGGTATAACCAAACATGAAGGGGAGGGAAAAGATACAATTCTGCTAATTAAAATCCTTTCTATGGTGTTGCCTCCAGAATGTATGCAGAGAATATACCATCTTTTTTGTTTGTTTGTTCCATGAAAGGTATCAAAACCTGCAAAAATATTTTGATTTTGGAAAGAGGGAGTTTGTGTCTCATCAGTAAAATCTTTCAACTCTTCCCAAATCTATTGCAGCCTCTACATGAGATTTGTACATTGAATTGAGTTCTGAGTGCCCAGCACTCCACATGATGAGATCCTGAATTAGGAACCAGTCCTTGGGTTTTTTCCTGAAGATCTATACAAAACATAGGACCTGATTCTCCTTTTCCTTGCATTGGTTTTAACTCTGTGTAGCTCTTCACAGATTACTGATTCACACCAGTGTAAATGAGAAGAGAACACTATTCATAAATAATATCCCGTTCTTATGTAGCACTTTTCATCAGTGTTTCTCTTCTTCACCCCAGATTTTAAGAAAACAATGGAGGAAAGATTTCTCAATGCTAACTATACACATACATAGTCATAGTTTCTTGGCATTTAAGGCCAGAAAGGGCCATTACACAATCTAGTCTGAATTTCTGCATATCACTGACCATTACACTTCACCCAGTTACCTTGTATTGAACCAGTAACTTGTGTTTAATTAAAGCATATTTTGTGTTTGGCAAAAGCATATCTTCCTTTCTTCCAGAAAGATATCCTGTCTTGATGTGAAGACATCAATAAATGGAGAATCCACCACTTCACTTGGCAGTTTATCCCAATGATTAATCACCCTCTGATTAACCAGTTCACTAGGATCCCTGCATAGTCTTTCCTTTGCTATGTGCTAGACCTTTAAAAAATAAACTGTGCATATAGGTGTTAGTCATTTAATGCATAACTCCAAGGGTTTATTATATGTGCTAGTTATTTTTAATATTAAAGATTGGCTGAAGTTGTGTGCAGCAATACATTGGGCACTAGCTGGCTTATTACTTCCACTGTTGTGCAGTTTTGCCGGTCTATTTCAACTGAATAACTCTTGCATGCTGTAAAACATTTCTTTTCCCTAGAAAAAATAGGGAAATGTGCATGCACAATTTCTCATGTGTGATGAATTAGGGATATTACACAATATTTCTTTTACCAGCAGGGTAAATATTTGAATTCCGTGCTAGAGAGAGAGAGAGAGAGAGGAAAAAAGAGAGATAGTCTCTTTATAGAGCATTACGACATGAACTGAGGGCCTGGAGGGTGAACATTCTAGACTGTAGGGAGAAAAAAAAAAGGAGGACAGGAGAAAGGCCTAGCAGGCAGGGAGATGCACGAGGACATAAATGGGACTCATCCAGCAGCAAACAAAGATGCTGCAGCCTCTTGTTGACATACCTCCATTTTAGCACCTCTCAACATTCCCTATGGCATAGGAAGCTGCATCCCTACCACCCCAAACCAGGGAACAGTGAGGGGAACCTCAGCTTCACACACACTGACCTCTGCGAGCTACCATTGCTGTATGTGTAGGCAAAATGGACTGAAATTGACGGAAATGTTCTTTCCCCTTAAGTTCTGTTCTGTTAAATTTATTTCAGACGTTTTTATTGTATCTGTGTTTTGATTGCACACTTGGTTTTTTGGCACTGGTTTTGGTACACAGAAAAATTCTATTTTTTGGAAACTTAATGCATCTTGATTACTTCACAGAACATGCTGCAGAATGCTGAGTGTTACTGAAAGCACCCATGGCCTGTGATTGTACAGGGCAACAGAACTCATAGGATCAGTGACAAACATAATGTACCGGTAATTATTACAGAGGTGCAGCAAGCAATGCCAAATAAATAGGTGCATTACCCGGCAGTGTTATATTCATAAATGGTACACCAAGCACCACACGGTTCCTAACAGCCTTCACACCTATGAGGGCCACATAGAGCGCAGTCCACCACACCACATCACATTCCTGTGGCTGGCTGTTAAACTGCTCTTTCAAGGTCTCCCTCAGCCACATAACTCCATGTTGAGCTCTTCTAATAGCCCTGGTGTCTGGCTGTTTAAACTCAGCAGACAGTTGCTCTACTTCTCATCATCCCAATTCTGCATTATGTTGTGATCCCACAAGTCAGGGCTCATTTCTAGGGCCCAGAAGCAGCTGTCCACCACCCGCAGCTGCTTCATAAACAACAACCATCCATTGGTTTTCTCTATGTTCCACAGCCATCTTTTCTCCACTAAGTAGTCATGCCCCCTCCTGTCTTGGTTCTTGGTGCTCTGCAAACACCAGAGGATTGTTTGTCCTCCGTTTGTGATGCTCATGACAATAGTGCAGAGTTTTGTGGGCTTCATGCCTCAGAGATGGGAGATGATAAGAAGTGCCATGCAGTTGTGTGGGATTTTTTTTAAAAGGCACAAATAATGTGGGATATGGATGGCATTATGTGTTAGAGAAAGATGCATCACAAGAACTGGACCCCTCGCTTTCAGTCACCCCTGCGGGACTCGTTTCTGCCCACCAGGCATTGCCAAAATTTCCCAAAAGATAGTGCATTGGTGATCTGCGTACTGGCAAGTTGTCCACTGGGGTAACTATCCATGGTCCATTCCCTGTGCATCAACACAAGCGCTTCTGGTGAGTACGCTCAGCGCTGATGCAAAAAGCCAAGTATGCACGCACACACACACAAGTGATATTCCCACTACAGCAGTTTCATACCGCCATAACTTGCGTTGACCAAAGTTTATACTGTAGGCATAGTAAGCTTTGATTTTTTTTTTAAACCAATGCCTTTTTTCAAATAAAGCTCTGATTCCAAGCAATTCTGAGTTGGTAGCTTTTTTATACTCACCTCAGGTGTAAATGACTAGACATGGTGCATAGTTCTAATAAAAGCTATAATGATGTTACACTAAACGAAGTATAAAGGTGTTAATTTCTCTGGGCTTATGTGTTCTTTGAGGCAAGTTGGGTTTTCTTCTCTTTCTCCTTTTCTATTTGATAGCTCTTTAAAAATACTATTGATACTTTTGAAAAGCCTCCTGTGTTCCAACTCTTCTATTCTGCTCTCTTTGGTCAGCATTCCCTGAAACAGTTTCTTGGTGTTGAGTCATGCAGCATAAAAAAAGAGATGAAGGGTCCAGTCCTCCTCCTGTTAAAGATATTGGTAAAATTCTCATGACCCAAGTAATGGACAAGAGCAGTGGTATAATGGAACAACTGAGACTTATAAAAACTATTCTTACTTTTTTTGGCAGCGATATCTTTGTAATTAAGAACAAATAGTGAGGTGATATTCAGACAGGTAGCGATACAGGGAGTAGCACCTGCTCCCTTTCCAAAAGGCTGAAGGTTTTTATTTAACTCAATATGAAATCAGATATATCAGTCAAATGTTACACTTGTTATTAGCAAGCAAGAGAGTGAATTTGGTGGAGTAATACATCACTGAATAATTTTGCACATAATAGCTTTGAAGTCATATTTACCTCCGCTTACTTCACTCTGTAATAAATGATTGTTTCAGAGTTTAATCACATCATTCTAGTGCCTGTCTTCAGAGACATCAGGTACTAGTGCTAAATGAGCTGAAAATTTATGACCATGGCATGGTGAACCTTTTAAAATTCTCTTAATGTGTATGAAGGGAGGTGGGGATTGGGCTGGTAATGATCTTACCAGTCTAAATATGCAATACACCAGGAAATAAGGATGTTTTTATTTAATATATTTAACAATCTATTATAGTCTTTCCTCCAATTACTAATATTATTCTATGTATTGCAAGAGTCCCTAGAGGCCCAAATCAAGGATCAGGACTGCATTTTGATAGGCACTGTGTGCCAAAAGATGATGGTGCTTGCCCCCGAAAGGGCTTAAGAGAGATGTGACTATTGACAAGGTATATCAGAAGAGGGGAGCAAATGTATTTGCTTGATTTTCAGAATGTGTATTCTGCTGTTTTATTAGTCTCATCTTCCATAACCTCACTTATGTTTTTTCTCTACAGTGGGTTTAACAAGCTGTACATTTTACAGTTAAAGCCTGACATACCCTAGTGGGACATAAATAATTAGGCAATAAGCAACTCCAACGTGGGCGCTTGAAAAAAGGAATGTACTTGAGGAATCATTCAAAGCAGGCAGAGCCTGATCCAGGAAATGCTGAACTCTACCTATTTCACTGTGTGTGGCAAGTGCTCACTACCTCTGAAGGGCTTAGCACCTCACTGGATCAAGGATGAGTGTTGACAAAATTATCAAATGTTTTAGAACCACAAAGGTGCTCTTAGATTGCTTTGTATATATTTTAATTGTATATTATCTGAGTTTGAAAGCTGCTAATTGTTGTGGTGAAGTGGGGTGCAAGGGGCCCAATCCCCACACTGAAAGAGTGTGTCCCAATTGAGAGATAAGAGACCAGACCACTATTTTTTAGTTAACCACTATTTATGTAACTTTTATTGAAGTATATAGGGTTATAAAAAAGGAAAAATGAATTAAATGAAAAATTCTACTAAGCTAAGCTAAACAAATTACTAAAATTCCTATTACCACAATCAAAAAAGCTGCAGTTTTTATTAAATCCCATGTACACCAATTCCATATACAAGCCACATTCCCAAAACTCCCTAAGACATTCAAAAATCCTCCAAGTACAAACCAACAGTCTGATAAACAAAAATTAAAGCACTACCACCACTACAATCGCAATCCCCTTCCGTGCTCAACCCCGTGGCAAAATCTTAGTGCCAGACTCAGTAGGGTAAGGCTCCTACAAGACAGAGAGAGAGCGCAATCCATGGGTGAAAAGAATTATTCCAGTTTAATACACACATACTAATACACAAGCACAGCCCAGGACAGCACAAACACCTTGCTTCTCCCCCTTGCTCCACAGGCTCCATGTGTCACGGCCCAGTGAGGCTAGCCATGAGCTGTTTGAGGCTCAGAGTTACAAGGGTCAGCTGGGGTGCCTGGTGGGAAATACAAGTGGACTTATTCATTCATTTCACTTTTTCACTCTGTTGCTGCCCAGATTGAATTGGGAGAGGTGTTAGAAGTGTTGACCTCCAGCTTGGTTTTAATCTGTGGGTTAGTAAGCTTGGAGCAGTGATAATACATACACACACAACCCCCAAAAACATTTTCCAATTTAAATCCCAGATTTAACCAGGTTATATTTACCACATGCGGAGGTTATCTCCAGAGTGACAGACAACAGATCTGCAACTTTTTTTCTTGAGATAGAAGATAGTGTTAAAGAACAGCCTGGTGTTCCATCAGCTTGACCAACTTACAGTTCACCCTGACTGCAAGCAGCTAAAATCAGAGCCCACTGCAACCAGTTACAATGGTTGAACACCCCCTGCCACCCACTTCGGATATGCCAAGGTGTGCGGCCTTGCAATCCAGGGTAACCAGGTGAACAAAAAGAATCAGTAAAAGAAAAATCCAAAAGCAGAAAAAAGATCTGCAAAAAGAGAAAAAAGAAAAAGAAAACTGCAGGCTCCCTTGGTGATCAGGCAAGGGGATTTGACACTCTTCCTTCTGAAGAGTGGGGAGGTGCCTGGGATTGGCCAGATCCCCAGGCGACACGAAAGGCTGCTAACCTATCGTCTCTCCAACGTGTCCAAACCAGAACCCCGGTTTTATGGCTGAGACCCCAGAAAATTAGCATATCACCTGTTGGCATGGAAACTCACTGACCTTGGTCAGTAAAGTTTTCTCATGAGCTCTGCAGCTGGTAGCTATAATTTATCTCATCACCTTCTGCAGGGCTGGTTCAAACCAGTTTGGGACACTGGTCGTGCGTTTCTTAGAAATCTGTTATTGTCTGCAGTTTCTGACTCTGGAAGATAACACTACCTATTTATTTATTTATTTAATTTGCGGCTTAACAAGCTGCATTCCATCCCAGGCTGGAGTTTGGCCATAGCAAAAAGCAAGTGGAAAAATCCACTTCTAATATAATATGAACTATCAAGAGAGCTAGAAGAAAGAAATGTCAGTACAATCAGAACTTTATCAACCTAGCAGGGTGTCTTTTTGGCTGCATTTTGGACAGTATCATTTAGTCCTTAATTGGCATAATGAAAATATCCAAGAAGGTAAGGCCAGGGCAACCAAGCACCTGTGTTGGGCTTGGTGCGTTGACTTTAGATTCCATCACACTCATGTGGACGACTTTTATTCACAATTTGAAAGTTTCTTAGGCTGCTTCAAGAGAGGCACTGGAGATGGTGACGGGTGGTAAAGATGCCGTGTTTATTTCTTTAATCGAAAGTATGTTTTTGTCAAGTATTGATTATTTTATCACAACTGAATTTTAGACCAGTTCCAGGGTTTAGTTTTACAAGATCAAAATTTAGCACAGAGATTTAGATAACAGATTTCAATAAAGAAATTATATCGCATCAATTAATTCAAAATCTTATGGAAGAGTAAATATCGTCACTCAAGTCCATAGTAATATATGTAATTGTGGTTGCTTAAGCATTTGCATTATACGAAGTTATTTTATGCTACTTACAACTTCTTTCCCCCACTTTTCACTTTGGTGTGAAAATTGGAAAGTTCATTTTCAACCCAAGATTTTTTTTTCTTTGTTTCAGCAAAAATGGTTCAACCTTTTTTGAGAATAAAAGGAATGAAGGAAATATACTTTTTCCATTATAGAAAAGAAATTGTGTCTTGCCCCCTCATCTGTAATCCTTTGGTAGCTGAAATTTTGCAGACACTCTCTATATCACAGAGGTGCATTTCTCTTGTCTGGTGAAAATGATAAGCCTTTTATAAAAGGATTGTGTGCATGGGCACTGAATTTTGAAATGTAATCACTTACTTAACAGTTGACATTTTACTGGTTTTGTGCATGTGAGTGTAACTTAGGAAAACTTAGGGAACCCAGCCCTCCCCTGAGTAAAGATACATATGGAGGACTTGGCTTTTTAAGATGGACTTTTGGGCACTTTCCTCTGAAGCGTCTGGTGCTGACTACTGTCAGAGAAGAGATATTAGACAAGATGTACTACTGCTTTGACCAGTATGGAAATTCCTGTATTCTTTTGTTCTCTGTATGTGTAGTGAAGAATGTAATATAGATTGTTAGAATTCTATGAGGGATTTATTAGAAATAAAATCTTAACATCTGAATGAATATTACATGACAGATTGTACATCTTGATTTCCAGTTCATGTATAGTGTAGAAGCAAGCTGTTTTCATTGTCATCTGTAGAAAAATGACACCTTGCACTGTCCTGTATGGTGAGAATGTACTCAAATTGTCTAATATACGACTGTTCACATAGCATCCAAATTCTTTCCAGGTATCTGTCTTCAATTTTTAAAATAAAAAGATGAACAGGAAGCAAAAGATGTGCATACATTGACTAGTCAGGCTATTGGACAAAGCAAATATCTCCGCTTTTCTATTGCGACTTCAGGGGATGTCTGCATTTCAACTAGACACCTGTAGGTGTCCAGGCCAGCTGACTCAGGCACATGGGGCTTGGGCTGCAAGGTCATTTACGTGCAGTGTTAACACTCAGGTTGCAGCCCGAGCTCTCGGACCCTCCCACCTCCGAGAGCCTGGGCTCCAGTGTGAGCCCAGGCCCAAATGTCTATACCACAATTAAACAGCTCCTTTGCACAAGCCCTAGGAACCCGAGACAGCCGGCACCCAAGCCAGCCACAGGTTTTTAATTGTAGTGTAGACATACCTTTGGTGTCCACATTGAAATACAGTTTGCATTTTTTGTAAAGTCCAGGATTGCCCTACCAGATATTTCAGATGCACCCTTTGTATATATTAGTAATTAGGAGCCAGACATCAATTGAGTTCCCTCACTTCTTTCCAGTAATTTTGTTTTTGTTTGTGAAGTATTTTGTTTGTTTCATTTCGATAATACATTAGTGCAGTTTTATTTAGCTGTTAGATCATCCAGTTATTGGAAAATCAGTGTACACAACATGAAAAGAAATGAGTCATTCACCCATTCCCAATCCTTTGTTTCCTTTGCTGATTGAAGGGTTCAATAAATTACTGTGGTTCGTAATGACTATAAAGTTAAACACTATTTTTATCTATTCAGCTGTGTTTTAAATACAGCATTGGGATCTATCATTCTGTCATGGGCAGAGGCTCTGGAAACACTTGACAACTTATAATTTTTCCTCCTTCACATATTCATGAGAGGGAAAGATTATGCATGCATGCAAGCAATAACTTTACACATTAATTATTGAGTCAGATACCAGGAAGACTACAGCTCCATGAAAAACAGTGCATGGAAATACTTTGGAGAAGAAGAAAAGAGGGCAAAACCCATGGGATTTAAGTAACAGTGGATTATGTCATTGGGGACTGTTTCCCTGTACATAAATGTAGGGCTAGATCAGGCATTTTGCATAAACTCCTGCGTAGGGGGTGGTGTGCAGCTGGACTTCCCTGGGGGACCACAGAGGGAGTGAGTGTCAGAGGCATAATTTCTTGTTCGGCTACTCAGGCTTTGTCTTCACTGAAGACCCACTCAGTCGATCCAGAAATCGACATATTAAGACCACCTTCTCAAGTGTCACAGCACTGCGTCAATGGAATGCAGTTCCCGTTGGCACAGTGTCTTGAGGACGGAACACAGGAACAGAAGCAGAGAAGTCGCCGGGAGTTACGCAAGTTTTTTGCGTAGCTTGCGTAACTCCCTTCGACTGCTGCCAAATCTCCAAGGTAAGTGTAGACAGGTCCTCAGTGCACATGGGTGTGTGTATGCTTTGCATCCATTAGTGTTGCTTCCTGCCGCAAATCAGTCTTGGCCCTACCATTTCCCTACCCCTTCCTGGGCTATGTTTTTACCAGATAGAATAAAGAGACAGCAGCCTGCTATTTTCATGGACTTTTTGCACAGGTCGAACATGGTGGGTTTCTTGCACTTTTTCCTCTCTCCTGTATGTTCATCTTGCCTGCCTTAATCATGCAATACTCCCATCCATGTGTAGGATGGTTCAGGTCTGGTTCAGGTCTGGCTATATAATGTACGCCTTCTGGTAGCGCATGCTGCTGACTTCAGTAAGTGTGATGTCTATCTTTGGCCCCGGCCACATCCCCTGCTTGGAAGACCATACCTCCTGCTTCCCCCTTACTTACGACCAGGGTGTTCTGGTGGCCCCTTCCTCATGTTGTACAGAAATCATGCCTTGCTGCTGAGTGGGCATGTTTGGCGAAGAAGGGGGAACAGGTCACCTACTGCCCCTTCATCTATACACTAGTGCACCAAAGCAATAACGTGCAGGGTTCAGCCCATGAATTTGAGTAATCTTTCTTAAACAAAGGATAGAGTCATCTTAAGCACAAAACTCTGTATTAATATAAAGTTAGAGCATATTGCTCCCCATCAAACCTGTGGCTGATAACTTTGACTGACTTTGAAGTGAGGGGTGGCTGTAACTGGGAGTCTTCAGCGTGGGGAGTTTTGGAGCAAAATCTCCAGAATAAAAATGTAAAGGTTTAAACATAAACGCATAAAAGCATAAATGTTCCATGCTGAGGCCTTTGAGACTTATCTACTTTTACATTTGATGAATGAAAGTTATACTTATTCATACATGGTATGAATATACTTGTTCTCACACACATACTTAAACACAGTAGCAATGAAATATCTTCTCAGTGGTATATAATAATGTCCAACAGTGTTGAGATCACAGTATGCCTTGGCACAAAGATGGTGTGTGTCCAGACAAGGGTCTATGCACAGGAAACTATATTGAAAGTGTTGTGGAAGCTTTAACTAAGAATTCTCTTGCTTTTGTGGATTTATTTCCCAATAGTATAAGAAATATTTTGACACATTTTTTAGTTTACTTTGTTTTTTCTAGTAATGTTTTTATTTTGTGAGTGCAGCTTAGTCTGAGTAGCTTTCCATTTCCACTGCTTCATTTCTTCCTGACATTTAATATCTCTGCAGACTAGATTTGCATGGGCATCATTTTAACCTTGTCTTCGTGTGATGACTTATCTCTGAAGGGTTGCATCGACATTGGTTTGTTTCATCATAACATGATCTATAGACTTGAAATGACATCATCTTAAGAACTTTGTTACAAAGTGAAGTTCCTTTCAAGTAAGTACAGAAAAGTGTACTGTTTAAAAGATAAATAGTGGTTTCTTAACGTTTAAAAAACTCCAAAAATATTAGTTTGCTTGTATATCAATTTTATTCATGCAACCATCAAGTCCATTCATCTTGCCTACCAGCTGCTGTGTATATGTAACACTTTTACTAGAGTCCTGCCCCTGGTTTCCTCATTTAGCATTGATTTCTAGTTTTTCATCTGTGTTTTTCAAGCTCTCTGCTTTGCTGTGGTAGAGATCAGAATCAGACTACCTGTCTTCTTGTATATTTTGTAAAACAGTACATACCTCCATGGTATTTTAGGAAGAGTAATTAGTGATGAGTCAAATCCTGAATTAGTTACTCAGGCCTTACTTAAACAAAACTCCACTGCATTCCTTAACACACACAACCTCAGTTAAGCCATATTTTGTGTCCACAACAACCTCAGCTTGCATGCCTGACCCAGACATCGTAATACACAGACACCTTTGCTCATTCCTGAACTCCACAACAAATCCTCCAACATATAACAAGCCATAAAGCACACCTCCAGTTCCTCACTTCTGATCTCAGATCGAAAGAAGATAAATTACCACGGCATGTCCATTTGTAGGTAAAGTCTATACACATAGTGGGAAAGCCCACGTTGTTGGTGAGCTCGTACATATTTTTAAGGTTATGTGTTTCAGTGCACTCACAGGGTTCATACCCCAGGTCTCTGACACACAATCCAGCAGGGCCTTGTGAAGCCCCATCTGTACACACACTGGCATGTCCAGGACTCGCTATGGCACTGCTACTGAGGCCTGGTGCACTGTAGAAGCACAGAGGCTCATCTCCCACCATCTCAGGCCTTGACGAGTATCACTCCCTCATACTCCTGGCACATACTTGCTTCCCTCCTCACTGACGCCTGTTTCTCTTCGTGCTCATTCCATACTTAGGCATACTTGTCTTTCTATCACTTAACTGACTCCCCTCTGTCATTTACTCCTTCCCCTTCTCCCAACAGTGTCACTGCAGCAGCACCATGGCCACATCCCCCCTCACCTTCCATCTCCCCTTCTATCTAGCCTTCTCACCTGGTTCTTGAGGGTCAAGGAGGGAGGCAGTGTGTGAGGAGCAGAACCAGAGATTCTGGGAGGTAGGTTGGGCAGCGTCAAAAAACAGAAGTAGCTGACAGAACATGACAGCTCCATCAGCTCTCATTGCAGGGCTCACCTAGAGGATGACAAAGCAAGAGGGTAACTTTTAATTGGCTCTATATAAAAATTTGAAAAGTGACTTATCAGTAAAGATGTTCTCAGTGCTTACGTGTGTCAGAAACCTGAAGTTTATTCTGTGTAACTTCTTATGCCACCCTCATCTCCGTAGAAAGTGCATTTGCAATGTGACCGGCATCTGCCATATGTGGTTTGTTCTTTCTCTCATCCTCTCTGCAGGGAAAGAACTATGTGGATGGTGGAGTGTTTTGGTGTAGTGATTTTTTTTCTTTGTTTTGGTTTTTTTTTAATGTACATGCTGTTCTGTGTTTATGTTAGAGAAAATGGATCCAAGAATGAGCTTGCATGTGGAACTGAAGGTGGGGAGGTTTCTGATGGTCTTTAGTTCCTGTGGAGATTCATTCCACAGTCTTGGCCTGCTGAGAAAGCTTTCTCTCCTGCACAGATCAGCTTTATCCTTGTGGTAAAAAGTTCCATCATTCCTGAGAAGCAGAGTTATCAACTGCGGTCCTCATACTGGAGCTTTAGACTCTTTTAGGTATCCTGGACCCAGGCCATTGAGTGCTGTGAAGATAAAGACCATGAATTTGACTTCGTTGTTTCTGTGATCCTTTAGATATAGGGAGCTAAAAGAATTTGAGGCTCTCATGACTCAATAAAAACACATTTTAAAAATGTTTTCTCTGAAAAATGTAGTGCATTTTTGAAGTATACATATATGGAAAATTCAGTTGGTTTAGGAAGAGCTTTTATGTTAAATATGGAAACTAATTTCAATAATTTATGTCTGAAAAACAAGAAATTTAGTTCCACTTTAATGGCTAAATCTCAACTCAAACTTAACTATGACGTTTATACTGACTCCTCCACAAAAGAGCAAAATTTAGTTAAAATTCTTAAGTATATTCTTTGTATTGCTTTATTTAAAAGTAATTACTATTTTAATGGGGGCTGTCAAAATATACTCACCAAAATTAAACATTTTAAAGTGTTACTCAAAGTCAATAAAATAAGATCTATTTTGTATCATACTATTTTATATATTAGGAAACTTCATATTCTATTAGCCAGAGTTGTGTTGTGTTTGGAGAATGGGCACATAAGATGCTCTGACTACATACACAAAAGAGTGCAGGAAGGAGAAGTTTCCCGTTCTATAAAACACTCAAGTTCCCAAAGTAAAATCACTGAACTTCTGTCATAATTTCTTCAAGGATCAGAAAGTATAATGTGTATTTATACCTTCTAGTACGTTTCTGGTGGGGGGGGGGACCAGAAATTTTCTGCCCCTCCCCCACCACCTTTTTTCTGGTAGGGTAACCACTAGGATGCTCTAATCAGTCTTTTTCATTTCCAAATTATATGATTTTCTGGGTAATGAAGATGCAGTGATTGCAAAGTGCCATAATTTATTTGAAGGGAAAATGAGGAAAGAAATCTACTCTAGTTAAGGCTGTAGGAAAACCACAAGCAGTGATTTTTGTTGCAGTGACCACAGCGTTCTATACTTCTCATAAATCGCAGCACTGTTTGTGGTTGGATGCTGCCAGTGGCATGGACTGGATTCTTCTGCCAACAAAGAGAGCAGCCCAGCTTGAAATGGTACCACAGTGTTGTGATCCCATTGGTCTAGAACCCAGGCCTGTAGAGATTCCAGGCAGCTAACCTCTTCAGGCTGCCACCCAGTAGCAGTTGTAACCAGCTCATGCTCTGCTTCCCACAGTCCACTGTGGAAACAGACCACTGGAAGCCCCTTCTTAGGGGTTGGACAGGCAGCAGCTTCTTGGCTCCTGATTGGCTCCCCACCCCATATAAACCCAAGGGGTGGTCCAGGAAGTGTCCAGCAACAATGTATATCTCCTGTAGCTGCTGCTCTTGAATTCCTGGCTTTGACCTTGGCCTGATTTGGACTCAGCCTCCTGACTTGGACTTTGATTCTTGGTATTGACCCTGACCTGGAACCTGACTATGAGCAGGGGGCTGGACTAGATGACCATCTGAGGTCCCTTCCAACACTAATATTCTATGATTCTATGAACTCCTCTGCTACACCCAGCCTCAGGTGTGCCCCTGCTCTGGCCCTTGGCCCCAGCTGCCCTCATTGGTATCCTGACACCCATGCACCAGATCTCAGCACCACTCACTCAGATTTGCCTGGCTATCCAACTGACTCACTGGGTCACAAGGCAGGGGCACCATTTCATGCCAAGCTGTACTTATGTTGGTGGGAGGCAGAGGCACATGGAGCCAACTGCAGAGAAGCCGGTTGCTCGTACTGACAGCAGCTTCCAATGGCTGGTGCTGCTGAAATGAGTCCCCAGCAGCCCGGCATGGTAGGAAGCTGCAGTGCAGGGGAGGGATGTGTGGAAAGGCAGTCTGTGACACTGTTGGGGCAGAGATGCCCACTCCATGTGCTCCATGCTGAGATTGCAACTCCCTCCTGGGACAGGGGAGCAGGGCTGGTGTGGGAAGAGTTGTTGTTTCGGTGTGAGCATACCCAAACAGCAACTTTTAATAAACTGTGGCTGCAATGTTTGAACAAACAAAAAATTAACTTTCTTACAGCCTTAACTATAGTAGTGATTGGAAAGCAATCTCCCGCTCTCACACCTCTATATAAATAAAAGGTTTCATGTTGTATATTACATTGAAAAAACTGAATCATTTCCAGCTTTTAACAGTTGAAATGATTTTCTTTGATTGTGGGTGCTCATAATGAATGGTACAGATGGGATAGTTTAATTTGAGCAATTGATTTTGGATTATCGGCAGATAAGTCTGCTCAATGGTCTGTGGGAATGCTGGATGGGATGGGAACTGAGTTACTGCAGAGAAATCTTTTTTGGGTGCTGGCTGGTGAGTCTTGCCCACATGCTCAGGGTTTAGCTGATCGCCATATTTGGGGTCGGGAAGGAATTTTCCTCCGGGGCGGATTGGCAGGGGCCACGGAGGTTTTTCGCCTTCCTCTGCAGCATGGGGCATGAGTCGCTTGCTGGTGGATTCCCTGCAGCTTGAGGTCTTCAAATCTCACTTTTGAGGATTTCAATAACTCAGTCATGGGTTCGGGGTTGTTATAAATGTGTATGGGTAGGGTTTTGTGGCCTGCCTTGTGCGGGAGGTCAGACTAGATGATCATATTGGTCCCTTCTGACCTATGAGCCTATGAGTCTATGAGTCTCAAATCCAAACGACATCTCTGGATGCTAAACTTAACATTTGGATATTTGATTTATCTGAACGATGTATGAAACTCCAGCAGTCACCCAGCTTCCTATTGGCTAGGTCTACACAAGCTGGCATAGAAAGGTAATTCTACCTGTCAATAACATACCTACTAATTTGTCTATCTTTTAAAAGTAGTATTACATGAATAACTTTTGTCTTGGCCTAAAATCACACAGTTGGTTGGTCACAATCTGCCATCATAAATGGACACAGGCAACAGCTTCACATATTTTGAAGAATGGTTAACACAATAGATCCCAACCCTTTTGGCTCGAGGGCCACAGATATAATTTTTACAACCCTGAAGGGCCACCAGTGTCCACCAGCAGTCCCCCCTAACTCCCCCCTGGGTCATCCTGGCTGCAGCAGGGAAACCACACATTCCCCTCCCTCCAGCTTCAGTAGGGACCCCAGTGCCTAGGGACCGCAATACCTATAGCCATGGGGAAGGAAGCACTCATCTCCTGTCCCCTAGGCTGCAGCAAGAAACCTGCACCGGTCTTGTAGCCCCGTAGCAATGCTCTCTGCCTGGGTCCTTAGGCAGCGGTTCCCTTCAGCCAACCAGGAGTGGAACAGCAGGACACTTTGAAAACCTCGTGGGCCATTTTTGGCCTGCACGCATCAGGTTGGGAACCATTGGGTTAGCAGGTCACACAGGTGCTTAGATGCTACAGTGATGAACATAGTATAAAAAAACAAACTATAGATTAGAATAGAATGTCTGTCAAATGGAATTCTTACTGGTTTTTTTTTTCATCCCTATTCATGGAATATATGGCTCTGAAACCAGAATTTGGTAGGAGTTACATGATTTAATGGTGAATAGCATCTTCACTAAGTGCCAAACTCCCACCTGCAATCTGTCTGCCTCCCAGGTGAACAGAAACAGCAGTAAATATTGCACTAGGAGAGCAGTGGGCGAGTACTCTAGAGGCAATGCTCTTCTACCTATGCCTTTTCTCCTACTGCTAGCCCAAATTCTTTGGGAAATTTGACTGGACAGAGCACCCGGATGGCCTAAACAGTTCTGGCTCCCAAATCTACAAATGTCAACCATTCTGACCACCAGCATTCAGCCTTCCCAGACCTCTTGACTCAAGAGAATAGCAGGGTCAGCTACACGTTTGAAGCTTCACCTGTCAGTGAAGGTCACCTTCCTCATTGTCCTCACTTCAGCCATAAGGAGAGGTGAACTTGGGGCCCTAATGACAGACCCACCTTTCACAATAGTCTTTAATGACAAAGTCTTGCTATGACTACATCTGAAATTCTCAGCTTAGGTATCTTCATAGTTTCTCACAAATTAAACTATCCACTTACCTGTCTTCTTCCCGAAACCCCTGCTTCCAGCCAAGAGAAGAAACTTCATTCAAAGACAAGCATTGGCATTTTGCCTGCAGAGAACAAAACAGACCAAAAAGTCACCCAGATTATTTGTTGCAATGGCATTGTCATTTCCTCCCAGAGAATCGCTGAATGAATCTCTGGTGGTATCCTATCTTATGAGTAGACACATCTTCCTCCCCCACATGGGGTAAGGGCTCACTTTATGAAAAGCACAATCCGCCTCAGTAGCATCACTTCAGGGGATATCCCTGCTTGATATTTGCAAGGCTGCAGCATGGGAGTTCCATCCACATGGTCATGAGACATTATGCCTTGGTCAAAGCCTTCTCCACCGATGCCTCTTTTGGGACAGCAGTTCTGCAAGCAGCCCATACCGCCTGTCTTCTCAGTCTCCTACTCTCTGAGCATTGCTTGACAGTCACCCACAGTGGAATATGCATAGGGACCAGCACTTGAAGAAAGAGAAGTTTCTTTTCCCTTTGTAACTGGAGTTCTTCGGGATCTGGAGTTCCTGTCTGTAGCCCACTATCTACCCTCCTTCTCTGCTTTGAATCATGGCGAGAAGGAACTGGGGAGGTGGTCAGTCTGCACTGTCCCTTATATCTTTGGCGTGGAGTGTGCGGAGAGCAAGGCGTCAGGGCCCAACCAACACTACTTGCAAGGACTCTCCATTCTCGCGTACTTGGAGTTCATGTGTATCCACAGTGGAATACAGATGGGGACCACACATCTAGAAAAACTCCAATTACAAAAGGGTAAGGAAATTCTCTTTTATGGATGTATGTGTATTGAGAGAGTGTGTGTGTGTGCGCGTTCGTATGTCCTTAGGAAAAATACCTTTGTTTCTTTTTGTTAATTGCAACTATAAATAAGGCATTGAGAATAGCAGTTGGAAATTGGTGATGTGTTTATTGTTGACATCTTGTGAGGCAGGACAGATGAATGAATCATTTATTTCAGCAGCGGTGCTGCTAATAAAGGTTTCAAGAAAATATTAAACTCTGTCTCTGTGATCTGTCTGCCCTCAGGCATCTCATTCCTGAGGGAGAAGTCTCAATCTATCTATGTTTTGCTGTAACACACTCTGCTCTGTCACTCATCCATTGCTATTGCGGCTGGTGATCCCTTTCCTCTTCATAGCTTCTGAAATCCAAAATGTTACTGTACAAGGTGAATAGATCTGGCCTCCCTGGCTTTCCCTGTGTGATGGATATACTATAATTGCTAAAGCAGATGTGTCTTTTGCAGGGAAAGGAGCTAAGGATTGCTTTCTCGCTTAAATAAATGTAAAAATGTTTTCTAATGTGTACCTTGTGCATATTTTGAGCCATGCTTTTTTCACGCTATTGATGAGATGATAAACATGTTTGCTGATTATTTTGTAGCTAATGCCCCAATGCTCCTTTCTGCTAACGTCTGAATATAATGTCCTGTCCTTTTCTGTGTTCTACAATTACCTCTTCCATCACTTATGCCCATCCGACACCATTTTGCACAGAAAAAAAAAGAGTTTTTGCTGATTAGTTTGCTGAATTATCTTAATTCTCCCTATTGTATCAGCAAGCTTGAGTAACCCCAGTTCTGGAGAGGGCAAAAGTACATAAGGATCAATGTAGCAGAAAAATACCCATGATTTCACATGCCAGCCTCAGCATTACCACAGCTAAGCTCCACAGGGCACATGAGGTAAAAAACCACCCCCAAATCCTCAGTGGGACCCTGCCTCACCCTGCATAGTGGCACAGCACAAGTTCTGCAGCACATGGAGCTTTCCACAATATCAGAGGAAGCTTCACAATTTGCCCCAATGTTATTTTCTCACATGCTATATTAACAAGGAAGAACCAATCCAATTCTATGAAACAGATGCTAGTTACTATATTAGCATTTATTTTAGAAACCTCCTTGATCTTAAAAGTCATAAACACAATACACATGCAGAATTTTGTGTGGCATTAAACTGATAATTTAAAATACATTGTCTCAATCAGTTTGAGAGTACTTGGCACTAAAATGGGAATAGAAATTGATCCTACATTTAGTCTGTGTTATTTCAGCAATTTTGACAAATTTAAATGGATAACATTAAACCCATTTTGTTTTTCCAGTCAGACATTTATGATGATACAAACATGGAGCATTCCATCTGAGGCCACGTACCAGAAAGACTGCCAAGTTCATTGTGATGTCTCTGAACAAGTACTACTAGATACTTGCTGGGGACTGGCCTACTGTGTTTGTTCATTTCTAGTGATCCAGTCACCATGGTATTGAAATTCTATAATAATACCTGGCACTTTACATGGTTATAGCACAATGTAAATATTAATGAATTAAATCCTGACAAAATCACTGAACAGTGAAGTATTATCTCCATTTTATAGATAGGGAGACAGAATGTAAGTGATTTGCCCAAGTCCACATACAAAATCCAGGGGGAAATTGGAATCTTGCCTCCCCAGATGTCCTTTCTAATTATAGAAAGTGAGCAGGTGGGAATACCTGTGTCCACGCTGAGAATACTCTGGCATAATTGAGTCACCTAGCTAGAATGCTATACTTTCCAAAGGTTGATCTTTTCTCCCCAGCTATTGATATTGTGGCCTCCCAGGATATGCTATCTCTCAGTTCCATTCTCACAGGTCACTGTGGTTCATAAACACCTTTATGTAGATGAATTGAGAGGAAAGATGGCCAGAGCACTGCTAGTAGCAGAATCTTTATGCAACATAAATAATTTTAAAAGATTTGAACTATGGCTCTGCAGAAAACAAAGTAAAGTTTCTCCACCTCTGCTCTAATGTCCGTAAAGTCACACACTACTTTTTAGTTCTGCATGGTGAATAGCTTTGCTTAATCAGAGCTGTCTCCCTTTCTGGAATGGATTTTGAGTAGTTGTGATTGTGAGAAATTTGTGGTTATTTGCATACATAAAACCACTCTCTGGTTTGGAAAGAACTTCCTTTGTTTGTTGGTAGAGGACACTACATGGAGAACACAAACTCATACATATTAAGGCCAGAGGGGCCACTGGGATCATCTAGTCTGATCTCTTCAGAATGCAGAATTCCAGCCAGTTTCACTCATTAAAATTCTGGAAGTGTTTGGGGCCATTACTTGTACACTGGACCTGTGTCTCTCCTAGCTGGTAATGACTAGTGGTGATAGAATGGGCTGTTCGTTGGTGGAGTCAGTCAGTACCTTTTTGTCTAAGGGTAGGGTGCCAGGATTCTCAAAGACATTGGTGAAGGCTCTGCTCAAGAAATTAATTCTTGATACTGATGAACTCAGCCACTATAAACTAACATCAAATCTCCTGTCATTGGGAAAGACTGTTGAGGAGGTGGTGGCAAAGCAGTTGTGGCAGTCTTCAGATACCACTGACCTTGGGCAATCTGGGTATGGGACAGAAATTGTACTAGTTAGTTAATTGTACTAGTTAGTTAATTAGTCCCCCATTATCCCTCTGGTGTTTAGTGCAGTGACGAAGCTCCTCCAGTCCCGTCCGTTTCTGGCAAGTCTTTCAGCGGTTCCCCAGTTGTGCCCCAGGTTTTTCATCTCAGCTCTTTTCCATGTTGTTTTTTGAATCTATAGCATCTCATCTCTGCTGTGACCTGAGCTAGCTTTTCTGTTTCATACGTTGTCCATACACTTCAAAAATGAAGTGTGTTTTTTGTCTTGGTGTTGAGCACTTCAGCCTTCACGTCAGTGGCTTCCTTTTGGCTTTCACCACTGGCAGTCATAATGGGTCATTGACTCCTGAAGGCCATCACACGGGGTAATGGTTGATTTCTCTGCGGTTGTTTCCGTAACATATTTTGTTTTTTGCAGGACAGGCTTGTTAGCTCTGTGCCTAACCCCCAACCTGGAGGACCTGGGTGTCTCTTTTTGTCTGGTCCCTCCCCAATGACCAGTGGTTGAACGTACCAAGAGCCAACACAGACTCTGGGGATCGTTAGGGCCCGCAAGCTGTCCCACGGCACACACATCAAGGGACAGAGATTGTACTAGTATCCCTGATAATCATGATGGTAGATAGAGATAAAATATGCTGATTTTATTAGAACGGTCAGCTGCTTTTGATGAGACTGATCATGAGGTGTTGTTGAAAAGACAGCAACCCTTAGCAGGAAATGGAAAACCCAGGGTATGATAATGGGAAAATATTTATCCATCTCAAGTGCTGTCACATGCTGGACACCACAGGGTTCTGTTCTGTCCTTCTGTTCAATGAGTATATGATGTTTTGAGGAGGGTTAATAGGGACAGAGTGTGCATAGTATATGGATGGCACTAAGATGTAGATGTCCGTTACTACCAACCTGGCTGCTGTAGTGGAATGAATAGCTTTTCATTTACACTGATGTCACTTTACTTCGCTCTGGTAGCGTGAAGTGACTTTAGAGTAAATGAGAATCAGCGACTAGTGTCTAGAGATGATTCAGTTCTGGATGAGGGCTAGCTAGCTGAAGCTCAATCTGAAAAAGTCAGAGATAATGTTGTTTGGTTTGGGCAAGTAGCCAGTCAAATTGCTTAGAATAACAGCTCCACTAATTGGTAATCTGGAGGGATTAATTGTGAATCGGGCCTGCAATTTGGGTGGTTTACGCCAGTGGATGCTTAGGTAGCAGTCATGTCAAAGAGCATGCTTATCCCTCTGTGCTGGGGACGGTGAGTTTCTGATGCAGACTTCGTTGGGCTTATCCAACCCTTTGTCATCTCGAGATTAGACTGCTTTCATATAGTATCTATTGAACTACAAATCAGCTGCTCATATATTAGGCTGAGTGTGACATCCAGAGCACAAAATATATTGCTTCACTAGCTGATTTGCTTGCTGCCAGTGGCTTCTAAGGCATTATTATTGACCTCTGCAGGGTGAAATGGTTTGGGCCTGGGTTACCGAAGAGGTTGCCTCTCTCCTTGTTCCAGGCTTCCACATTTATGGTCAGTGGTGTTACTTGTGCTCCTTTTAGAGGAGACATTGGAGCTGCCTTCAGGACACTTTCAATTAGCACACCTGAAGTGTGGATCATGCTTGGCTTTCCTGGTTCACCAGAGCCTGGATTTGTTAAAATTCCAAACATGTTACAAAGCTGATCACTCTGTCAGCATTTTGAGAGGGGAGGGGTGGGACAAAAGAGTTGGTCCAGGTTATTTATCTGCAGCTGGGTATGGCACCTTTTGTGGACGTGTGCTGCAGCTGCTTTTGTGAACGTGTTCCCCGGACACAGACAAAGAAGCAAGTAGCTTGGGACTGATTTGCAAAATTCCCGACAGTTCCAACCACAGCAGGACTTTTGACAGCTCTGTGTGATTTATGTCCGGTGGAGTTCCTTCTCACAGAGCTGCTGGGCCTCTGCATGATGTCAAACTGCTGCTTTCAAAGCTGCTGTCAGCTTTCATGCTGCCAGCAGCCAGTGCAGGAGCTCGTCTAAGGAGATCTATGTTTCATCTCCTCCTTGTAACACTGGCTCTGTTTAAAAAAAACAACAAAACACAGAGCCCCACAGACACTGGTACTTCAGATGGTTTTTGTCACATCTGGAACAAAGATTTCCACTTCCATCTGGCTTGCCAGAGACATTGCTTAGGTGTTTGTTGACCTTATAGAACGATCAATACAGTGCTTAGCAGTCTTTCTTTAATAACTCTCAACTGACAGTCTTATTAAAATTACTGCTATCCAATCCTCTTGTGCTCTGAACATCCACGGAGACCTGCGACAAAGATTTGAGTAATGAGATTTGAAATCAAAAGGGGGGGATGACGATGAAGGGATATGTCATTTCCAGAAGATGTTTGCTTTATAAAAGCAGTCTGATAGCGCCCTTTAATGCCTTCATTTCACATTCCATTCTCTTGAGAACACAACCTTCTCAGGCATCAAAAAGAAGTGTAACCTCAAGAATAATTGTAGCTGGTGTTAAGAAGTTGGGATCTGTGAGGCAGTACCCTTGTATTCAGTGGCGGTGTTACAGAAAGCCCGATAAAGGGGTTAGCACACAATCTGGTGGGTTGGTTGGAAAAAATTTTGCTTAGAAGCAGTGGTTAAAGGCACTTTAACTTGGCGCAAATCACTAAAAATGCAATAGTTGCTAAGTGATGCCTTTCATTTCTGGAAAAAATCTTGTTGAGGTGAAAGTTAGTCAATAAGGTAGGTACACAGTGTGACATCATTCGTTGCCATAGATTCTGAACTCAGCAGTCTGTTATCTGCAACTAATTTTGATGGTTGCTATGCAGGCAAATCAATGCATATTATTGTTTCACCATTATATAGCTTTTTAATCTTGGCTAATACTTCAAAGAGCAAAGTGTTTAAACCTTTTAATAGAAATCCTTGTATTACAACCCTAAAAAATCTTTAAAATCTGCTGCCTAATGAACAACATGCTGCGGCAGGAAGTGAACAAGGTTAACATATTGGTGATTAAACTTCCACAAAGCAGTTGACATTTTCTAGTAAATTAATCTGCAAATTAAATATCTCTGTGGAATTAGTGCTATGACTTATTACATGGCAGTGCGTGTGAGAAAAAATGGGTAAGCAGTCAAGTCCTCTGGGTGATAAGGTAATCAAATGAATTCAACTGGAGGATGATTCAAGAGCAGTCACAGTTTCTGCAACAATGTCCTTGTGTGTCATATATCTTATTCTTGTTTTAAACATCCAGTCACTTTCCCTGTATTGTGCCTTTTTATTGTGTTTGCTCCTTTTCTTGAAAATATTTTTACAGAAGCATATGTTAAATATCAAACGTTTGGAATGACTGAAGAGGAAATGAGACTTATTTTTCTTGATAGTTGTCAGGGTGAAGCCAAAGCATTTTAAGTCATGTCCTTTAAATCAAATATAATATTTCATTTTTCATATTTCTACAGAATAGACATTTGTTTTAGTGGACTTCAGTGTGCCCTTTACTTGATTTATTGGTATTACCTCATTGTGGTTTTTCTTGTTACTTCTTGCTGTTGGAAGCATCCTGAGGGAAATACTGATAAAAAGGAGAAGCTTAGCAAGAGATGGAGGAGGTAACCTAGGTGGACATCATGGGTGGCAGGGTGGGAGTGGAGAAACAGAAAGTACCCATTTGAGGAGAGCTTCCTGGATAAGAGAAGGACTTCCCTGATAGAGAAGGCAACTTGGTGTGGGAGAGAGAAAGAGAAGGAAGGTTTAATGTAAAACATTCCATTCTGTTACACCCTTAGAATTTGCCCCGGTCTCTGTCCTCCCTTTTTTCAGCTTCTCAACCCACTCTCCTAATTCTTCCCTTCTTTCTGTCTCCACAGCTGCTTTTTCTATACAGTGCCTTTTGTCACCCTCTCTTTCTTCACAGATGTCTCCTTTGTGGGGTGGCTTCTACTAACACCTTCTCTCTTTCTTAGCTAAAGTAATTGTTCCAGTGATGGTAGTTGGACCATAACTATAGTTATCATGTTTGCAAGGGCATGCCCCAGAGCACCATCTGTAGAAGCGTTTAACTAGGGAAAATAAAATGTATGACTAAAAATCTGTTGTTTTTTCCTAAAAACTATAGCTTGATTAGTCCTTCAGCGTAGCTCAGTAGAAATTCGTTCTACTTGCTACATAACAACACAATTACTGCCTTCAAAAAGTGTCGCCTCAAAACCCTGCTACTGAGAGTAGACAGATGGAGGAGGCGTGCAGTCTTGATGGTGATAGCAGATGTCAACAAGTTAACAATCTAAAAAGCAAAGAAACAGCACAGCAGTGGTTCTTCCCCAAATGTTTTTTAAAAAAAGGGGAAAGATAAAAATCAGCACTACTGATCAGCCAGAGCTGCAAAAGACTATCTGATGCTGAATCTATTGAGTAGCACTGAGTGGATTTGTTGGGAGAAGAAAACGTTTTACTTCACTATTGGTCTGTCACAAAGGGAAAGAATTTACCTCCGAGATCATACGTCAACTGTGCAATTCGGCGTCCAGCCACAGTCCCTGTATAAACTATAGCAGAGTGATATTCTCAACCCACTACTATTAAGGTTGCATAACACTTTCTACTATAACTCCCAATTTTTATCTAGGGGGCTTCTTCACAAGTTATGGTAAGTGGTAGCATGAGATTGACTGGTGCATTAGTGTGGCGGTGGCAGCGATGCGGGCACTGTACCGATCTGTGGTGGTAAAGCGGGAGCTGAGTTTTTGGACGAAGCTCTTGGTTTACAGGTCAGTCTACCATCCTCACCTGTGGTCATGGACTTGGGGTAATGACCCAACAGACGAGATTGCAGGTACAATGGTGGAAATGAGGTTTCTCTGCAGGGTGGCTGGGCTGACTCTCTGAGATAGGGTGAGGGGCTCGGCTATTCGGGAGAGATTTGGAGTAGAGCTGTTAATTCTCTGGACTGAGAGGAGTCATCTGAGGTGAATTGGGCACTAGATGAGGATGCCCCTTGGTAGACTTCCTTTGGAACCAGACCAGGCATGTCCCACTGAGAGAAGGACCCAAAACTGAGCCAGGACACACTGGAGGGATTATGTCTCCTAGCTGGCTTGGGAATGCCTAGGAGGATCTGAATCTGTTGTGGAAGAAAGGAAGTTTGGTCCTCTCCATTCTCCATGCTGCCATCATGACCCTAACCAGGAAAAGAAGAAGAGAAGATTTTCACTAGCTTATAACTTTTTTAAACTCTCACCAGTTAGGCTCAAACATTCCTTGTTAGCTCTCTCACCAACAGTACTTGTTTTTGAGTAAAAGTGTTAGATATTTTTTGAGAGAGGGAGATTGAAAAAAAAAATCAGAGAAATCTACTCTTCTCATTATGAAATGAAGCAGATCAGGAAAAAGAAATAAATTCTGTTCGAAAAAAAATCAGAGTCAAAGCAGCCGAGGTTTAAAAGTTTAAGTTTAGCAAGGAAAATAGTCCTTAGTACACTGAGCAATGCATGGCTGTGTTTCATAGGACAGTGGTTTTGATGTGACTGACTCACACAGGTCTGAAAATAAGGTGCTGAACATGTACAGTAGGTATTTTTAGTAACGTTATGAAGCGAGTACGCAAGGAAGGATGTGCTGCCTAGATCTGTGTGCGTAGCTAGTTAGCTTCTCAGGGCAGGTCTACACTTAAAACACTTCAGGGCCACAGCTGCCACAGTGCAGCTGCCCTGCTGTAGTGCTTCAGTGAAGATGCTACTATGCCAGTGGGAGGGCATCTACCGTTGGCGTAGTTAATCCACCTTCGTGAGAGGCAGCAGCTTTGTTGACGGGAGAAGCCCTCCCATTGACATAGCACTGTCTACACCAGAGGTTCGGTCGATCTAACTGTGTCACTCAGGGGGGTGGATTTTTCAGTGGACTAGCTGATGGGGCTGAAGCAATGGTTCTTGTGGGCCTTCTGAAGTGCAGCGTGACAAGGATTCCACAGCACTTCAGAAGTTCATGGGAACACTTGACTCCTCCCTAGCTTAGTTTACAAGCTGAACCGTGGCTAAGGCAAGGATGAGGGGCAAGCTGTAAGGGCTCAGGTCCCTTAGCAAAGGCTTCTGCATACCTTTTTTAAATGAGCAGACACTGCAAAGTGAGGTTTCCAGCTGACCGTATAAAGCATATCAGGGAGGTGTGCTCACTTAAGCAGAACTCCAAGTTATACAGAAATCTTTCCAGAACCCCCACTTCTGGCCTTCAAACAACACCCCCAGTCCACTGGGTTCTGGAACCCAACAAGGGACGGTGTGAGGGTTTCAGAGCTTGGACTCCAGCCTGAGCAGGACAGGTACACTGCTATTTTTAGCACCATAGCCCAAGCCCTGTGAACCCAAGTCGCTGGATATGCGGTCTGGGACAGTGCTGCGAGTTTTTCTTTGTAGTCTGGACATACCCAGAGAGACACTCTCATAAATGTGAATATTTTCCTGACTATATTCTTTAACCGCACTATTTATTAATGTCATCATGGCTGATACAGTACTTCCCATATCAATCTCTGGCTAGATCTTTAAGATGGTTAATCTGGATGTTCAATTTCTGTTCATCCCTGGTGATCTTTGATACCCATGTGATCACCAGCTGCATAGTGACGTTCCTTGGTACGCACACTTCAGGATTTGTTGGTGTTCCATTCTAATAATGTCTGTACCGTGAAAGTTGCTGACCCCGAACCAGTGTGTGTGGAGGTGGTTGCTGGGTTTGACTTTGTGCAATAGAAATAACATACATTTGGGTTGCCATTTAAAGCTTTTCTAGGATGACAAGAGAAAGTGCTTCCATTATAGTTGGTTTAAAAAAAAATGTTTTGTACTCTTGAAGTGCAAAGCTGAAGGAATGAGTGATGTATTAAAAATCTGTAGCCAAAAAGTTACTCAGAATGGTGTGGAATCTGGAAAGACTGCTTTAGATTTATTAAACCAATTTTCATTTCATCTGGTGTCTCTGTGATCCAAACAAGCTCTTATCAGGAGCATTTATGTCCCTAGCTGTGCACTTCAGCTTGGGTATTCTTGAGGCAATCGTGCTGCCAAAAACATCTTTTTATGAGTTATTTTCAGACATCTTTTCATTTTTCTGATTGATTTCAAATACAAGTGACTTTGCAATCAAAATCATAGCATGTAGCATGCTCAACTACTCCTGGGGTCTTTATTAGGGGATCTGCATCCACTGGACTGTATGAGAGAGCGTTTCTCTCTTCTATCCCAAGGGCATCTTGCTGAAATGTACTGACTCAATTTACTCACTTACTGGAAAACTACAATGATATGTCGCCTGTGAGTTGGCTTGGCTCAGGAGGGTTCTCAAATGGCTTCCTTAGTTAGGGAGGGAAAGAAATTCCCAGGTGTTGGCGGAGAATAGGAAAAACTCACAAAAGAGGAGGGTGCACAGAGGGGTTAATTAATGGCTAGTAGAAAGGAAGTTTTATGAATTCTTTACTTTTCTTTTTTTAGTTTTTGTCTTCTAAATGTAATATTCATTTTAATTAAGCAAAGAGGCATATTCCACAGCTGGACAATTTTGCAAAAACAAAACAAAACAAAACACTGCCAGTGATTTTTTTATTTCCAGTCCCCAGACTCTGACTCATAGGATAATTTGGCCCTCCCCACAGAATGAGTTTGATACCCCTAGTGTATTTATTAGGTATCCTTTTATTTCTTTTTTCATAACATAATCTTCACTTTCTCTTTATTATGATTTAAAGCTCACATCTTTACTTCCTATTTTGCATACTCATTTAAGAGGAGCTGGATACAGAGTTTGGTGTTTCCAAGTGTGCTACAGAAAAAAACGTGATCAGTGAATGAATTTTAAAATGGAAGACAATCTTCTCTCCACCACCTCTTAAAAAATTAACCAAGCCAATTGTGCATTGCTGTACACAGGAGAGAATTCTTCCTGACCCTTGTAGATATCAGATTGAGCCCTGAAGTATCTCATATTCCAGAGGGAAGGTGGTAGGAAGGAATTTCTTCCCATGGGAAGCAATGCATGGTTGATTTCACTTTCCTCTAAGGCATGGTGTGTGGGCCACTGCCGGAGTCAGGATACCAGGCCAGCTATGTGGTCTCAGATAAGCATGTGTTCCCATCATTGCAGCATTGATCAGGAGCACATTAGCATAGATATCAGTGACAGTCTGATGTGTTGTGATGAATGCCACGTTTCTCATTCACGCTTGAGGAATATTCATGCATTCTGTAGGAACCGCAAGCCAGATTTGGAGATCTGAGGTTCATTACTGCAGAAGGGATTGTTCACACCCAAGACTTGAATCACATTTTTCAGACAGCAGTTGAACTCTTCACACTGAGCACTTGGCTTGGCTTCTGTGATCTGTTTTCCTTACATGAAGTGCAACTCTGTCTCTCAAGCTACAGGGTGAAAGTCCCTTTAGTTTCACAAATCTTCAGGCCCAGCAAAGCATTTGAAATGAAGTGAATTCTGCTGAAGCAAGTTCAAGAAATGCGAAATGGCAAAACTATTCCTTTTTCCAACATGGCAAGAGAGAGTACAGTTGACATTGTTTACAAGTTGCTGGCAGAAAGCTACCTCCCAGTTGTCCAGAATCTGCATAAAGAATTAAGTTCCAGGTTTTCGTATCTCAGATGAGACGAGCCAGACATTCAGCTGTTTAAAGAGCCTTTTTTGCTCAGTGTGGGGAAAATGTTGCTATGTTCTATGCATCCTGAAAGGATAGAATTGAAAAGCAGGAGTCAGTGAACAAATTGAGCATGTTTTGCACCTTTTCCCCCCAGAAGTTCAACAGCTGAACTTGTTATTTTTCACAAAGAAGAATAACAGTTCACACCAGTATTGTGATTTTTGCTGAAGAAATAAAAGCACCAGGGCAAGATTTCTACCTAGTACGGGGAAGAATGGTAGGAGGGAGTTGTAACTTCTACCTGAACCTAAAGGTTGGTTGTGACCTCCCAGGCAAAGGGGATAGGCAAGACTTTTTTCGTTTGTTTGTAAGTGTAACCTACACAGAGGGATGGTAAGCTGTTACTTACTGGTTCTGTGTTACAAAACTCCTTTATCTTACTTAGAGCATTTGCACAGATGAATTCATACCCTTCTTGCAAGATTCCAGTTGGATTTTCTATAGGAATTCTCTAAATACTGAAGTGGAAATTATATGGGATTCACTTTTTCTTCTTAGGAATCTAGCACCAGGCTTTACCATAAGGCAGTTACATGCACCCACAGTTAGCAGTTTCAAATTTCTCTTTAATGAATAACATTCCAAAGATAAACCGCTACAGCAGATGCAAAGTTTCCTAGCTAGAGTAACGACACTAACTAGAGATTTATTGTCTTCCTTTAAAATTAAGAGTATAACATTCTAACAGCTCAGCTTACTGGTTCATGGAAATAGCCAATTTTAAATGAATATTAGAAAATATTCCTGTAAAGCAAATAATGAAATTATAAACATGGTTGTTTGCAATCAGAAATTTGATTTTAAGGGTTATGCTCATCCAGCCAGGAAACATAAACAATAACAGGCTCATATCAAAACTAACATTAAAGCTTGAATTTTGAATATTGAATATCATAATCTTTTTTGAACAATATAGGGACCAAAACTTAATTTCTATGAATATGTATTAAATAATTGCAGAGAAAGGGCAAACAAAAAGAGGCCCCCCCCCTTGTAAATTCATTTGGGATGAACTATTAACTTGGCTTTAAATATTAATATATTTTCTCTTTTCTATACTTAGAGCTTTGTTTTTTCAAAACAAATAAACTGTTTTTCTGTGAAAAAGAAGAGTGTAACTGTTCTATTTTACAGTCCTCTGGGTTCTATTTATATTTGCAGACAGATTCTGAGCAATTTACTGAGAACTCTAGAGTTTTCCTTGCCAAATGGGAGTAGATAGACTTCCAAGAGGTGTGGCCTCATTTCAGCGCAACATCCTGAAAGCGTACAATGCTGAGAGCAAGTACAAGGGGCTAGATTGAGACAGACCTTATCATGCAGATCTGTTCCAGGAGGGAGTGTGCAATGAACCTACCCACTGGCACAGCCTCCAGAAAGGCCTGTCACAATTTCAGTCCCTGCACTTCACTCCTGGGGTGAACAGCGCCACAGTGGTGGTAAGGAGGTAGGGCTGTGGTCCCACTCACACACTAGCTGGTTAAGTGAGCTGGTCATACCAAGAGGCAGAAAGCGGCTTTATCTTAAAAGCATGAACCCTCTTCAAGGGACCCTCTTCTATTTTATTTTATTTTCTATTTTATTTCTATTTTCTATTTTCTTAATTAATTAATTAATTTGTTCCTTGTCCTTGTTTAAAATGCTTGAATTCAGAATAAAATGCACAGAGAAAATGTAAAGGGAAAGGGGATATTTCTGAAGGAAGAAAAGTTTCTTTTATTTACTATTCACTTTTAAATGGGTTACTATATGTTCTGAACCTTTCTGGAATTATTACAGGCAATAAAAAGGCAAAACTATGTTTTCCTACAAATGTATATAGTTCTAGCACTCTGCTTTTTAAATTGTAATTGCCTATATGAAAGGAAGGTTCAGTCATGCTCTGTAGATAGCTAAAAATTGCTTCAAATTCATGTTGCTAATGGTCACAACAAATTGCATGAGCGTCCAAATTTAATACTACACCAGGCACTATTCACTGTAGTTATGCTTTTTACAAGTGCTGGACAATAAGAAATGAACAAATGTATGTAGTAAATGGTGAGTAAAATTAAAAGGGATGAATCATGAAGTCCTTATTCAGTTTTCAGCCAATATTTACTGAGGTAAAACTCCTATTGACTGCAATGGGAATTGTGCCTGAGTGAGGAAAGCAGGGTTTTATAGAAATAGCATGAAGAATGATCAACTCTCAGTGCTTAGAGAGATTAGGCTCCTAGGCAGGTAAACATGCCTGTGTAATTATCCTGGTATGCTTAGGTTTGGACTCTTGTCCCTCACAAATGGATATTGGGTCTGTTAGGCAGCTACGGTACAACTCATCTTCCAAAAACACTGGCTTCCCCTGTGTAACGAGGCAAGGAAAGCCACTTGCTATTAAACGTCTGGAGTGAAGGTGTTTATCTTCAGTCTCACAAGCTGAAGCGCTTGCTTACTTGGGTGAAAAGGTGCAAACTATTAGTCGTCAAGTGTTTAATTATTTCTGTATGCCCTGGAATTCTGAAGAGAATTTAGGGTGCATTTGGCAGTAGCTTTCCCTCTATAATCAGGTTGCTATGGTAAACCTATTATTCTAGTGAAAGAAAGGGTATGTAAGTAAAGTGCTGATCTCTTTTTTTGGTTTCATGGATGTGAGCCTCTAATTGCTCTCAAACGCTTGAGTTTCTACTGCTTCTATGGCTATCATAATAAGAAGTAAGTGAATAAGGTCATAGAGAGTGTGCCTGCTGTTATTTCAGTGCAGATGCATTTGATAAAATAGTGCCATGGCTGGAAATTTTCTCGCTCTGGGCTCTGAAAATGCTCTCTGCTGATTTTTCCTGGGAGGCATCTTTTATGTGATGAGCTGCAATTTAGTCCTACAGTATGTCGATAATCTTTCTTTCCTTTGTCTCCCTGTCTCTGTCTCTCTCAGGAATTGGCTTTCTTGTGGATTATTTATTTATTTATTTGTTTGTTTATTTATAATGTGAAAGTTGCTTGAGGTTACTTGAGTATACCCCAGCTGAACAGGTGAAGAAAGCATTCAAAGCCTCAGATCCACTGATTATTCTGGTTCTTGAGATGTAAATTAAAACTTTAAGTCAAGTCACTGCTATAGCAACACAGCACCATCTCTAAGTTCACTTTACGTTAGAAAGTAGAAAGGAGATACGTTATATGACACAAGATTCTGGAACTATTTGTAAAAGAGGAAAAAAGGTCATAGAATCAGAGAAGATTATGGTTGGAAGGGACCTTAGGAGGTCATCTAGTCCAACCTCCCCTTCTCAAAGCAGGACTAACCTCAGCTAAATCATCCCAGCCAGGGCTTTGTCAATCTGCATAAAAACATCTAAGGATGGAGATTCCACCACCTCCCTAGGTAAAATGCATGAGTTAATTTGTGTAAGACTCTTTGTCATAATAATTTTTTTAAATGTGCCTTTTAAAGATATTTCATAATCACAACAATACATATTTGATACAACTCTGAACTTTAAGAGTTCAAAATAGTTTTTGGTAAAATTACCCAAAAGTACTTTTGATATGTCTACACAGCATTTTGGAGCCAGCAGGTGTGAAGCCTCCCAGCCCAGCCCAGGCTGGCAGGCTCGGGGTAGCAGGTGTGGTGCTAGTGCTCTAAAATAGTTGTATAGACAGAGCTTGGAAGTTACGACTGGTGCTGGAGTTTGGACTCTGAAGCCTAGGGATGGGGGTGGACTTTGAGCATGAGCTGCAACTTTATAGTGCTGTCTATACAGCTATTTTGAGAGCATTAGCAATAGTCCGGATAGTCCAAGTCCGTCAACCCAAGCTGGGATATGCACTGGCACTGGCACCAAAATGCTAGGCAGACATACCCTTAGTGACTAGGAGGTTGTGTCCCTACTTCAAAAATGGATTTTCTAGGAGACTTCGTCTACATGTCTAAGGCACTTTTGAAAATAGGACTAGTTTTGATTTAGACTGGTGCATTTTCTGGTTAAATTCTAGATATTTTCCACATCCTAATAATTTTCACCATTAGCACACTTTTCCAGACATTCAATGTACATTCTCAATTGCATCTCATTATTCCTACTTACATCACCCTTTAGTATTACTTTATTCAAAATACACATTAGAAGAATATCAAGGTTGCAAAGCCAAGCACTCAAAAATTAGGAAATGCCAGGATTAAGATTGTCCTTGCAATTATGTTTAATGAGTTTGTTTTAAAGAGGAAAAATTGGTCAAGTTGAGATTTCCAAATCAAATCTATTAGGAGATCCTATTCATTATGATAGTCTTTTATTACATGGTCATATATTATATTTCCAGAGGCCCCTGCCTCAGTCAGTGCTCATGAAGCTACTGGGGAAGAGCCTCTGTTGGAGCTTGGCTGGCTCCATTATCCCATCCAACTTTATGGAGTCCCAATGTGGAGAGGTCTTCTGAGGCGGGAAGATTAGTTCAGAGGTTGCATATCACCCTGCTGTGTCCTTCATGACTGGATCCACAGGCATAGTCTCACCTTCATTTAAGAAAGAGGACTGGTCATAGGAGCATTAATTCTTTACCTTTCTATTGTTTGGCATTTGTACCTAAGGTTTAGAAGAGTTATGCTTCCAGTAACCCAAACTTAAATGCTTTCCTGGACCACTCTGTAAGTTATTTTTCTAAATGATTACATTTTAATCGCTTCCATGTCGGGTGTTTGTATCATACATACCAAAAGTTTTGAATCAGTCTGGAGAGTTAATTACATAAGCAACATATACCACAGTTCAGCGATACAAAGGTAGAGGCTAGAATTTGATTAACTTCCCATTAACGCTGATGAGAGTAAGACAGTAAAGAAAATGTCTGCCATTTCAAGCAACAACATGACATTATTTTGCTTTCAGTAGTTTTTCTTTTTAAAACGTGTTTACACTTCAGCTCACAGAGACTGACTTGTGCTTTACGTCTTTGTAGGAGAAGAACATTTCTCCCCAGTCTTTATCCATTACATTTTGATGATGCTGTAACCCTAACAACTGTTTTTTCTTACAGGGAAATGTGAATGTGGCCAGTGCACTTGTTTCCCTCCAGGAGATAACAGAGTTCATGGTAAAACCTGTGAATGTGATGATCGACAGTGTGCAGATATAGATGGCATTGTCTGTGGAGGTATGTATTAATTTCAATAACCAATAATTCAGTACAGATTTGTGGCTTTGCCTATTTCCCTTGAGTTTGTTATATAAAAGCATTAAAGGAAACTAACTTCAGTAGTAGATTGTGGTACAGCTATTTCTTAAAAAAAGAAACAACAGTCCCACACAAGCCTCTGAACTGAATATTTAATTAATATATCAAAACGTCCATATCTTTAACAGTGAGGCAGAGTACGTGTGCGCAGTAACATTCATGCTGTGCTGCAGGTTTTCTGTAGATATCATCTAAATTTATCAGAAAATTGTATTTAAAAAAAGAACTATGGAAGAAATGTTATTTTCCCTGTTTGTCTGTTCAATTGAAGATGTACCAATGGTTTCACATTTTGCTTTTCAAAATAAAAGTTAGCAACGCTCCACAGAGTGTTGATGGTTTTACCGTTTGATATTCAGTGACAGTTGTGCTGAGTATGTTTCTCTTAAAAGCTGTGTGGTACACCTACTGCAGCAGCACCGTGTTCTGTGACCCCACCAGCTCTCACAAATAAATACAATTAGACTGGGTTGGTATCTGGATCAGGAACCTGAAGGAATTGGGGCTGGTGGTTCAGGAGGCAGTGCTCGTCTCCCAGTAGAGATCCAGTGCCCAGCACAGTGCTAAGAGTCATTTTGTTTATGAAGATCTTTTAAATCGGGCATGGAAAACAATGGCTCTCCTGATCACTTGTGGTCATTAATAAATAAATTAAAGATCCAATAGCATTCTTCGTAAGAGTGGAAGTGTTAAATAGAGTTGATGTCCAGTACATTTCACCACCCGCCTACCTCACTTTCCCTGCATAAACTGAACTCTTCATAACAGCCCCTAAATAGTTGTATAGTGTGCTGTGAATCGTTAACAGTTCCCACATATATCCACCGAAATGCCTTCAGTGCTATATATAGAGTGATCATTGATGTACTGGTAAGGGACTTTGGGATTTTTTGAGATGCAAGGTAATCTAGATCATTATGATTAAATAGAAAGCTCAAATTATCAGCAAAAGCAAGAAATCAGAATTTATTTCCTAAACCTTACAGAGTCTTAAGTACACTGTAGATTTTGTACAATATCACAGCGATAAATAAATTCTTAATTCTTATGTCAGTTATATGTAACCTCTGTCATAGACTTATTTTTCCCTAGTGCAGAATAGTATTATACTGAACTTCAAATTCGTTTTAGAGAGAATATTTTAAAAGCAATGGTGATAAAGTTGCCCTAAAAGTTCCTGTTCTAGTTCACTGATTTTCTGAAATGACTCTTTGATTTTAATAGTGATTGATATGAACACAGACACATTTTGAGACATATCTTTCTTATTTTCACACATAATCTTTTTATACAAAAAAGACGTAGGGAGGCGGGGGCAAGAGAAACAATCGATGTGAAGGTGCTGATCTTCAGAAAGTAGTTATCTGATATAATTGTAGTTAAAATCTGGTTTCCAGTATAAAACGGCCTAAACAGGAATTTATTCAATTAAGTCTCCAGTTGATGAAATATGCATAAAAAATAAATCATTTGAATGTCCCCTGTTTGTGAAGGAGGGGAGAAAGCAGCAGTTAGGAGAATGGAAAAGGCCAGTCTTATTGAATGCAATATATATATGACTAAAATATCCAATCTATTCTTCATAATCAGCCACAGTGCCTTAGTGATAGTACTGTTAAGTAAATTTATTGCTCTCAGAATTTATTGACAAACATTATCAATGCTCCTCATTAGAGCTGACACAGCTGCCTTTTTAACTTTTATTTTTGATTGGAGAATGTTATACTTCTCTCATGAATAATCATATGATGAAAGGAAAATAGTAATTGGAGAGAGTCACCTGACCATTCTTGTTGTACAAGGGATTGTATTAGATCTCTACTATTATTTGAACAAATCCTCATTTTCCCTTCGGTCTAAACAGTTCTATGCTATGGCAGCACCACAGATGAATCCATTCATTAAGTAATCTGTACTTTGACTTATTTTCCTCTTAAGAAAAACAAGTAAGACTACAAAAGCTTATGAAAGTACAAACCCAATGTAAAGTTCAATCCACAATTTAGCTCAACTTTTCTCTTCTTATTTGAACTGGGAACTTAATCATCTATGTTTTTTCCTCAAATGAAAAAGATTTACTGTTACTGAGTGTACCGAAAAATGATACAACTACATTTGCAAACTCCAATACTTTGCTTTGTAATTACAGACGGTTCTCTTTTCCTGACATGGGTGGCTAGACCCAACTCTAGAGAATAAGAAAAATGTTATTTACTGTCTAAAATAAGATTTTTCTGTTTTCTGATGCTCTTAATATAAATTCTATATCACTTACACAATCCAAGTGCCAGAATCTTTCTCTGAATCCTTCTCTGAACTGTCCTAAGCTGGCATTCTGTGACGCTGTTCAGCGCTTTGGGGATTGTCCTGTAAGTTTATCTGAAAGTACTTGGCTAGAACCTGACCAACAAAATCAAGTGTAATGCATTATCCTTTCCTTAAGCCTGCTTTCCTAATCTGCACTTTTTCTCTTTTTCTCATTAGTCACTATGTGAGTTTCACGTTTCTTTTTAGACTTCACCAGCCACGCTTAGCTCTTTTTGCTTAAACACATTTCTTTTTCTTTTATCTTATTCCTTCTTTGAAAATGAAGAGTCTCTAGGTCAGGTTTGATCATTTCTGGAATGAGAGAACTGACATGTCCTAAAAGGGGCAGAGAAGCACTTAATTTCAGTGGGTAGGATTTATAGGCTCCTGGGAACCAGCAATACACCAGTGAAAGGCTGGAAGAAGATGGCAAAGTGGTGGTCTGTCACAGCTGACTTGTTGGCCATGACTTAGTAGTAGGAGTAGAAATTGCAAGTCAAACATAGCTGGATGCACGTCCGAGCTCATCTACTCTTGAACCAAACAAGTTTTTCCCAAGTATGAATAAAGGGTATATCTTCTCTAACAGAGGAATCATGGAACCTTTGTGGCTATTAAAACTCGGAGAATTTTTTCAGCAATTGACTGGATTTGGAACCTGAGAGTACCAACTAGTTAGAGCATCCTACATTTTTTGTGGAGATGTAACCTAATTATTTATGAACTCTGTGGGTTGGGTAAAGAGGTTGATTCAGTTAAAGAGAATTATTCAGTTTATTATTTTGAGTTAATATTTACATTCTGTGTTTTTTGGAGTATCCAAATTCTATATAAAACATATTTTGAAGCTGGCAGTGGGGTTTCTTATAGCCATACTTCCAATATTTTAAAAGCATGAGTAGATTTTAAGAAGGAATTAAGAAAACACCTGATACTCACATTAAGTGGTAAGTTACTGTTGAAATTCAACATTTCCCTTTGTTTCGTCCTTCCATCTTGCAATTTGCTGATTAGCGGTTTACATATAATACCTTCTGCTGGATAGACTGTCAGACATGCCCAAGTGTCTGCTGTCTGGCCCACAAAGCTAACTGTTTGCTCTCTACCAGGAGTTGAAAATGGTTGGGAGCTGTATTTTTGGAGCAGGTGGATGAGAGTTCTGTCACTACTTACTGCTCTTGGGGCTTGTCTAAATATAAAATGGTACCACACGAACTATACTGGAACAGTTAGAGCAACTCCCCTGCCCCCAGGCTGGATGCCATTATACCGGTATTGGTGTGTTTATACTAGTATAGCTTAGTTCTGTGTAGGAAGGGGACTAAACTATGCTGGCAGAAGGCACCTTAATACTGATATTACTACATCTACACTAGGGGTTGTACTGCTGTAACTATTCTGATTAAAAATTAACAAAAAATCCTGTCTCAAATAATAATACTGGTACAACAACTGCGTATAGACCAGAGAGACCTAAGTTGGTATGGTGACAACTGAATGCCCGGGTACCCTGGCCTTCATTTGCCTTTTCCTTGTTCACCTTTCATTTCCTTTACAGGCCTTCAGCCGCTCCAGGTGTATGTTCATGGACTAGTAAAACAGCCCATTATTGCCATATTATTTCCATCCTAATTATACATCTAAATGTGACTGAAGAATTTATATTAATATATTATTTCTATACATCATATTAATTGGATATAATTAATTTATATTAATATTAGAATAATATATATTTTCATGCCATGTTTGGCTTTTAATAACCCATACAAATGTGTCCTTACCATAATGGACACTGTTTGTGCTCACCTACTCTGGTTCAATTTTTTTTTTAGAGGAAATTCTCTGCAGAAACTCAATGCACAGTCACACTCCATTAGTTGATGAGCTCTATTATTGCCCCTAGCCTTCAAAAGTTTGACCTTTTCTAGCTTTTTGTTTGCTTATTTGACACTCTCTGACCTGGAGAGGCAAAAATAAAGCAGTGCAGACACACTGAGCTAGTGGAAAATGATACTTTCCAGGAAAGCAAACGCTTGCTAGAAGGAGGTGGGTTCTGGTGATAATGAAGCCATAAAACGTAGTTACTTACCAGTAACTGTTGTTCTTCGAGATGTGTTGCTCATATCCATTCCACTTAGGTGTGTGCGCGCCCTCGTGCACGGCCCTTCAGAGAACTTTTCCCTAGCAGCCCCCTGTAGGGGCCGGTCTCAGCGCCCCCTGGAATGTCGCCCTCATGCGGCGGTACATAGGGTGCTGCCGGTCCCTCCCTTCCTCAGTCCCTTCTTTCTGCCGACTCCGACAGCGGGGACGGAGGGTGGGTGTGGAATGGATATGAGCAACACATCTCGCAGAACAACAGTTACTGGTAAGTAACTATGTTTTCTCCTTCGAGTGATTGCTCATATGCATTCCACTTAGGTGATTAACGAGCCTTACCTGGAGGCGGGTAGGAGTCAACGGTGAGCTGCCCTCAGCACGGCTCTGCCGACTCGCGCGTCCTCCCTCGACTGCTGGACGACAGCATAGTGCGCAGCAAAGGTGTGCACTGAAGACCAGGTGGCAGCCCTGCAGATGTCATCCAGGGGGACCCTTTCCAGGAAGGCCGCCGACGTGGCCTGGGCCCTCGTCGAGTGCGCCGTCACCACTCCAGGAAGCTGGATGCCTGCTCGCTCGTAGCAGAGCCGGATGCATGCGGTGATCCACTTGGCGATGCACTGGGCAGAGACCGGGGAGCCTCTCATCCTCACTGCCACCGCGACAAAGAGCTGCGTGGTCTTTCGGAACGGCCTCATCCTGTCCAGGTAGAACGCCAGCGCCCTCCTCACATTGAGGGTGTGTAGTCTCCTCTCGTCCTCGGACCCGTGCGGTTTAGGAAAAAACACGGGGAGGAAAATATCTGGTTACAATGGAACCGAGAGACCACCTTAGGCAGGAATGCTGGGTGAGGCCTCAGCTGTACCTTATCCCGGAAGAACACGGTATAGGGAGGCTCCGAGGTCAAAGCTCTCAGCTCGGAGACCCTCCTAGCTGAGGTAATGGCCATGAGGAAGGCCACCTTCCAGGACAGGATCAGCAGGGGGCAGGTGGCCAAGGGCTCAAAGGGGGCCCCGTCAGTCTATCAAGGACCAGGTTCAGATCCCAGGGAGGCACCGGGTCACGGACCTGCGGGTAGAGCCTCTCAACCCCCCTGAGGAACCTCACCAACATGGGGTGGGAGAACAGGGACCGCCCCCCCATCGGCTGATGGAAAGCCGAGATGGCTGCTAGGTGCACCCTGAGGGAGGCTAGTGCTAAGCCCTGCAGCCTAAGCTGCAGCAGGTACTCGAGGACCGCCTGCATGGGGGACGTACTGGGGGTTACGCCCCGCGACTCCACCCAGCAGGTGAATCTCCTCCACTTGGCCCTGTAGGCGATCTGCATGGAGGGCCTCCTGCTACCCAGCAGCATGCGTTGGACCTGCTCCGAGCAGGTTCTCTCCTCCTCCGTCAGCCAGAGAGCCTCCAGGCCGTCAGATGCAGGGAGTCCAGGCTGGGATGCAGCAGGCGACTGTGGTCCTGGGAGAGCAGGTCCAGTCTCCTCGGGAGCTCTATCGGCGGGGCGACAGACAGGTCCTGCAGGAGGCTGTACCAGTACTGCCTCGGCCACGCTGGGGCGATCAGTATCACATCCGCTCCGTCCCTCTTGATCTTCAAGAGCAGGAAGGGGGGGAATGCGTACATGAGGGTCCCCGTCCAATCGATAAGGAACGCATCGGAAAGGGAGCCCGGCTCGCGACCCCGGAGCGAGCAAAAACTCGGGCACTTCGTGTTCCAGGACGACATGAACAGGTCCAGTTGGGGAACACCCCACTCGCGGAAAATCCAGGCCGCTACCTCCGGATGCAGCGACCAGTCATGTTGGGGTAGAAACGACCTGCTGAGGCGGTCCGCCTCGTTGTTCCTGAACCCTGGGAGGTGAGAGGCGGTTAAACAGAAATCATACCTCACCGCCAAGTCCCAAAGACGAAGCGCCTCCTGGCACAGAGCCGAGGAGCGAGCTCCCCCCTGCTTGTTGATATAAAACATCGCAGTGGTATTGTCTGTTAACACCTGAACCACTTTCCCCAATAAAGAGTGGTGAAACACCTTGCAAGCCAGTCTGACTGCCCTCAGTTCCTTGACATTGATGTGGAGGGCAGTCTCTCCCTGGGACCAATGCCCTTGTGTGGTCAGACCACCGGTGATGTGAACTCCCCACCCCAAGTCCAATGCGTCCATGATCAGAGTAACCGAGGGGGTGAGGGCTCTGAAGGGAACCCCTTCCCACACTGTCCTGGGGTCCAGCCACCAGTTCAGTGACTCCAGCACCGTGGGGGGCACCGTAACCACCCTGTTCAGAGAGTGCCTGTTGGGCACGTATACCTTGGCCAGCCAACCTTGGAGGGGCCTGAGCCTGAGGCGGGCCAACCTCACTACATAGGTGCACGAGGCCATGTGGCCTAACAGCTGCAGGCACTGCCTGGCTGTTGTCGTAGGGCACCTCTGTAACTGCGATATTATCGCTGCCATGGCCTCGAACCTTGAGCGTGGGAGGGAGGCTTTGGCCCGCACCGAGTCTAGGGATGCCCCTATAAACTGTATGCGCTGAACCGGAAACAGCGTCGACTTCTGCTCGTTGATGAACAGCCCCAGAGTATGGCAAGTGGTCTGGACGAAGGAGACTTCCTCGCACACCTGCGACTTGGTCTTGCCCCTGATCAACCAGTCGTCCAAGTAGGGAAATATCTGGACCCCCCTGCGCCTCAGGAAGGCCGCCACCACTGCCATACACTTGGTAAACACTCTGGGGGAGGAAGACAGGCCAAAAGGCAAGGCCGTAAATTGGTAGTGGGCACCAGCTACCACAAACCTTAGGTACCGCCTGTGGGCGGGAAGGATGGAGACGTGAAAGTACGCATCCTTCATATTGAGGGCGGCAAACCAGTCCCCTGGGTTCAGGACGGGAATGATGGACGCTAGGGACACCATGCGAAACTTTAGCTTCCTTATGAGCCTGTTCAGCCTGTGCAGATCCAGTATAGGCCTGAGGCCACCCTTGGCCTTGGGGACGAAGAAGTACCTCGAGTAGAACCCCTTCCCCACCTCGAGCGGCAGAACCGCTTCTATGGCTCCTTTGTGTAGGAGGGATTGGACCTCCTGAAGGAGTAAATGCTCGTGAGAGGGGCCCCTGAAGAGGGACGGGGGGGGGGTGAGTGGGGAGGGGAGGCCAGAAGCTGAAGGGCGTAGCCCCAGCACACGGTCTTGAGGACACAGTGGTCCGAAGTTATTACCCGCCACAGGCGGAGGAAGGGCCTTAGTCTGTCCCGGAAAGGCAGGGAGCAATCCAGGGAACGGAAGACGATGCCACCCTCAGGCGCACCGTCAAAAGTTCTTCCTGCCCTTGGAGCCCTGAGAGGGTCCTTTATGAGACGAATTGGACAACGCCGTGCAATCGCGCCGTCCAGAGCCCCTGGTCCTATCCCTGCCCCTCGCGGGGGGGAAAGGCCTAGGCGGTGGCCTAGGTTGCTGCTGCTGCTGCTGAGGCGGCTGCTGCGGCTGCTGGCGGGCTTGTAACCTTGCCGCCTGGGGCGTATATAGACCCAGAGAGTGCAACGTTGCCCTCGAGTCCTTCAAGGCGTGCAGCTTTTCATCCGTCCTCTCCGAGAAGAGGGCGGCTCCATCAAATGGCAGATCTTGGATGGAGTGCTGCACTCCTGAGACAGGTCCGTGGATTGCAGCCACGCTGCCCGCCGCATGGCGACGGCGGAGGCCATTGCCCTACTGGCTGTGTCTGCAGCATCAGAGGCAGTTTGAAGAGCTGCACTGGCCACAGTCAAACCTTCCTCCAGGACCATAGCGAAGTCCACAGCTTGGTCCTGGGGCAGGGACTCCGCGAATCTTCGCATGGAGACCCACAAGTTCAGGTTATACCTGCCTAGGAGGGCCTGATGATTGGCCACCCTGAATTGGAGCGCCCCTGTGGAGTAGACCTTCCTGCCATAAAGGTCTAACCTCCTGCCCTCCTTGTTCTTAGGGGAGGTGCTCTCAGCTCCCTGCCTGTCCTTCTGGTTGGCAGCGTCCAGAACCAGAGTACCCGCGGCAGGGTGCGTGTACAAGTATTCGTGCCCCTCGGCTGGCACGTAATATTTCCTCTCGGTGCCCTTAGACGTGGGGGCGACCGAGGAAGGGGTCTGCCAGATGGCCTTAGCCAGACACAGGACCCTTTCATGGATGGGGAGGGCTACCCTTGACGGTCCTTGAGTCCCCACACGCCCGAAGAGGGGGTCCACCTCTTCTTCTAGAACCTTGACCTCCAGGCCAAGGTTCGAAGCCACCCACTTCAGGAGCTCCTGATGAGCCCTGAAGTCAATCAGAGGGGCCCCTTGATCCCTAACAGCCACCTCGTCCAGCGACGAAGAATAGGACGGGTGGCGGGATCCAGTGGAGGGGCCCTCCCCAGGGTCCTCCTCGGAGGAGGAGGAACGGTCACCCTCCTGCACCGAAGGTGCCTGTTGGGGAGGTAGTTGAGTGACCGAGGCAGGGGCCGACATAGTTCCCTGCCCCATCTGGGCTGCCCAGGGGCCCCACACTGGCCACGGCCAGGGACCCTGGGGCCAGCTCAGAGGCGGCGCCGGTGCCGAGGGCAACGCCGGTGCCGCCGTGAAAGTCAGTGGTGGTACCGATTGCGGTGCTGGCGCCAGCTGCGGTGCCGGTGCCGGCTGTAGTACCTGCTCCTGACGTCGGGTCCGGGACCCCGAGTCAGGAGATCGGTGCCGGCGATGCCGCCGGGAAGAGACGCTCTGGGACCCACCACGCGACGATCACGAGGAGCGAAGTCTACGGAGTCGACGGGGCGACGGCGATGAAGATGAGGACCGATACCGGGAGAGGGACGATTTGCGATGCCTCTTCCTCGGTGCTGGGGAGCGGTGCCGAGAGCGCCGTCTCGGTGCCGGGGCTGGAATCCGACGACAAAGAGCAGTGCCGCGACCTGGAGCGGTGCCGGGACCTGGACCGGTACCTCGACGCATCATCGGAGGACGAGGAGGGAGAGGAGCTGAGCTCGACTCTCCGGCGTCGGGTGGTGGGCGGCCTATCCTCCGGTGCCGGGGCCGCCCACCCTTCGGGGACACCCAGCGCGGGTTTGCCCCGGGACACAGGCCCTGGCTCTCTTAGCCGAGAGAGTGCCGGAGGCGTGGGCAAGGCCAACAAGGCTCAAACTGCCTCGAACACCTCCGGCGTGGAAGGGTCCTGTACAGCGGGTCCCCCACTCCCAGGAGTCAGGGGAACCTCCCTGGTCGGTGCCAGTGCCGGAGCAGGGGCAGGCGGCACGTCGGAGAGCCTCAGCACCTCCGGGCTCGACCCCGGCCGCTCCTGCGGTGCGGGGGAGCGCTGCAAGCGCGGGCTGTGCTTCTTCTTTCTCGGCACCGGGGCCCCTGGTGCTGGCGGGGCGCTCCGCACCGAGGACACACTCGGTGCCGGGGTAGTCCACAACGGCTCGGATGCCGGACTCAACACGGACTCCATGAGAAAAGCCTTCAGCCTCACTTCTCTTTCTTTCTGAGTCCGAGGCTTAAAGGACTTACAAATCTGGCACCGATCCTTGCAGTGCTGTTCCCCCAAACACCTTAGACAACGATCATGGGGGTCGCTGACGGGAAAAACCTTCCCGCAGCCAGCACAGGTTTAAACCCGGGCAAGCCCGGCATAGCCAGGTCAACCAGAGCCCGAAGGCTCTCCTATCTAACTAAAAAAACCTTAACTAACTATAAACTAACTCAGTTCAGGGTGAACTGCTAACTAACTACTCACGTTTTGCAAAGGAGAAAAAACCTGTGAGAGCAGGGGTTGTTCTCAACCGGCCGTCACGGGCGGAAAGAAGGAACTGAGGATGGGAGGGGCCGGCAGCGCCCTATGTACCGCCACATGAGGGCGGCACTCCAGGGGGCGCCGAGACCGGCCCCTACAGGGGGCTGCTAGGGAAAAGTTCTCCGAAGGGCCGTGCACGAGGGCTCGCACACACCTAAGTGGAATGCATATGAACAATCACTCGAAGAAGAAGGTAACTTCCTTGGAAACCTGTGAGTGGAAGTGAACTCGTGTACAAGAGGGCTATGTGATGGAAAAAAATAAACAGCAGCCAAAATATGATTGTGATCAGAATTGCAAAAATACAAAACTCAGTGCTTTGCTACGGTCTTATTTATGAGATGTGGAGGAGAGGTGTCACATTACAGGGTTAACAGCCATTGTAGGTGCACGCAACTCTCTGGTGAGCTGAGTTACTAGAATACTTAAATATGGAGTTCAGAGAATCATTCTGTTTCTCTTCTCAGAGGCTGTAGGTACCCATTGCAGCAAAGGCAGAGATTCCTTAGCAATACAATAATGCATAGAGGAACCTGTTGAGTTGCCAATGGTTTCCTTTTGTGCAAGTCACTTGTACTGGCATAGCAGCAGCTGCAATCCAGGCTTGTGGTTGACATCTAGATCAAGTGGCTGGAGTGGTGATTTTGGGTGACAACCATATGTCTTCACTTCTGAGTTAACTGGTATTATCTACATTTGAGTTACACCTCAACCACACTGCAAAATACAAATATTCAAGCTGCTGTGTCCACACTGGCACTGTCCTCGCATGTGCGTGGGTATGTCTTTACTGCAGAGTTAGTCTGGATGATTGGGACCCTGATCTAAACACCTGGTGAGCCTAGCCTGTATGTGAACAATCACACTGCAGTGCCCTACCCAAATTACTGCTGCTGCACTCCCCCATGGGTGTCACTAGAGCTTCTGGGGGGAAAGCCCGTGGGCTTTTTGTGCTGCAGTAAGCTGAGACACTGATTTCTTTTCAGTAAGTTGTGGGGAAACTTCTCTGTCCTTCTGGGCATATGGGAAGAATTGTGGGAAGGCACTGGAGGACTATCAGCATTTGAGAAATTGCATTCTCTACTCCAGGGGAAATTCTGTGCCAAAAAAATTAAAAATTCTGTACACAATATTTTAAAATTTGGCAAAATTTTGCATATCTTATTTGTCAAAATAACACAATGTAATCATGCTCCTGCTGACAGCCCTGGGCTGGGGCTCCTGTTGATGGCCTCAGGCAGGAGTGCTGGGGGCAAATCACAAATTCTGTGGGGAACATTAATTCTGTGCAAATTCTACATTGTGCAGTGGCACAGAACTCCAGCAGGAGTAATTTGAACCACAGTATGGTCAGCTTGCCAGCCTGAGTGAAAATGGAGCCCAGGCCCGCAACTGGGCCAGCTAACCCCAATTGAAAGTACCACTAAACTCAGACAAAGGGGTTTTGTGTGGGGATGGGAGGGGCTGTAGGGGCAACACCTGAGGAAGAACCTGGGCTAACTTTGCAGTGAAGACGTGGTGCTAAGATGTCTGGGGGGCACATCTCATGGTTCTTTGTGCTGCAGTAAACTGAGCTGCTCTACGAATTCTTCCCCAGTGAGTTATAGGAGAACTTGTCTCTCTTTTCGGAGCACACAGGGGAACTGTGGGACAGGATTGGAGGACTAGCAGTACTGTGGAGTGGGACATGTTACCAGTGAACACGTTTTAGTCAACTCGAGGGTAAAGCACCATAATGCTCTAGGAGAGAGGTTTTGTGTGTGGACTGGAATAGTCATGCTAAAGAATGCAGTGTGTTTGCAGAAGAGTTACAGATCAGCCAGACCAGTGTTTTGAAGCAAAGCATTTGGCTAAGAATTTGAGCATGGCTGTTCTGCTGGAATCCTGGAAGATCAGCATGACAGCTGTTTTGTTTGTGACCTCGAATATCATTGTTCAGTAATATACATTCTTGTAAATAAAATATTCTATCCTGTGTCTGTGCCAAGCCATATCCCTGCCAGTCAGAGAAAAACAGACTTCTGAAGTCTCACCCTTCCCACCCATCAGTCATGGCAATACTGGTGCATTGTGGAGGAGGTATTTGGATATGTGTGGCAGGCTGTGGAGAAGGTGATAGAGCGCTCTGAGGGAAAAAGCTGGAGGCTCACGCCAAGTCTCAAGCATATTTTCTACCACTAGGAGTGATAGTGTGCTGACACCCTGAATCCCCAAGGTGTTGCTGGTACCTCAATGTCAGACCATAATTTATCAGCTGGCGTCATATGTTAATATTGTCACATTACGCTGTGCTTGTTCCTTAGGCAACGTGTACTGCAGACGTTTGTCTTCATTTACAACTGCATATTGACTCCTGCACTCCCAACACTCCTCTTCACTCCCAACATCAGCTTCCTTCATTTCTGTTTCCATGCCACTGATCGCCTCTGGAGACTCCACAGATTACTTTCACTACAAATGTTTATCTCCACAGCTCCACCACCTTCCCTGTGAATTATATTCAGACCAGGCTACCAAGCAAATTGCTTTATTTGTCACTTTTAATTCTCTTCTTAAACCCCTGCCCCTTCCAGAGGCCTCCCTCCCTTTGCAGGATCTCTCCAATTTCTTCAAGATCATCTCAGGCCACTGTGATATCCCTCCTGCCCGGTCTCAGCACCATTTTCTTCATTCACCTGTCACTTACTCTGAGATCTCATTTTCTCTCTGTCTAATTCTCCACCTGTGCCCTTGTCCTTATCTCCTCCAAACTGCCAACCACTTTGGTCCCTTCATCTCTCACTCCCCCTCCTCGTCAACCTTCCCTTCTCAAAGTAAAAGAATGCTTTCATTTTCCCCATCCACAAACAGTCAACCCTTCACCCCAGCTCTCTCTCTTTCAGGTCCCTTTCCCCTTCCCCTGTAAACTAATGTAATGAACCATTTATAACGGATGTCTCTCCTCCTACTTCATCCTCCAGCCTGGCCTCCATCTTCTCCATTCCACTGAAACTGCTGTCCCCAAGGTTTCAAGTAAGTTCTTCCTGGCCCAATCTCAGGAAATTTACTCCATTCATGTTCTCCTTGCTCTCTCCATTGCCTTTCATGTCTGATCGCTTCACCCTTCTTAACATCATATCCTCCCTTTACACTTGTTGGGCTATTTTTTTCTTGGTTCTCTTGCTGTTTCTCTGATCTCCTTTGATGTATTCTATTCTCCAGCAGTCCTACTCTGGGGGATTGTTTCAGGCTGTAACCTTGTTCCCATTCTCTTCACCCTCTGCCCCATAACCCTGAGTGACCTTATCCACTCACAAAATGTCACCCATCATCTTTGTGCTGACAACTCACGAACCAGTCTTGTCTCTCTTGGTTTGTGGTTTCTCCTCTATCTAATCTTGCATCTTAGTCAGCTTCACTGACAATTGTTGCTGGTATGTCTTTCTGAGCTCCTTATCCCCTTCCTCTGCCTCTTTGCGCTATTGCGCTATTGAAACCACCATCAAAACCTGGGCAATTGCTGTCAGGGGACATGTGATAATGTGGAAAAAATAATCATCAAGCTCCCGCTGTAGAGAATGGAAAGCTAGACTCTGTGAATAAACAGAATCTGTTAAAGTGAGGGCTGAGTGCTTATGACCCTGGGGAAGGGAGACTCTGGTGTTTCAAGATTAGATGCTTGCTGAAATGAGAGTGACAATCTAAATGATTTGAATAAGAATTGTCACTAACTTCCTCTGACCAGCAGAGATTGATTAATAGCTTGCTTTCCAGACCAGCTGCCCATGTGACGGTAGGTAGACATAAGGGGAAGGATGTGATAAATGACTGAGACCCTATTACCATGTTTCTGCATGATTAAAGTGAGTCACTCCTTAAAAATTCAGCTGTCCATCATCACAGCACCAGGAATAGAAGCATGATACCTTCACTCAGACAGAAGTTGTAATAGGACCTGCCATGGATTCCACGGCACTCTTTCGTAAAATACAGATTCCCACCTAGGGTCTATGTCCCGGCACAAAGGTTCAGCACACTGATCCCAGAATGGGGTGTCTAATGGCATCTTCCCTGAGATACATAAGCTGCATTCTAGGGCCAGTTCTCTAGTGTTCAGTTCCTGTCTGAGGATGGAGGCATCCTGGGTCTTGACTGGCTATCCACCTGCAGCACCATTTCTCAGTATCTCTGCCCTTGCTTCGCCATATTTTTTGATGGTCAAGTCTGTCCGTTGTATGAATTAATATAAAAGGGTGTGGTTTTTTCAGTGCACTGCCTCGTGAAGTTTGGTGTCAATTGCATCATGTACACCTTGGGGGGCTCACAGCTGTGTGTTGGGCTTTCAGCTGATGTGTTCTGCACCCGGTTCAGAATGACTTCTCTGTCTTTCAAGAGGCTACCTCTGTGCTGGTGAATGTAGATGCACCTTCAGTGTATTCAGGCCTTCATGCTCTTCTGCTCTGGCCTACAATTTTTTTTCAGCTCATAGCTTCAGCACGATCAGCACTGGCTGGCCCACCTGGGTACACTGGTTATTACCTGTACTTTATGCTGCCTTTCAGGGTGGAGGACAAGCAGTGTTTATTAATAACAACAGCAGCAATAAAACAGTATATGTTCAGCTGTGCTTAGAGATGTCACAGCGAATCAACTCCTGGAGGAGGCATCTAAAAGCCCTCCTGGTATCTCTTGATACTACCAGTTGGTACAGCATGAAGCTATCTTGGAAACCTTCACAAATTTTGGTCTCGAAAAAAATATGGTTGAGACCCCATTTCATCTGTGCCACTGGTGATGGCATGGATCAGATGGAATAGGCAACTCAAAACAGTGCCCCTACACCTGCAAATTGAGCTGAACATAATATATTGGTACAGTATGGCCAGCCTTCATCAAGGCATGTACCCCCATAATGCTATCTGAGTGATGTTCAACAGTCTGTATTTCAAATTGCTTAGGCAAAAGTGGTGGGTATGTGTGAGTCAAGACAGACCACTGGCCTCCCGTTTTGGACTTGACCTTGACCTCAGCTCCTAGGAACAACCTACTTTCTGGTTACCCCAACCCCGATAGCATCAACAACAATGGACCAAGTCTTGGACTATCTAAAACAGCAAAATACATTGATAGGCCTGATCTTTTCAATCAACCAAATTGCTTTGATGGAGACTCAACTGTTTGCAGTGACCATGGCACATCAAATTAGTGTCAGTGACACTGACTTGACACTGAAGGTGGTTACCATCATAAGTGAAATGGATGCTCATGCATGTCACAAACTGTGTCCTTATCTCATACTCCAGTCAGTTTCTCTGATGCAGCTAGAACTGGTCTCAGGGTTTATGCTTTTGGCATAGCTTGTGCTGGAGACTCCTTGTATTCCATGAATAAATATCAGTTTAAACTGTGGATCCTCTCCCCAAATAGTAACAAGAACAAGAGATTTAAAAAAAACCAACATCCCTTAACAGTAAGCGTGTGGTGACATCCAGAACTCAAGTGTCAGTATCCTGTGATGTCAGAGATGCAGCAATGAAGACAGCTGTCTCCGTCACTGATGTTTGAAGGCTTTCATGGTTGCATGAATCCAGAGTTAATGTAGACTTTGAGGCGCTGCTGTATGCCAAAGGATATCTTTTGGGGGAAAAACAGAGAGGCTATATAATAAAGCCAACCTAATGAGGGCCACCCTTGTGCTCTCACTGCTCCACCAGCATAGCCTTGTGCTTTCTCCAACAACTAATGATTAACACGGAGCAACCTGAAAGCAGTTGTATGCAGTTAAGCATATTTCTTAAGACTAAAGAGACCTTTTGACTTCAGGATCCTGTCTGGTGTGCAGAAGGCAGAGAATGGCCACATCTGAAGTCCAATTAAAAAGAGCAAAAAAAATCTTTCTAACCAAACCAAAAGTTCTGATTTTTTTAAAATGGGTTTGTGCAGTAATTTCTGCAGCTTCGGCCATTCCCTGTCTTTTATAAACCATATAAAACCCTGAGGTAGAAAGATCCAGTGGTGCGATCTGAATTACACATTCAACCTTTTGTGCTTGAAGGAGTACAAGTATTTGCACCTCTACAAATAATTTTCCAGTATGCAAGTCCTGTTCAATGTATAGTTAGCGCTTCAATATTTGAAATATTTTAAAAATATAATCCGAGTCTTGCTAAAGTAAAGAGGTAAAAATGCCCTGGGAGAAATTTGGCCATGAGGAGAAAATACAGAAAATCAAAATGTGTTTATACCCATATCTTCATGCCATCTAAACCATAGCAGTGTATAGGAAAGTACATATGGCTGCCTCCCTTATCCTTCTATGGCATGTAACACAAATCTCATTCTTACCCAACTTAAAATGGAAGCTAAAATGTCACAGGACTGTTTATTTATGGTTTACCAATATATAGTGCTTTATATACATATTACATTTATATGGACAAATTGATATTTGTGAAGATGAGTTCCAAGACAGACACAAATACCCACCATAATATGAAGCATGTTTGTATTGAGCATGTAACTTTGTACACTTATTAGGAGCCAAAAATAAGAATAATCTATGAATGGTCTAGTAATTATTACATTGCTGGACTTCCATATAGATCTGTCTTGATGTCTGTGAATAAGAACAGCTCAGAAATGTAAATTTGGTTAGCAGTAAAGTGCTGAGCAATTCCATTTTTAACAGCTTCATGGTTTGTATCTCCTTTGGGCCTGCCTCTCATGCTACTTCAAGATTTATTATGTTAAGCTGCACCGTTGCCGTGGGAGCTGTGCCCAAATGAGCAGCATAAAACGTTGGTATATGCCCCTTCTTTTTCCACAAACCCAGACTCTGCCAGAATGATCCTCGTGCAAGTTCCCCTCTGCCCAGCTCATCAACGTAATCAGCCCTAGCCCCTGCCTTTTCATCTCTTCTGCCCTTATAATAGTTGTTATAATAATTGCTTACAATGTACAGATTCCATTTTCAAGCACTGCAAATATATAAGCTAAGAAATTCCTTTTTCAGCTGCGGAAAGGCAGTAAAGTTTAGAAGTGTGAATAATGTACTAAACTTTCAGCTTTGTGGCATGTCTTGCTTCTTTGAGTATTTTCATTTCTTTATTCCTGTGTTGTCATCCGTCTCCTTTCAGTTTTTCCCATTTGTTGCACCCTTTTCCTTTCTGGCTTGTGCTCTCATTTTTCTTTTCAACTTTCTCTCTCTCTCTCTTTCTGGTCCCCCTCAGCCTCGAACAAATAACTCTTCTCAGTTTTGTTTCCCCCCCATTCTTTCACGCTTTTGATAATCTAGGCTCTTGCTTTCACACATATCCAATTGTACTTCCCTCACTTACTTGTCTGCCTGTTAATGACTGGGCCTCGTTTTCCATCAGTTCATGTCTGTCCCTGTTTCTCCCCTATTTTGATTCCCGGTTCCCTCTTTTCCTGCATTTTATCCTTTCTTCTGTCTGTTTGTCTCTCTCTCTCTCTTCCCTGTATCATTGGTATTTCTTCACTATAATCAGCCGCCTCTGTGCTATAGAGTTGGTGGGATCACTAGTGGATTCTTGTTCTGCCTTGCAGCTTCCTCTGCACAACCTCTGCTTTCAGGATTTCCTGCCTTAACTCCTGAATTCAGGCCCATCTCTGCCATTTGCTCCTCATCTTCGCTATCACACGACAGTGCACAAGCGGCAGCTGTCACACTTGGATGCATGTCACTGGTGGTGGTGGTAGTGACGGATCTAATGTGAGTTAACAGCTGGGGGCAGGATTGAGTACAAGAGTGTGCCCCTTGCTCGCCTCAGGAAAGAGCTTTTCCAAAGTTGGGGAAAAGGAGAAAAGTGTTCCCAAATCCTGCCCCCAAACCCCAGCTTTCTGGCCACCTCACTTCCACCCACACACTGACCTCCTCTCCCTGACCAACTACCATCCTTACTCTCCTCGCCTGTGTAGGAAATCACTAGTTATCTGCCTCACCAAAAATGTCTGTTCCCACCCTTTCCTTTAAGAACACTGGAACATAGGTGCAGCTGCCTGGAATGGGCCCTGCCCTCTCTCTGCCATACTTGCCGCATGATTCTGCCAGATGGCCACCCCTTCCTGCCAGCCACTTATTTTGTTGATCCTATACTGTGCTGTGGCTTATCCCAGACCATGGAGAAGGAGATAGCTCTGTGGTTATGCCCATGGGCTCCCTGATATGGTGTGGGAATGGAGCCATAGGAAGAGGAGGTAAGGGACTTTGTAGGGGAGAAGAGCTGGGGATGGGGCATTGAGAGGCCACAGCCCAGCCATTTTGTATGCTTCTGGGTCACCTTGCTTAGCAAAAGGCCAGGGCAGCTGAAGACGGTAATACTTCCTGTCGCGTCGGCCTACCGTACCAGCACATTCTGCCCCAGAATGAGCCCTCCCTGGGGGCTCAATTAGGCAATTCCATGCTGAGCTGACTGATAGAATCAGTGTTTTCCTTCAGATAGAAATGTAGGTAATTTCTTCTGTCTGTGTAACTCACGTGCTCCCCTGTTGTCTTTACAGGCCATGGCCTCTGTTCTTGCGGTCGCTGCATTTGTGAGGGCGGATGGTTTGGAAAGTTGTGTCAACATCCAAGAAAGTGCAATATGACAGACGATGAGAGCAAAAGCTTTTGTGACTCAGCAGATGGGATATTGTGCTCAGGAAAGGGTAAGCAATGAACTGGTAGCTAAGCTCCTCTATAGCCATGTTCTGGGAGATGAAAATGGATGGATGTGGGTTGTTGTTTAGTAACACTTTCTTCTGAAGCCACCCATTGTTACAGGAATGTTATAACTGGCTGCATAATGCATATAACCTTGTTATCACACCCACTGCGTCAAACACCCACTCCATGCATACGCATTTAGCTGCGCTGCTCTCCAGTGCAATTTGCTAGCAGCGTGGGATTGCACGGAGAGGTTTATTTGTGTGTGTCTGTCATAGTTAGTTGTATCCCTATGAACTAAATTATGCTTCTTGATTGAGTACTGCTGGGTGGCAGGGGCTGTCTGTAGCTCTGCGGTGATAGTAAAGGAAGGCAGAGTGCCTCAAGTAGAACTGTGGGGAACTTGTTGAGCAGCGGCACTTGTGAAGCCTGTCCAAAAGCCTCCCCAGTGCTGTCTCCCCATCATCAGTCTGTGCGAGGGGTAAACAAGGCCTTGGCAATACCCACAGTCTCCCTCAACCCCCTCCCCTTTTAAAAACTTTTTGAAATTTATTATCTGTACTTTTTTTTTTTTTTTTAACTCTCCAGCTGGAAGTCCAGGCTGCCTTCACATGAGTCCAGCTGTACAAGCTCGGCACAGAGAGAGAAATAATTATTAGCTGCTTTTGAAATATAACTGAAGTAAGCTCTTTAAGGGTCTCAGCTCCTAGGCTAGAAACAGACCATTTACGTCACTGGACAGCGGATTTTTGGCTTTCTGAGGTGTGAACCACCTACTTAAATATATATCACACATATAGATATCACAGCAGAAAAATGGGGGGGGGGGAAATAAAACATGGTTCCAAGCCTACATCCAGCCTTCCCTGATGCTGGGACTGAACCAACCTCTGGCACGAGCTACAGCCATCACCACCAATGTATGTCAACTGGAAAGGTCCTGAGGGGTGATTCTGCTGGCCCTGGATTGTGGGAGTGCAGCTCTTTGTAACCCCCCTGCTCCTGTCATCCCACCGCTTCCCCCCTAGCTTCCCTGGTTCTTGGTTATTGTACCAGGCTCCATTCGCTGCTAGAGCGCCACCTCCTGGCTGCTCTGGGGATTAGCTCCTTCTGGGGCTGACACCCCTTCCTGTTGATTGTTCATGGACCCTGCCGCCTGTCTGCCCCCTTCCCATCCCACGACTCAGGGTGCTCTCTTTGTGGCTTGGCCCTCTGGCCAACTCATTGTGTGTTTGCCCGTTTTGGATAGAGAGACTTTGATAACCCCATGAAGGGAAGGTCTTCTACCCCACTGTCCTGGCTGTGTCACTTCCCCAGTGGCTGGTAGGGGGACCTGGGTCCGCCCTCTACTCTGGGACTGTCTAATCAGCAGCCAAAGTCTGCAACATCCCACCTTGCTGCTGTTTCTCTGAGCCTTTTCCTACTCTGCCACTCTCAGGATTTTGCTCCACCGCCCTTCCGGATAAACCCTTCCTTCAGGGCTGGATCCCCTGGGGTTTCTACTCTCCTCATAGGTTTCCTTCATTCCCATTCGAGCACCCAAAGAGTGGCTGCACTCGCCCTCATTGCAGGCTTTCTCTGCTACCAACTTCCTGGCTTTATACTAGTTCGGCCTGCTCCTTCTCAGCCAGGCTCCATCATCAGGCTCGGGTTACTTAGGCTACCTAATGCCCCTCAGTTGAGGCCTACCCACTTAGTTGATCCCTTCGTAGGCTAGTATGGGGTGAACACCCCATCACAGTTATACTGTTTATTTTCCCTTTCAGCTGGCCCAATATTATAGTAAAGGAGGAAATTCCACTCATAGGCAAAATGCTGGAGGGAAATGACAGTTTTACCATGGTTTTGATCAAACAGAGCTGTCTTTACCTTGAAACATGTACAGGACTGTCATGCTCTTTGGGATTTACTCCATTTTAACCAAAGACTAAAATTCTTTGCTGCACAGACTTGGTGTAAATAGTTGAAAGTGAACTGATATGATTAAAACAAGCCAGCGAGCTAGGCAGGAGCCTAAATAAGTGCAAACATAAAACCTATTTGTAATTTATAAAGCAAAATAGTTGCACATTTATTCCTTATTGTAACCATGGTTAAAAGTGACCCTTTCTGGGCCCCAGCTCTTGCTCTGACCACACAATCTGACCCTGGAGCTTGAACTCGTTAGGTTGGGGCCAGGGGATCAAGAGGGTATTTAAGACACCTATGATCACCCCGATCCTGGGGCTGACCAGGTATCTGTCTGGTCTTCTATATAAGTTGGAGCAGCCTGAAGGTTGCTGTACGTTACACCCTGGTGGCTAGGACCAAAATTTTCAAACCTGGCTGCCTAAAGTAAGGATTCTAAGATCCTATTTAGGCAACAAGGGTCTGATTTTTTTCAAAAGCGGTTTTGATTTAAGACCACTACTCCCATGGAAAGTTAGATTGAAAATCAATGGGCCCTGTGCGCCAGAGTCACTTTGACTCTGTCTACACATAAAATTTATACCACTTTAATTATACTGATATAGTTAAAACAGTACAATCCTGCTAGTGTGGATGCAGTTATATCAGGTGCTTATTCCGTTATAGGATGGGGAACTAAACTGTTATAAATCGTCTTAATGCCAGTATAACTGTGTCCCCAGTAGGGCTTTTGCAGATATATCAGTCATACCCCACCCTCAACTGAGATAATTCTACTAGTAGGTAAAGCTGGTAACTGTAGACCAGGCTGTAGGCACATCTGAAAGTCTAACCCTACATGCCTAAATATGGATTTGGAATCCTAACCTTAGACACCCAGGTTTGTAAATATTCTCTGTAGCTAGCATAAATGGCAGGGTCCAGAAGTCCTGATGTAAGGCTAAACATTGAGACATTTCTCTCCATACCAGTGGTGGTGGTGGTGAAATAACTGTCAATAACCCATGCAATAGAGAGTACCTATATTCATAGCTATTAAATCTTTTCAGGAATTATGGCCAAGATTTTTTGGCAATGACAACTGATTTGGGGGTACTTCAACGTTTGGATGTCCAACTTGGAATACTCCAAAGGCTCTTAATTTTCAGAGGGTGACTGCTCAGTACTGGCTGAAAATCAGACCCCTTTAATATGCATCAAATTGGACATCCAGAGTTACTAGTCACTTTTCAAAATCGTGGCTCAAAGAACAACACCGCCTGTAGTATATAGTCTCACCAGTGAAAACAGGAACATCAGCCACGCTGCTTCTTCATCAGCAACAGTCGGAGGGCAGCAGATGGTTGTTAGGACTATGCTACACTCAGGTTAGTCAGTGAGACAAAACTCTGGCCAGGATTACAAGAAAACTACATTCAACTAATTAGACGATTTTTAATTAAAGTGAGGAGGCTCCCAGAACAGCATGCTCTGTGCAGGAAAGAGATTTTGCAACATGCATTATTGAACCTGATTTTTTAAGTTCCTTTTACGTGTTGCACTTGGTGCTTCATCTACAAAATACCTATAATAAACCTTGCTTAGCTGTCAGTTATGATATTATTTTCTTCTTAATAATGTTCCTTGCTAAAATTCACATCCTGGTTGACTCTTCTTAGCATCAACATGGGTAGCAGTTGGTGCTTTGTAATTGATTTGAAAATAGAATCTCCTGTCTGAAATCAGTCTTAAATATATAATGAAATATAAGTGCTTATGAAATTCTTTTGGGCTATGTCTACACTTACCTCAGCGATTCGGCGCAGTCAACCGGAGTTACGCAAAGTACGCAAAAAACTTGCGTACCTCCTGTCGACTTATGTGCGTCTCTTCTGCGCATCGTCTTTACTGCACTGTGCTGACGGGAACCGTGTTCTCATCGATGCAGTGCTACACCACTTGAGGAGGTGGTTTTAGTATGTTGATTTCTGGATCGACTGAGTGGGGCTTCACTGACCGCTCAGCCAAGTCGATCTGACGGCAGCGACTTTGCCTCCGTCAGCGTAGACACAGCCTTACTGTATGTTTTTCCTCCATTGCCTAAACATGCAATGGATATTTTACCCTTGGAAGAAAAGTTTTTATTTTTCTGTTCCCAGGGCTTAATAGGCATCATGTTAATAAACCACAGAGAAATACATGCTAAAGTCTGTTGTTCCCAAGTGTAAATCCTTTATGTGTATGTTCCACTATGTTCTAGTTTAAGACAACATATCCCTAGAATACTGCAGTAAATTAACTCTGATTAGCCTACAAGAAATCAGTGAATGTTACATTTTTAAAGAGGTTCAGTACCTGTGCTACTTTGAAGTTTTTAATGAATAGAAACGGAATAAACTGATAACAAATAATACAGGATTTGTTGTGGACAAGATTTTTCTGGTGAATAGGCAATTGAGGTACACAGCTCAATGCTTAAAGGAAAGTTTCCACTCTGAGTTTTGCATGTAGGTCTGAACAAAAGCCCTCTGAATTTAATGGAAAGATGCAAAATTGACTGCAGTGGGTTTTAGTTCAGCCCTGTGTCGATTTCTGTGAATTAAGTATCTTTGTCTAAATTATGTTGTAAAGGATCATTGTGTTTCTTTGTTTTCTACAGCATTGAATACACCGACGGTGCTCTGCTGTAATAAAGGAGAGCCTCCTGAAATGTGGGATAGAGTGGGCTTTTCAAAAGTGTCCAAGTGACTTAGGAGCATGTGTCCTATTGAAAGCCAATGTACCCCGCATTCCTAAATCACTGAGGCTTTTTTGAAAATGCCACCTGTAGCGATCAAAAACAAATGGAAAGAATAGGTCAGGGAGTAGAAAGGCGCTAGGTGTGTGTGCCTTAGACACTATGGGCCATTTTTTATCCAGATGCAATTTTATTGGCTTCAATACGTTTGAACCAGACATGATTTTGGCTCATCTAGCTACAAAGCAGAACAGCTCTTGGGAAGAGTCACCTTGATTGTGGATCTCTGGAACAAAAGAAAAACCTCTAAATGTGAGTCCTGAATAAATATAAGAAGCAAAATCGGGGCATTACACAGAACACTATTTCAGATTCAAGCTCACCTCTAATGGATTTTTCCATTCAATAAGCTTTTATCTTGATTATCTTTTTAGACAATAGCTTGTTAGATGGCAATTGTGCATGTGTCTGAGATGTTACAGCCCAGCGAGAAAAGTGCTGGTGCAATATGATTGCAAATAAGAATTTTTGTGATTTCAGGTTCCTGTCACTGTGGAAAGTGCACCTGTTCACCCCAGGAATGGTACATTTCAGGGGAATTTTGTGAATGTGATGACAGAGACTGCGACAAACACGATGGTCTCATTTGCACAGGTGCAGTATAGACTAATCCTTAATTGCTGTGAGAAGCAGACTGCGGACGAATGCAAATTGACATTAGGTAAAACCCAACAAGTTCTCTTTGTCCATTGATGGAAAGGAGTACTTCCCTATTATTAAAATCATTTTAGCTGTTGAGAGTGTGGCTTGTGTGGTGATGAGTAATCAATTGAACACGTTGCAAGGAACATTGAAATCAAAAGCATGAATACCAATAATTAAATCATTGTGAAATTCATCCAAAAAGTAAAATGCCTTTGTCTACCACCTGCCGCTGTATGGAAGTGAACATGTATGGAGAAGGTAGTGATTCAGTGGTTTGCGTTGCTACCTTCATTTAATTTTCTATGATGACCAGTGTATAATGCATTTAAATCTAAGAAACCATTTAGTTTGATAATCCTTAGTAATGCAACAGGGACAGGTGCTTATATTATGATGCGGGGAATAGTCATGTTTTTTCATAGACTTCCTTGGCATGAAGACAATTCTCACTGGGGTGTTGAGATGCCTGACAGTCTATCTTACAACATATTGGCTGTTGATTAAAGTCTGCTGCACCTATCTCAGGGTTTAGATGGCAGATGCAAAGGGAAAAGGGCAGTATGTCAACACTGGCTTCTACCAGAGAAGGGAGAAAGAAATCTAGTGACAAGCAGAAACATGTGATCTGGTCTATTAACGTGTTATATGCTCCATGATGAAAATCTTTGAGGACAGTCTCTGCATCTTTCCATTGTGAAAAATCTTTGCTTAGCAATGCTCTTCTGTTAGCCAATATGTACAGAGGTATCAGAAGGCAGAACAATGTGTCTGCTTAAACAGAGAAGAGGAAGCAATGCATCTAGAGATCAGAGCATGAAAGATGGAGTTGGGAGTTCCAGATTCTCTTCACAGAACTGCACCTGATTACCCAGATGACACAATTTCCAAAAGCATCCATTGTTTTTGGGTGCCCAACTTGAGGTGCCTATGGCCTGATTTTTTTAGAGGTGCTGACTATCCAAAACTTCACTTGAGTTTGTCACCCCCAAGTGATGGAGGGATTTGAAAATATTGGTCTTAATGTATCCGGACCTCGGTTACTCCATTTGCAAAATGGGGATAATACCCTATCACACAGAGGTTTTATGAGATATTTTTTGTAAAGCACTTTGAGATCCGCAGCTGAAAAAGGTGCTTTTCCATTTCAAAGGTTTATTCATATTACTATTCTCTTTGCAACCAGTTAACTGTAGCTAAAATAGTTCTAGTTTTTCCTTACACCTTGCACTGGAGTGTGAACATTAAGACAGCATAGGAACAGCTGGGTCCAAACCATGGCGTAATTACAATATTTATTATTCTGCTGATGGCACTGTTGTAAAGATGCCATTGTTTGAAAATGTAGGTGTTTGGTGACTGCTTAATGAAATGTAAAGTGCTCTCTTTACAAAAACCATGTAAAAAGACAATAAACGTGTTTTATTATGGGTTGTACTTCCCCTAACAACACAGTTTAATGCAATACATTTCAGTCATGGTAACTGGCCCCCGTTTATTTTTGTTCTAGGCAATGGTGTATGTAGCTGTGGAACCTGTGAATGCTGGGAAGGATGGAATGGGAATGCTTGTGAAATCTGGCTTGGGACAGAATACCCTTAACAAGCACATGGAGCATCAAAGACTTTGGTTTGGTTTTTTAGGCTGCTAGAACAATTAAAAGCAAGGCAAACGGCATAGAATAACCACTAGAAATACTTCAAATAGACCCATGTAACTTTCTGTATTTCATAACACCCAAAGGAGGGCCTGCCCTTGGTGAAATCATTTGCAAAACTCCCATTGACTTCAGCGGGAGTGGGATTGGCCTGAATCTTAATGTTGAACTCCTGGCTCCACTGAAGTAACCCAATAAAGCTTTATTGCATAATTTAGCTTGTTCTCTAATCTCAGCATCATTACGTAATGAAATGGCATTCATATAGAAGATTAGAGCTGGCTGGATATTTGTCAAAAACTTTGTGATGTAGTTTTTGCTGTTCGTCAAATGTATTTGGCTTTTTTTTTCCTAATTCCTTCCCAGCTTCAACAACACAAAAAGCTGTAAATTGCTTATCAAAACTAATTATTTTATTTTTTGTCAGAGATCTGCAGTTGTATAGCTGCAATCCAAATACCAAAAAAACCTCTAGAGATTAGGCCAATGACCCAGATTATAAAACCAGACCCCCCCGTGTTAGAACAGAATGACTTTTAAAATAAACAAACTTGATTTCTGTGGTTACAATATCATTAAGTTGGTTAGCTAGTCTTCATGCTACAATACTCTCAAATACATAACCTGTAAGATGAGACTTTTTTTAAAAAAAGCGATGTGCTATATTTAATAAATATCCTATAACTTGTATGTACATTTATTGTAGTGTCTGTGTGTGCACTTACCTAATCATCGTATCAAGAAAAACACAGGAAAATGTATTATATTGATAACTTCTAGGATGCCCATTCTTTATGCTATTAGGGCCTCACTGTTTTGGAAGAGATTACGATGTCACACACGATATTCATTTATAGAAGCCAGCGGGCTGAAAGGCAACTGAATTAGAAAATCCGTTACATTGTACAGCACACTGCTGTCAACCAAAGATGTTCAGTTGATGGAAACAAAATAATTTAATTGCAGATTTCAAAGAGTAAATACAAACAGCGCAGTGGTATGAACAAAATTTTTATTTTTTTCAATGGTGATATGCTGCTCAGTGTGAAATTCACATTGAATTATGAAAAATGCACATCTATATTGGGACTTCCCTAATTTATTTACATTTGAATCTTTTTTCCTACAGGTAGGTGTGGCAGCCCTTTGATTCTTCAGAGCAAAAAAACACATACATTTTCTTTTCAAAAGTGATTACATATTGTGAGATTTGATTAAATCACAAAAAGTTACCAAACTTTGATATTGTTATGTTGTGTCACGTTTCAGGCTTTTTGTTTGATACATGTCTAAGAATAAGGAACCTGTGTATCAACTGAAAAAAGGTATTTCCATCATTGCACTAGAAGTTTGTTTTCTTATATTTTCCAATTTAAACAATCGATGTAACAGCACAAAACACGTAACAATTATAGTGTGAAAACTTCAAGTGAGGTTATTGAATGGTTTTGAACAACCAGTTTATTATTTTCCTCCATTTAGCTTGCACTCGTTTTGACCTCATTTTCTTTTTAAACATAAATGTGTAGCCTTTCAAAGCCCATGTTCTCAGGGAGACATAATCCAGTCACCTCTAAATGTCTGTGCATAATTTATTAATGGGACATCCATAGAGACAACTCTTCCCCAAACTGCTCTTTCCTTTCTTTAGATGAACAAACTGTCAGAGTTCTAAAATGAATTGATACAGTATAAACAAACATTGAAGTAAAAGAAGTTTTAAAATCAGTTTATATTTTATGGTTGTAACCCTTACAATTGTACAGAGATGAGTTATTTCAATATTTGCCAACCCTGGTCTTTGACTGGTGAAGACAAGCTTGTTGGTTTTCTTTATCTATAAATTAACACAGATCTGAAGTCTCTTACAGTAGTGTCTTACAGCTGTGGATACTTCCGAGTCAATTTTGAAAGAAAAATGAAAATCAAGTTTCACTATGTCTTGCATCTGTTACAGTGTATACTGTAGAGCTAACAAAGTAGAAAATCAATGGTGTTTAGACTGAATAGCTACTCGGTACCCTTTACACAAAGATGACTACTGTATCTTAGCTATATTTCAGGCAGCCACATTCCTACACTGGAAAACGTATTCCTGATTCTCTAAGGCTATAAATTGTGGAATAGCTGTCGTGTAATGTTTGCTGTATTTTACTTTTTGTTTTCCGGTTAAGATTTAAAACACAGAAGTCGTTTCAATTTCTAGTAAGACAAAATTTTAAATGTTTCCCCAACAGGTTTGCTTTTTAAGTTTCAGCTACTGGGGTGGATTAATATAGCCTTATTATTGAAGAAAAGTTAGCTAAATTCTTTGTCAAAGGCATTTTGGAAAAATGTCTTAAAATTCTCTGACAAAGCTAGTGCCTGGAGTTAATTTAAAATATAAACTATAAAAGCAAAACTGTGCTATAATGTGATCTAACATGTGCATAAAATGTAATGGATATCTATTTTCTTTTCCATTTTTTGTTGGGTTCCCTCCCATACTGAGGAAACCAGTGGTGTGAGTGGCAGTAGATCTTCTATGCAGCTCATTCCCTCACTGGATGATAAATATTATTGTTCCACGTGTGTGAAAATACTGTCTGCCAAAAGTGTGAGTTTATACCTCAGCCTCTGGGGCAAGAATGTCAGAAACTGTAAAAGTAAAAATTTGTGTATGTGAATTGGACAGGAAATATTTTTCACTCCCTCACACCTCTTATGTCACTACTCTCAGTTCTCTGGCAAACGGTCATTACAGAAAGAGAAAACTGTTAGACAAAGCGGGGCGTTTGATAGTGGATGCGTACCCAGCCGGCTATTCTTGTGATAAAAAGGGCACAAGGTGCTGAGTACTATATCTGAGCACTCTCTGCACTTTGCAGGATTGTGTCCATTCTACAGAACATCTTCTTGGGTTTCAGACATAAACTTGCTATTCACCAACTTGCTTGTATAAATTATTTGGCAAAGGAAAAAGATTCCTGGGAAGGTCAGTGGTCAAGCTCTCTTCTGGAGCCTTGTAGTAGGAGATTTAATCATGTTCCTGGCTTGGTGTGTTTGATACCCTGCCCTCCTCCTTCCTGGAATGGCAACTCACTTTACATCTAGATTATATATTTCATACTATAGTCTGGGGATGAATAAAGCTAAGTTAAATATTTCTATGACTAGGCCCTACAACAAAGACTATATTACATTTTAAAAAATATATCATAGCATTTGCCTTAGACAGCCTGAAAAGAATCTTGACATGTATTGCATGGCTCATGAATTTATCCAAAGGGGCATTTAAACAAAAATATAATAGCCTTACTATGTCTAATTTTCCTACTCTTTTACCTTCTAACCTGAATGGAGTTGAATATTTCTACTTTGCACCATAGAACAGATGGATCAACAAAACACATCTTTAATGCATGGGCCAAACTCTCTGTTTGCCTACTCGATTGACTGCTATGGCATTAGAGCAGCAGAGAATTTATCCCTCGAAACAGTTGCGAGCTTTACAAGATTCTTTCAGGTAAATACTTTGTGAAAGAAGGTCTTTTTATTCTTTTGTTTGGATTTTTGTTATAGATCAACACAAATCATATGGATGAAAAATGACAATACATAAACATGTTGACTTGAGAGTTGATTAAAGAATGGGACAAGTGAGCTATAAAGCAGTTGTAGGTTCTATGGAAAGATCATTAAAGTTTTTCATAAGCATGTCCAAGCTGGTAAAAGTGTTTTCTAGATTCAGATGAATCTTTAAGCACAACCAAAGTAGTGCGTTGTTCAATTTGTACATATCTACCAAGAACTGGATTTTTTCTGTGCATCTGAGATTTTGCCAAAATTGTAGCTGAAATAAAAAAGGTTTTGTTTCGGAAGGACTATAAAGAGACAATGTCCATCAGCATTATTAACATACCTGTGCATTAGTGAGATAGTGATGAGATTGGGATTTCTTTTGTGGACCACTGTGCAAACCAGGCTCTCTGAGATTAAATAAAAATAAAGAAAGGAACAATACAAAACACAAAACAAAGTATGCAAAAGGTCTGGCACACTGTAGACCATACACTGCTGTACATGGCAATACAAAACACGATCTGTAAATATAAACTGAGTCCATCAGGTATGCTATACAGTACTTTAGTAATAACAGACAGTTGAAAATAGTTTCCCCTTAACAGCAAAATTAATTTTAGAGGGGAAACAAAAAGGTGAAGTCTTATCCTGGAAAACAGCAAGAGGTAATATATCTAGGAGCTAAAATTTTCTTTGGCATGGTAGAAGGGGAGAATTGAGTTTGCCAACCTATCTATATGGTTTCACTCTACTGGGGCCAGTGCAATGTTATTTTGCACATTCTATTGGTTAGATAAAGTTGTTTTGTTTTTCATTATGCCTTCATATAAATATTTTATTCAATATGTTGCATCTGTGTATACAACAAATGATGATAAACACAAACTGTACAATGCAAACAACCTTTTTGCATATATGTATGTAAATTTAGTAATACATACCAACAGTTCTTGATACGCATAGCCTACTACATGCAGTTCATAATTGCCATCCTCTTCCCATGCAACAGATGAGACAAGAGACAAAATTAAAGGCGTAACCAAAGCATAAATAACAAAGACCTCTGTGCTCTACGTTTAAGCAGGCTTTAAAAGAAATTATTTTAAGAATTCCATTCACAGGATTAAACACCCTTACAGACAACCCATGTAAACAAAAATAAAACTGATATAATACACTTACAGTACATACTAGTCATTTACAAAAATAAATTCAGTCTTAATTGTAACTAGTCAACTGGTTTGCAGAGCAATAACTGCCTGAGATGTAGGGTTTCATGTTGAAAATGGTAATGAATATGGCCTTTGGACATAAATCCCAGAGAGCTGAAATTCAAAGGACCAGCTTGTGCTCTCTACATCCTCAGTGCATAGCTCAAGCAGTTCTATGGCACTGTCTCTCACCCTCTGGACCCTGCAGAGACACCTGGGTGCAGTCCAAATTCCAAGCTCGGCAGGCTGGAGATGCAGTGGCAGGAATGAGCATAGGCTCCCACACCAGCCTTGTGAAAATTAGACCCCAAAGATAACGCAGCTGTAATTATCTTCTCAACATAATGCCCCTTCCAAGCCCAAAAGGCGCTACAGCGGGAGTGGGGGGAGAGTGCAGGTAGGTTAGTGAGGCTCCAATGCCCCAACACTACCAGAGAGTAGCAGGGCAGAGTGCTACATTGGTAGTCCTGGCTTCCCACTGATCCCCCAGGTTTCAAGAGAGGGCTTCACAGCCTTTTTTTGGTCAGGGAGGGCACACAAGTCCCACCTATCGGGGGGGTGGGGTGGGGTGGTGATGAGCTGAGAGGCTCACCACAAGGAGGGGCTTCTCATGGAGATTGAAGGGATGAGCTGGACCAAAAGTTTCTTTATGCACATTTTGTCACAGCATTAAAGTAGCTTTATCTTTTTAAAAAATTCTTAAAAACAAACTTCACTTGGGTATGCGTCCCTCAGCTCTTTAAAAAGGCCAACCATAACCCACTTCTCTGTTTTAAACGGTATATAAACAAGGAACCCGAAACTGTCAGAAAAACTCATTTTGTAATATAGCAGCATTACAGTAACCTACTTGAACAATATGCTGTTACTTATTAAAAGAGAACCCCATATGAAAACCGTATAAGCATGAAGAGTTAATGTATAGAGAGTAGGTATTCAGCTAAGCAGGCCAGGAATTTGAAACAACTGGTGGCCTAAAATTATTTTGTAAGTAACTACACTTGCTAAAAAGGGACAGATGACTTTTGTCACCCTTAAACATCATAACAGCAAGAGGCCAATAGAGTGCTGTCACACACAGTTTGCCACAACGCAGGTACAGTTTGCTCCTCGTCGCCCTTTCTGAGAACCAAGTACTTATTAAGTACACACAGCATAGCCTTATTTTAGTCTTTTGAAAGTATGCAACTAAGCATTTGAGATCATTACCTACGGTATTTAACACTAGAATAGCATCTTTGTTGTGTTGTCGGAAAAGTATTACCCATTTTATTTTTTTCTAAATTGGCTTCATCACAATTAACTGACACCCATGAAGTTGTCAACAGTATTTCTCATGAAACAACTGAACATGATCCAAGGACTCAGCCGTATAAAGGGTTTCCTCTAGTATAACGTATAGTATACAGAAAGCAAGGCCAAGGCACCTTTAGTCTAGCAATTTGGTGGGAACATCCTAAAAAGCTGGGTTAGAGGTACGTATGTACGTACTGGGATACTGGTGAAATACGCAGGACTGAACGCTGCATGCTGAGCTAAAAATAATTAAGTGTTTTCTACTATGTCCAGTTTTTAAAAAAAATGTAAACACCAAAACTATTAAAGTATAATTTGTAACTACCTTTTGCACTGGTGCTGCTAAAAAGAACACAACAACATTCTTGCCCATGCTTTGCTGAGTAAGAGTGTAAAACAGCCAAAATAATGACGGCATTAAATTCAGTTAATTAAAAACAGGAAAGGGTTATATCTGAAATGGATGTAGGTAGCACAATTCTTGTTAGTCTTAATTATTGTTTTTCAAATCATGAGAATTAGTAGGTGAAAAATAGCCTTAATTCAGGCCTACAAGGCCTACAGAGTTCTTTGGACCCACTTTCCCAAAAATTAGTGGGTCTTGCTCGCTGGGCAAGGCAAATGTTACCATTACCAGTAAGCCTGTGATATGTATAAAACACACACACACACAAAAAGAAACTATAGGGGGATGTCAAACACTTGTCTCAGAAAACTTTCTACTGGTCGTGTTTGACACTTTTCCCTCCATAATAACGCCAACCTCAGGAGCACGGCTTCTGCTACTAAAAGGTATTCACATTTCTCAATATTCTAAGTCAGAGACAATGATCCTATTCTTCAGTGATACAGGTTTGTGAAGGCTTCCTGATTCCCTGATTGCTTTCAGAACTAAGCCACTGGCATCACTTAGGTTTTAGAGAAACACCATCCCTGCAAAAGGTCACAGACAGTGGAGCAAGCAGCCTTGTAAAAAAAGGGAAGAGGAGAAATCCATAATAGCACAGGTTTACAGCGTCTAACTAGAAATTACTTGATATTATCTGTGTGCTACAAAATAGAACTTAAACACATGGATTTCGCTGAAACTGGACTCAAAAAGGGATTATGGGTAACTGTCAGCAGGCAAGGTATCAAGTGTACTTGTGAAGTATGTCATTCACATGAAGTGTCACAGTCACAGAAAAGATATTAAAAAGGCATTCCATATCTGGTAGGGCATTCCATGGTCTGAGTTTAGCTGGTTATCCAGGTGTCTTCTTGTTGTGGGAGGAGCTACATGTTGAGATTTATCCACTTGCAACAGTTTAGTTCAGAAACAGCAAAGAGCAAGTATTTACTTGCCTCAAGCTAATCCACAGACACTGAAGTAGGAGAGTCTGGCAAGGATAAATTGCTCAACTGTACTCAGGGCTCAATAAGTCACAACACCTGTGAGGATCTGGCTATGTCGTCTTACTCTTGTTAACTGGTTTACCGCCATTCATTATTGCAGATGCACTTGTGCTTTTACTTGGAGTTACCCCAGCCTTTGGCACTGTTTCTCCAACATCATGCAAGGATGGTTCTCGATACATGGCAACTGAAGGGAAAAGAAGAAAAAACTTCAGTAGGATTCATTTTCCTAGATTCCTAGGCCAGAAGAGATCTGTGACCTCCTGTATAATACAGACCATAGAACTTTCCCAACATAATTTTTAGAGCATATTTTCATATTATCCTTACAAGAACAAATGTTTTAATATTCTCTTTGTTCCTCTTTATGTGAAGGAGATGAACTACTTTGAAAAGGACACTCTGTTGTAAGCCACTAATATCTTTTTTCCACAATCCAAGTATCTCTTTTCCTCTGTCACCTGTGACTTTAATGTACAATAGGAAATTGTCCCTTTGTTTTTAAATGGATAATGTGACTTGTTTATAGAAGCTTCAGAAATGAAAAGGAATTGTTCTAGCTCAATTTGTACAATATGGAAGAATGAGCTGTGCAGCAAACACCCTCGGGCTTTGCACAGTCCTACTACAAAATAGTTCAATAGTCAAAACAGAATTTTCTGATTACATTTTAAGGATTCTTGATATTTAGTGGTGTACAGTAAGTTATTTCTTCATCAAAGGCCATGAGAATATTATTTTCAGTGTCAAAAACTAGAGTATCGATATTAGAATAAAGAACTATAACTTTCATGATGGAGATTTAATCAATCATTATTTAATTTTTCATATTCCTCTCACAGCCTGGTGAATAGATGGCATTTATTTTTCCCCCATAAATGGCTCACTGATGTATTCATAAAACTAAAACTTATAGAATGATTATATGAAGTGAAACAATGAGAGTACACCAGACTTGGTGTTTGTCAGTCTGTACGAAGTGTTTAGGAGGATTCCAGACAGCACACACAACAGCCTTTGTTCATCTAGTATTCATTTACTTTTCCCCAAGATTTCTTGTAATACGTTGCCAACAAACATGCCATAGCTCCTGATCTTTGCTGAAACTTGAAATGCGGAAAACTCCAAAACTAAATTATTAACTGAATCGATCAAAGAATTACGCTTAGCCCATTGGGCTTCACTAGGGTCCTAACAATTTTAAATCATTTGAGGAAAATACACATGTTCAGCTGCAAAGTACCTGCATTGAGCTGCCTTAATGACAAATGCTGTTGGATAATTCAATTTCATTTTCCACATCACTGAATCAGGTAATATTTGATTTCCACATAACTTGGGTAGCATTTATTTATATCAGAGCAACGTTAAAAAAGAGGTGTCAAGCAGGCAAAAGAATTAATCATCGCACAAAAATTCTTGGCAAAGTGACGTGCTGCTGTAGAGAGCACAATCCCATCTTCCCTGGACTAATTAGAAGAGGAGGCAATAACACCAAAGCAGTGACCTTGATCTTCAATGCACAGAAGTTTCATAATAGATATGACAGGCCTATAACATCCTTAGCTAATCATGTACTTCGCTTGTTCTGACATTTGCAATGACAATCTAAATCTTTTTATGGCTTTTGAAAGTTTAAAATTAAATTTCTTCTCCAGAGTACATAATACGGAGGATGATCTATGTCTTTGGAGTGCACACCCATAATTGTTTGCTGATTAATTAGGAACAGGATGAAATCGCAATGTGACCTACAAAAATATTAAGTTAAACACCATATGATAGCAATATACAATAAAAGAATTACATAGTATAGCTGGAGTCTTTGATGAGTCTTTTGGGCAACATAAGTAACTTATTCTAAGCATTCCCTAAAGTCTTTTGATAAAGAGTCTGACCATACAAATATTAATTACTGTAACGGAAAAACCACTTCTTCCTTAAGCTGTATGCACTGTGGTTGCTATTTTTTAAATTATTGTGGCAATTTTTCCTAATAAAAGTCTTCAAATAGACAGGGTTAAGTTCATATGTGGGGACTGACACGTATAGGTAAGATGCGTTGAAACTCTGAAAGTTTTAAAGGCCACCTGAACTGTGAAGGATTGGAAAAAACAAACAAATCAGCATAAGAGGAGATGTGATGTTAAAGCCAGTCACCTAGAGCTGTTAGATTTTCATTACATAGAGGAAGAGAGTCCTAACACATTTAACACACGCTTTAGGTTTGAAATTCCTGAAAACCTTCCACATCTTGTAAACCTCAGATACCTGTAACGTTAAAAAACACGACACTGCTGACAAAACCATTTCTCAGAAAGGTGTGGGGTTTTTTGTTTTGTTTTTTAAAGATGTTACCTAACGAGACACTTTTTGGCACTACTGAGGCTATAAGCAACAATCTGGATCAAACTGAATGAGGTGTGGAGTGTAAATAGGACAAGACAACAAACAAGCCCAAGTGAAAAAGTCTTGGAGAATAAGTAGGACAAACAAACAATTCCATATTCAAGACAAATTAACACATCTGCAACATCAGTTTAGTATATAAGGTTAGCATGACTAAAGATGTTATTTGTTGTTCCCCTTTCCTAACCTAGCATAATAGCTGACATACACAAAGGACGTACCATACATCAGCTGACTCAATCATGCAGTTTGTAATAAGACCTTTGAGTTTTCTGTTAGAATGCTCTGAAATTGGAATGCTGACATTTCCTCTACTCCATTCATAACTCCAATTTCCTTAAGTATACATTATTGTACAGAGCCACTCATGCTGGTTCTTGAAAGGAATATATTCTCACTGCAAAACTGACACCAACTTTTTGCTTCTATCAGAAGAATATTTTAAAAACAGCACAATGCACTTTAACAATAGATTTTCTTGCTAATAAGATGACCTCTTAATCCTATGAAAGTGTGTTTGACATATGCTCTTTCTAGGACACACCATGGTGATGAAGCACAAAACACTCATGAATCCTAGGAACTGCCATATGGAATGGTCATTGGGTGAGTGTCAAGTCCATTCAGAAATTATATGAAAGAACCCCTTCCCCCTCTTTTTGTGGTATTGCCATCTTAAAGGCAGGTATGTTTTGAAATTTCAGCGTATCTGGCTGTGATGGCCCAAAACTCACCTTCCAATGGCTTGGGTAGAAAATGAGCTGCTGGTTTTGTTTTCTTCACTCTGTTTCCTTTCATGACCTGCCCTTCCTTATTGAGCCCCAGGAACCAGGCCCTACCAGACTCTTGTTGTCTGTAGAGCATGGATGAGTAGATTACATAATAATTTTCAAAAACGGACTCCTTAAACTTGCACTCCGGTGTAAAAAGTTCCTGTGGGAGAAAGGGTAAATATTAGAGCATATCCCAAAAGAGCCATGGCTGGTGGTGATAGTTCCCTTCCCCGGATAATGTACTAGGGTTAGTATGGGAGACGGTGTGGTTCAGTGAACAGGGCAACTTGCAGAACAGTTTTGCAACTGAACCCTTTAATTCTAATAGTTATGGTGTCCACAGCCAAAACATAATGATTTACAGGATGTGAAAAGTCTTATCTGTTAGGCACACAACTGACATCCTTCTGTCACTAACATTTCTTTCCCAACCATTTACAGACTGGTGCATTTGTACCAGCATGTAGAACCTATAAACACAGTTTCTATAAGAACCACGAACATGATATAGGAAATCCCTAGACTGCTGCTTCTCCTTTGCCACAGGATTTCAGGCTTCCATCAAACCATTCCAAGAATTTAAGAAGGTAGCTGTTTGTGATGCCCTCCTTTCTTCTTCCAGTGATTCCAAGTCACGGACAAGGAGAATCAAAGGCAAATCAAAAGACAGATTGAAGTGCCAGAGGAAGTGACTGTTACACATTTGTGCCATTCAACATATTATTGTATCTTATTGGGCATTTTCCTAGGCTGCTGAAACAACAAAGGAAGATAATCAGGAAGTTAGGAGCCAAAACACCGTTGAGGATTGGGGCCAAAATGCTTACACAAAGCTGCTAATCTCTTGCTTGAATATACATGCTGTTCCCTGTTTGAATAAACATGCACCCCCAGCCCAGTGCATTCCTCCCCAATAGCCTGCTTCCCTGTAAACCTAGACCACCAGAAAACACCACCATTTGTTTTCTGTATTACAAGCCAGTACATTTATCTTTGCTCCCCTTAACTGAAGAAGAAAAAGGTCAGCACTTTTGCTTCACGAAAAAAGGACCTGAACCAGGCTTGGCTGAAAAATGCTGAAGAGAGTGGGTGATTTTTTAAAAATTTTTTTAAAAGGCCTGAAGTTAACCTGTCAGTTAATCTTGGGCTCTAGAAAGCATGTTATGATTTTGTTTTATATGTAACCACTTGTTTTCAATATTCTTATTCATTATAACTTGAATCTCTGTTCTTTGACAATAAATTGAGTCTTTTCCCCCCACTATAAATATATCTCAGTATGTTAGTGTTAAGCAAAGTGCTGGATTTGAACTGCATCTTGCACGCTGGTGTGTGCCCTGCTTTGGGAACAGCAGCCTGGTGATTCTGTGAGTGTTCAGTGGATAAGGGGCTGGCCACTGCAGTGAACTAACTCTCTGAGTATTTGGGGGTTGGTGTGTGCCTTTTGCTATCTGTAAAAAGAAAGAGAAGCCTGTGTAGGCCTGGCAGCTAGTGCTTGTGCTCTCACAGGTTGGTGGCTTTAGGGAGCTGTTTCACAGCAGGCACAGACAAGACACCTGCCTGCTCAGGCGTTGAGGTGCCTCCCACAGCCTGGGGAACATCCAACTTTCCTAACTAGGTTTTCAGGTATTACAGTGAGGGACGTCACTATAACTAGACAGAAATTGCAAACCACTTGGTTTGAGGAGACCTGCATTCTATTCTTGACACTGATGCTCACTTGCTGAGTGGCCTTGGACAAATCAGTGCCTTTTTAAAGCTCTTTGAGGTCTTCAGAGGAATGCAAATGCAAAATACTATTATTATTAATTTGTATTATGGTAGCATGAAGATGCTGTGGCCCCACTGTGCGGGGCATCGTACACATATATCACAGAAACAGGCCCAGCCCTGAAGAGTTTGCTTGCACTCTACATGTAAGGCTAAAGACAATGGGAAGTTAAAAGAAACAGCTGAAGAGAAGCACAAGGAAAGAATGAGAAGACGCTGGTCAGCACGAAAAGTAGCAGTCATGGAAAATCACTTGCCCAACAATGGCTGAGTTTTTTGAAGGCCTCATGGTAGAGAAGGTAAATGGAGATATATGAAGGAGGGCAATGGGGTGATTTTCAGCCCCTCCCAAGCATAAGGGCTGGCAGAGAAGAAAATGTTAATTTTTTTATTAAAACATTTTTAAATGGGCAATCAAGGCAGGCATCTTTTGTGGAAAGAAGGTGGGGGTGACATCTTGATACCATATAAGGGATTATAGGTATAGTGGGGAATAGACTGTGACGGCCTTTAACAGTGAAGACAAATAGTTTGCATCTGATGCGGTGAATAAGGTGGAGTTAGTGGAGATACACAATGAGGACAGTGACATGGTCAAAGTGGTGCTGCAGGAAAAGATGTAAGTGGACCAGGATAGCATTTAGCAAGGCCAGGGAAACGGATATTGCAGTAGTCATTATTATAAAGGACTGGTGACACCCTGAATATCGCCACCCTCACCAGCATCACTCGCCTCTTGTCTGGCCTGAGCTTCAGTCTTTTTGCTTTCTGACCTTGGTCATATAATGGGAAAGTAAAAACCACCTGGGCACCAATGAAATCTAGAGCTGCATGCTAGCTGCAGACTGTCTCACTATCTCGCCTAGTAGCATCCTGCACATTAAGTGGGAGGTGGGAAAATACATAGGGCTTCACAGGAGGGAATGCTTGGTACAGTGGAGTGTCGAAAGTACTGAAGTACTTTCCTGATTAGGGATGGACCTAAGCATGTGTTTAAATGCTTTGCTGTAGTGGTGCCTCAGAGAGTCAGCATGGACACACAACTTCTTAACAAGAAATCATGAACAAGCAAGACAGGCAGAACTTCCATTCTGTGCCCAAAGCTGTCAGACTGAAAGAGGTTGAGGCAATAGGAGGTTCCCACAGAATTCCTTGCTGCTTCTCAATGACTTCACCCAAAAAGAGAAGGTTGGAGACAAAGCAATAAATGGTGAAACTCCAACATTCATAGCCTACATCTTCAAGCAAGAGCATAACCTCTCCCTTGAGGGAAGTTGGCACTCTGTATTCGGAGAGTCATCAAAAACGGTCCCACTACTTCCCTACTAGATTTTATTAGTCAAAGAACATCTCAGACAATCCAATGGTTGTTCTGCTGGTCTGGAGAGCCTGAGTTAAACTACATAAGTAATCTTCCACATGGATACTGACATTGCTTAAGATAACAAGCATTGGTAACGATTTGGACAAATAACAATAAAACCAATTTCTTATATAATGGTTTCATCAGTAGATTTAAAAAAGGTTCACAACCCTTAACGCATTTATCCTCACAACAGCCCTGTGAGATAGAGAAGCATTATTATCCCCATTTGACAGATGGCGAACTGAAGCAAACAGACAGACCAAGTGACCTGCCCAAAGTCACAAACAGGAAGTCCACGGCAGAGCAGGACATCCCAAAAGCCCAGGAAACTGGGACAGGAAATCCAAGTTCTAGAAGAGGTATCAGAATATAAATTTAAACCACCATCTTCTGTTAACTTTCACTTTTTTAAAAGGACCGGATGACATAAATATCACTACTTAAGTACAGAAGAGCTGACATACCGTGTCAGACCATGATCCAAGTTGCCCAGTCTCCGACAGTGGCCCATACCAGAGCTTCAGGGGAAGGGTACATAACAGAGCAATTATGGACTGAGCCATCCCTGTCTTCCACTCCCAGTTTCTGGTAGTCACAGGTGTAAGGTTGCCCCCGTTATAGGGTTACATCCCTGAGCATCCTTCTTAATAGCCATTGATAGACCTATCCTCAATGAATTTATCCACATCTTTTTGCACATTGGTCACAGCAATGAGTTCCACAGGTTAGTTAGCCTCCTGTTTGTATTAAGCCTGCTGCATATTAATTTCATTAGGTGACCCTTGGGGCTTTTTTGTACTGTATTCACTTTTTCCACACCATTCAGGATTTTACGGACCTCTGTCATATTCCCCACTTAGTCATCTCTTTTCTGAGATGAACAGGCCTACTCTTTTCAATCTCTCCTCATATGGAAGCCATTCCATATCCTTGGTCGTCTTTGTTGCCCTTATCTGAACCTTTTCCAGTTCCGCTATATCCTTTTTGAGATGCAACGAACAGAACTGCACACAGTATTCAAGGAGTGGATATGGATTTATAGAGTGGCATTATGATATTTTCCGTCCTATTTTCTACCCCTTTCCTAATAATTCCTAACTTACTGTTAGCCTTTTTGACTGCTATTATGCATTGAGTGGAAGTTTTCAGAGAGCTATCCTCTGTGACTAAAGCTTTCTTTCTTGGGTAGTAACATTTAATTTAGAACTTATCGTTGTATATGTTTAGCTGGGATTATTTTGTCCAATGTGCCTCACTTTGCCTTTATCAGCATTGAATTGAATCAGCATTGCCATTTTGTTGCCCAGTCACTCAATATAGCTTGTGTAACTTCCGTCGACTGCTGTGCTTCCCTTCTGCATGCTGTCTACACTGCACTGTGCTGACGGGAACTGTGTTCCCATCAACGCAGCGCTATGCCACTGGAGGAGGTGAATTACCAGCGTCGACTTCCTGATCAGTTGAGTGGGACTACACTGACCGCTCAATTGATCCAGAAAGATTGATCTGACAGCAGTGACTTTGCGGCCGTCAGTACAGACATACCCTGGCTCACCCCTGTTTATCCACATCCTTGTAGTTTCCCTCAAAGAATTCTAGTAGATTTATGAGGCTTGATTTCCCTTTACAAAATCCACGTTGATTCTTCCCCAACAAATCAGATTTATCTATGTATCTGATGATTCTCTTCTTTACTGTAGTTTCTACCAATTTGTCAGGCACTGAAGTTAGATTTACCAGCCTGTAATTGCTAGAATCTTCTCTGGAGCCCATTTTAAAAATCAGCATTACATCAGCTACCTCCTGTCATCTGGTACAGAGGCTGATTTTAATGATAGATAAATTTCCATAGGCTACAAATTTCAGATATGAAATTGCAGAACTAGTAACTGTAGTTACTATCAACTAATTCAGACAAAATAAATCATGTAAATCAATGCTCTTATTAGGCTAGGATTTTAACTATCAGTGATGTTAATGCTGATACTTCTGATAAATAATGATTCTTTTGTTCAGGTACATATATCAGTTCCTGCAATACAGTCACGTATAACAAACACCTAACCTGCATATGACAGAAACTAGCAAAGATCATTGGAAAGATTCCCCGGTATTTAAGATGGTATTGATTGCAACATGAATTTGGTTTCACCCTGTTATGAGATTGAAACAGAATATATAGCCCCATGGCTTAAAAACTATCTTGTTTCATAATAAAAAAGGGCTGCTTTGTTAACAACAGCCAGCAGCCGTGCCGATATCACATTAAAATATGATAGGTAGATTAGATCGAATGGTGTTTGATGTGAAAGGCAACGCACATATTCACCAGTTCCCCAAACTGATTGTTTGCAAGTCCAAACAAGGATGCCAACTGAGAACCTAATTGGGAAAAGGTGGAACAAGTGGGGAAAACGTCATAAATAAATAAATAAATCTACTTTTACAAATTTCCACACCATCCACATATAAACAATATCGTCACATCACAAGTGATACATAGGCAAGGTAATGTCTATTTTGTTTTTCCATTTTTCTGATCAGCAGCCAGCATTCAGAATCACCAACCAGGGGGAAGTTGTTACGTGTCACGTAAGCAGTTATCCGCATTACTCATGACGAAGGTTAAGATTCATTCACGGGTATTTTTAGTAAGTCAGGGACAGGTCACAGGCAATAAACCAAATTATCAGAAACTGTGACCTGTCCCTGACTGTTGCTAAAAATGCCTTGGAAGAGGAGGGAAAAGAGAGCTGAAGGGGGCTTGCAGCTGCTCTAGCCCCACTGTTCCAATGGGCTGGCCAGCTGATCAGTTGTTTGGCATCAGGCCTCAGGGCTGACAGCTGCTCCAGCCCTGCCCCAGAAGTCATGGAGGTCCCAGAAAGTCACAGAATCTGGGACTTCTATGCCCAAATCCTATCCTTACACAAGACCCTCATTATAAAACTCTAAGACTTCGATGCATGGCTTTTTGATATATTCACAGGCTATCCAGCTTGACTTCCAAATAAAGCAACCCTGATTAGAATTACCCCTACAACAGAGAAATGAAATGAGGCGGTCAGCTCTTGAGAGAAAATATTAAGTTGATTGTATAAGGTTGTGATTCTATGATGTGAGGGAATATGAAAGACGACTTAGTGAAGCAGCTTTGAAAAGGCAACTAATGTTTGAGGGTAGGTCTCACAAACCTGCCTACATGACGTTTGAATTGCAGGAAAAGAGATGACTATCTCAAGGAATAGAAGAAAAATGAAGCTTAAAAATATTGGGGTCAGATTTGCAAAGTTTGGATACCCAGCTGAACTTTCACAGGACTGTTGGATTTTTGGCTGACACTCATCTCTGACAAAAAAACAAATACAGTCAATTTTCATGTCATTCAGCTCAGATGTCCTGTCTTCTTCTCAGAGCACAAGAAAAGGTCATTGCCTAGTTTTCTCTAGGACTTTAGCAGTTGCAGAGATAAATCATTTTAAAGCTGCAGTATAAACACCAACCAGAACTGTTCCCTGTCAAATATAAAAACATCTCTTGACTCATTTGTACCATCTCTGACTAACGAATTCTGGTAGGAATGAAACAGACGCATAGCCTAAGGGCATGTCTACACTGCAATGTAAGCATGTCGCAGGGAACCTACCAGGCGATCCTCACGGCCTGGCTAGTTCTGATAGTTTCAGTCACAAACACACAGCGGGTTGTTTATCTTTCACTGAGGTCTGTATTTATTCCTCTCTTATATAGTAATATCCTGCAATACAGGTTTATGGCAAGGCTAGGCTTCCCTGTAACTCTCACCACCCATCCCTGAATCGCCCACTGAGCTGCCCTTTCCTTCCTGTTTCCTCCCCTTATATTTTCCCCAATTACCTTGTTAGCTCAGTGATTGTCACCTAGGTGCTTATAATCCCTCAACAGAAAGTGTATATCTTTCCTCAGCTGGACTTGCAGCCGCACAGCCTTAGTGCCCTGGGTGATCAATCGTATTCGCACCCCTGAGAGGCGATGCCTGGGGAGGGTATGCAGGGTCACGTGCTGCCACAGATTTCTGCCTCCCATTTAACACAGAGGTTTTCAAACTGTGGGGCATCCCTCCTTAAGGGGACACATCCCACAGTTTGAAAACGGTTGCCTCCTGCCAGGAGCTGGCAGATTAGAAACTGGTGGGAGCCGTCTGGCCCGCTAGAGCCCCTGGCTCTCCATGCTGCGGGAGCCGGGATGGTTACCCGGCAGCTCTCCCTGCCCTGATCCCCAAACTGGCTGCCTCCACAGGCAGAGCAGGCAGCACAGCTCTGAGCTGCATCCCTGACACGCTTCTCTCCCCTGAAGGAGCCTGGTGCTGGCTGACACCCCCGGGAGCAGCCCCTGCCCAAGCAGCTTGGCTGCCATGAGATGCTCCCTGCAGTAGTCATACCCCTTGGGCATCTGCCTCTCAGCAGCCTGATCACACCCTGGTCGCTGCCTGGGGACTTGCCCTTGCAGCCGGGTCACTCTCCCCACATTCCCTGTGTGCAGAGCGGCACCGCGTCTTGCTCCCCTGGGCTGTCTGCTACAGCCCCATGGCTGCCGGGCTCACGGTCACACAACCTGAGCTCTGAGCTCAGCCACGCAAGCCCAGCGCCTCGCCCAGACGCTCGGGGTAGGTGGCTGCTGGCAGGGCAGACTCTCTCCTGCCAGCTCCGGAAACCAAGGCTGTGAGAATGGCGGGAACCGCAGGGTTATTGCAAGTTTCCAAATAGAGGACACTGCCGGGGCAGGGGCAGGAGGGGGTAATCTTTGGGGTGCTGGATGTCTGTGTACTGGGAAGGGTGTCTGTGGGTGTTGGAGGGGGTATTTGGAGGGGTGCCTGCAGCATGGTACCCTCTAGAGGTGGGCTGCCAATGCTGGGGGGGATGGGTCGGCTTAACAGGGGAGTCCCAGCTGCTGCAGCTGCCGAGGGGATACTGCATGCGGAATTCCTGCTTTCCCCCCATTCCCCTACCCGCTTCTCTTCCCCATCCCATCCCCCTTCTTTACTGTCTTCTCCCCCTATCTCCCTCTTACATCTCCTTCTCCTTGCCTGTTCTCTGTCCCATATCCACCTTCCCCCCCGTGGGCACTCACCATGGTATAGAAAACAGGATGGTGGCCGTAGAGGGCACCCAGCACACCTAGAAGAGGAGAGCGTACTGGCACTGGGACCCAGGAGGCGGCATCCAGCTGCAGAGGCACTGACCACCTGGCGGAAGCATCTCCATATCATCCTCTCCGCTCCCAGCCTCTGTTTGGGGGAGCTGTGTTCCCCCCCATCTATGTCCATGGACTCCAGTCTATGCTGCTGCATCCAATCCTGCGTGGTGGGAGGGACCCATCCTGTGCTGACCCATTTTTTGCATCCCCACCAGCTCTGCGCCCTGGGCAGCTGCCCCTCTTGCCCTGCCCTAGTTATGGCCCTGTGCAGCCTTCTCCGGGCTGCAGCAATGTTAGTGATCAGGGGACTGCTGATCGCTCCCTGTCACAAAGTCTGAACTTCAGCCCAGGCTCAAGGCTAACCTTCCCGCCACTTACATCTACACTGAAACTGCACTAACCCAGGGCTCAGACCCAGGATCCCAAACAAGTCAAGTCAAGCCAGGACCCAGGGTCTGAGACCTACTGCTTTGCAATGTAGCCACAGCCCCTCTTGACTTGGGTCCCAAGAGTCAGCTGGACCATGGGACCAGTTGTCCATGGGGCAACTTCCTTAGTCCTCTCCATCCCACTAATGTGCAATGCACTATATTGAAAACAGAAGCTAATGCTCCTTTGCGAGCATCAGCGGCTTAGGTCAACATCAACCCATCCTCTTCTGATCACTGATCTGCAAGCATGCTGTTAGAGAGCATCCTGGATTTGCAATGGAGAACAAACCTATGAAGCCTTTTGCAAAATGGGCTGCTTCAAACTTCCTGTAACGTGTAGGGTGGGCAGTAAAGTTTTCCCACAGCCCACCACAGTTCTAGGGTAGGAATGGCCACATTTGAGAGGGGAGGGGAGAGATGGGGAAGTGCCCTAGGGACTCTGGGATACGGTTACTTTGACTTGGGTGTGCGCACTGCAATGTAGATACCAGTGCCCTAGGTTTGATCATAAATCAGAAAATTCTTAAGCTAGGGTTAAAATACAATGTAGATGCTCAAGCCCAAGGTTTCCTAACACAGGTCGGCTGACTCAAGTCCTAGTAACTCTGGGCTTAAATTACAGTGTAGACATACCCTAAGAAAACAATAACAGGGCAGGCCGTATGTGCATTGTGGGCAACAGTGGCTTGTGCTATAGGGAAGGGATTTTTCACAGAAAAAACAGTAAGCAATCTGATCTGTCTCACTCAATCACTTCTATTCAGGCAACCAGCTTGTAGATAGCACCATGCTCTATGCTGGAAAAGGTCAGTACCAAGGAAAAATAGGTCACAGGCCAAAAGGATAGACAAAGAAATTAACTTCAGGAAAAAGCCACTAATAGAAGGAAGAGAAGGAAATCTCATTTAGAGTATGTCTACACTTCAAAACAAAGCATAACCAAAACCAGCAACAAAACACAACCAAAAATAACCTCCCATGCAGCCTCAAGTCTCAGACCCTGAATTTGAAGTTACATCGATCTAAGCTCCGGTGTGGAGAGCACTATGTTGACAGGAAAGCGTCTCTTGCTGACGTAGCTATCTCCTCTTGCGGAGGCAGGAGTTATTAAGCCGACAGAGCTCTCTCCCGCCAGTTTACCGCATTTTCATCAGATGTGCTATGGAGGCTCAACCGCATCAGTGCAGTTGTGTTGCTGTAGCTGATGTAGCGTAGACGTAGCCCAACATGCCATTGGCTGCCATGACACTGCTCATTCTTCTTATGTAAAATTGAAAGTCCTGTAGCACCTTAAAGACTAACAAATTTCTGCCAGCATAAGCTCTCATGGGGTGCAACCCACTTCGTCAGATGCTTATTCCTTTCTCTATCCTGGGTCAGTCTAGTCTATTTAGATTGTAAACTCTTTGGGGCAGGAAACATCTACTTCCCTGTGTTTGTACAGTGCCTGGCACAGCTGGCCCCATTCCTGGTTGGCCTGCAGGCACAACCACAATAAACAGTATCTGCAGGCTACAGTACAGAGTTTTGTTAACCTAGTGAGCCTTAACCACAAACAGTGGGCCAACTTCAGAGATGTTTGGCAAGGTGGTGTAAATTAGGCACTCAAAGCCCTATTTATACCCACTAAGTAATGTGTGAATTTATGTCAGAGTCTAAATTCATATAATTTACAAGCTGAGGAGCTAGCCTACTTTAACTTACACATTCCTATATTTGTTGTATTTGCTTTCCTTGCTACATCCCTTCTTCTGGCCCTGCAGTTCATACGTTACACTAGCTTAAGAGTAAACAGTCACTCAATAGATATGAATCCAGATGTGCCTAAGTATTCAGAGATGTGCTGGCAAAATCATTCCTTTTCTTGGTATAAGCTGCATCTCTACCAGGGGGGTTGCTGTCAGCCCTGTACCAGCATAGCTATGCTGGCAAAGGATCTGTGGTGTAGACAAGCCCAAAGATTGGTATAACGTACCTATTTGGTTGGCTTGGAAAAGGTGTAAATTGCATCAGTGTAGGATGCTCATTTTAGTTTGACCTGGTGTACATATCAGACAAGCTGCTGATGTCCAGTAGTTATTGTAACTAAGAAGTGGATTTATTAGTAGGTTACTGAAATCACTGACTCTGAGATTAGGAAATGCCAGCTCCTGTTTATAGCAATGACACATTTCAGAAGAAATCCAAGCATCCCTTGCCTCTGTTATTGTCTCTCTCTTTGCCTAACCTTTGGCTGCTGACAGTGAAGAGCTTGTATGGGTACTGGACACCTCTCCCTCACTTCCTGTGACATTATCCAATGGGACCTCTAGGGCATTCTTTGGGCTGAGGCCAAGTCTCTTAGATTGCCCACCATCCTTGGGGCCATCTGAGCTCAGGAAAGCGAGCAACATACCTCTTCCCCACGAATCCACTAACATGCTGGGGGACGGCTCCCTCCTCCTCACGTGGAGAAAATGCGTACCTTGAGTAGACCAGCTTTTGCCTTTTAAAACCTTTAGCACCATGTGAGGTGACTCCTCCTTTGCCAGCTTCCCCACATGAGCACAGACCCCTGTCCAGTGACTCCCTTGTCAAGGTGCCTGTTAAACCAGTTCTTCTGGGCAGTGATTAGTCTTTTGTCTAAAGTAAATAGATTTCCAATCTTTGGTACTTATGAGCCAACTGCCCTATACTGTAATTCTTTTGCTATCGGCTTTAGAATCCTCAACCCAATGCGGACACAAAAAGAGCATAGAGTAGGCACACAGCTGCACGTTCAAAATGGAGTTTTCGGCCTGACACAGACACACAGGGATCATGATTTCACAGAGAATTCATAGATTGTACAGACATATTCCCAGTTCATCAAAGATGCTCATTAACTGTCCTCGCTGGGAGCATACTGATGATACTGGAGCAGTTTGATTCTGTTAGCTAGCAACCTAAAACAACTGAGACGAGATGTACAGTCAGACAACTTAATTCTTCTAATCTACATCTGAGGAATGGTGGTTATGTAAGGAAAGAGAGGGGTTTGCGTTTTTTAAAATCTATAACTCTTTAATACTAGGAGTCTTTAAATAAATCCTATTGCTTTTCAGCAGAATTCAATATACAACACTGCATGCAGTATGTTTCTGCAAACAGGCTTAGCTGTCGTGAGTGCATTTCAAAGAAAGCAATGAGATTTTGTATGAGATTAGTTCTAGTGTTGCCTGGCAATGAATTTGCATCACCTATATTCCTGAGAAATGGAAGAGAAAACAATTTTCATGTATGTCAAAATGACATTCAAACAATGCATTATCTGTTGACTTGAATGGTTGATTTCAAAGATTAATTCAGTCAGAAAATTTATCACTATAGACCTGTGTTGTAAAATTCTTGGAGACACAGAATGAGGGTCAAAGAGAATCCACGGTGCATAGTTCTACACAGAGGAGTAAATCCAGCCTCCTCTTCCTAAATGGCAGAGGAAACACAAGTCCAAACAGACAGGTTTGCCAATTGACATGGAGTTAAGGAGAACCATGCGAACAGTTGGCTGCAAGGAGACAGTTTTTGCCTTGTAAAAACTGCCTGATGATGTTACATAAAATATAAAAATAAGAGGTGAAAATGGCAAAATTTCAAAATCCATTGAAAACACACATCTTAAGCAGATTAGCTGAAGCTGAGAATCATTCTGCCATGCCATGAGAAGTGTACGCATCAACCACGCTGCCCACAGACAAAGAAATGGAAGGCCGACTGGATGGTTCAGGAGGCAGGTAGTAAGATTTAGAGTGTCATACCGAGAACATCGGTGCACACTTATCTCAAGTCAGTGACTGAAAGTTGGCACCTTCCATATCTGCTTATGGACTGTGAAATTACTTTGGTAGCCTCAGTCGCCTTTCCAAGAAACAGATGCATCACAAAAGCTAGCCCCATGCTTGTCCCTAATTGACAATTCTTTTTTGCAGTCTCTGTCTACGGCAGTGGTCCCCAAATTTTTTAGGTTGTGTCCCCACTTACCCATGTCTGTGCTCCCCCCCCCCCCGTGCCTCTACCTATACAGCCGAGGCTGGAAGTGGGGTTGGGGGCTGTGGCCACTGGGGCAGTGGCTGGGAGCAGGGGGCTGAGGTCTGGGGCCTAGGCTGGGAGGAGGGCTGGAGCAGCTGGGGGCTGAGTCAGGAACAGTGGCTGGGATCTGGGGGTCAAGGCTGGGCTGGGTGCCAGGGCCGAGGCCGTGGCCCCAGCCAGGTCTTGGGCTGGGGACTGAGGCTGCAAGAGGGGCCACAGCAGCCAGAGGCTTGGCTCACTGAGAGGAACAGCGGCTGGGGGCCAGGTGCCGAGCAAGGAGCAGCAGCCAGAGGTTAGGTGCTGAGCAAGGAGCAGCAGCTGGGGGCTGAAACTGAGGCCAGGGGCGGGACTGTGGCGGCCAGCAGCTGAGACGGAGAGCGGGGCCAGAAACTGGGGCTGGGAGCTGGGGGTGGGGCCAGGAGCCAAGGCCAGAGGGCAAGGCCAGAGCAGAGCTTTTTAGGGACCTCTAACCTAGAGACAAAGGACTGAACAGGGATTGAGTATGAAACACCGCAGAAAGCTTCCGGTGCCTCTACCGGTATAGTACCTGCTCTGTGAATAACAGAATTCACTCTCCAAGGTGTCAATACAGCATCTTTCAGAAGGAACAAATTCATGCACAACACAGTTTGCTTGTTTTAAATGACACCGTAATAATATGTAAGAAACTGCTCATGTCTGACTATAACGTGCTCTACAGATTAATACACGGAATCTTTCATTCACAAAAGACAAATCAGACACTCTAGAGGTGCGCAGGGCTTTGCCCATAAGTGATACCTAACCTTCTTTCATAAGGAGTATTAAGCAATTGAATTCATTTATCAATTTTAATTATTGAAATAATTCATAACACAACTATTTTCAAACAAAGCCTCAGTGAATGGAAAGTATTCTTCTGAAACAATCAGCAGAATAGGAGAGTGTACAATGCTTGGTTATGCCTGATCAAAAATTTTATTCCAAGAGACTTCAAACTGTGTTTTCACAGAAGTGATTGAACCCCTGCAGAGGTGAAGGATACTGAAAAAAAATAAAAAAAACAACACAGGAGCATGATCCCCTGGCATAGAAAAGAAAGATGGAACAGTATAAAGGTGACTAATTTTTTTTTTACCTTAAATCGTTCTAATTTATCCCAAATGATGAGAAGTTGAAGATGGCCATACCGTGCACACACATTTTTTGAGAATATTGGATTAGAAACCTGATTCACTTTCTAAAAATAGGACTTTTTAAAAAAACAAAATCTGTAGAACATTCTGGGGTTGAATGAATTACATATACCCCAGAGGGTGTGAAGGATCGTACTGCTCACTTAAGCCCAGATCACACATTTGCCAGGCCACTTATTCCCAGACCATTAGATGCACCTAAGCTCCAGTCAGCAGACCTCACAGGGAGACAAATATGACATTTCATTGGAACTCCCAGGGATTAGACTCCGAGCAGCCCTATTACTGATAGAATTTGTGTCAATCTGTAATGACCCCCATGGGTATTGCCAGAGTTTAGCATGTTCCAGCCATGCCCTCTCCTGCTCTGACACATCCCCTACACTAGGGGGTGAACTTGTAAAACTATCTAGGTAATTTATATCTGTTTAAGACCCCTTTATACTGCCAGAGAACAACTCATACTACCATGAGTGTTATTTGCCACCATTGTTGATATGTTAATAATAAAATACTTTTAAGAGCTATTATCAAACTTGTATGCCTAAAGTTAGGCATCTAAATCCATATACTTAGGCTTCTAAATAGCTATTTTAGATGCTTAAGGGCTAATTTGGGCACCTAACTTTAGGATGGTCAAGCTACTACAGGGGTTTTGCAGCTTGTGACTTTATCTTTCAGTGAGAATTCTGTATAAATCACTTTCTCTAACCTTTAAAGTGTGCAGCACAATTGCTTATGATGGCATTCAGTGGAACAACATTCACTCCCACTTGATCAGTTCATGCTAATACAGCTATTTTAAATTTAGAAATAAGTTTAAAAAAAAAAAAGCATTCACGCTTACTGGGAGATGGGCGGGCGGGGGGGGGGGGGGAGGAGACGACGACACGGACGACTCATTTGATTTGTCCAAACAATCACTGCCTCCTGGTATTGTAAGGATGAATATTGGAAGAATCCAATAGCAGGTATTTCATTTTCTGCTCTTACCAACAATAACAAAGAAGTGCAGTATTTGAGAAAAAAAATATCCTTCCTCTACCCACGTAGTGTCTATCTCTCGCTTGACACTTTACAGGCTCATGACTTTTGCAACACCCACAGTCTGCATATCTCTTAATGGAGTTCTCTAGTGTCTCAGTTTTATATCACTGCTAAACATAAGCTTGACACAAATCTAATTTACACTGCATTACAAAAAAGGATATAGATATAATTCTGAAATATTATTCCACTTGGAATATGCAAATAGAAATAAAAAACACTTAGGGTGATTATTGAAGGATTATAATTAACATTCTAATTACTCTGTCCTGTATTTCAAATAGAAGTTTGTCCAGAATTTTTACAGAAATGGAGTCCTTAATTAGACTGCAAATGTTGCACTAAGATGGACCAATGCAATTCAGGTGAATAATTACTCAGGTATGTGGTTAAAATCTTACCACATACTATCAGTGAATATATAATATGGTCCTCTTGGTATCCAAATCAGTGCAGTTACAAGGTATTAATTACACAAAAGTGATTGCCTGGGTTTGGATCAAGTAGTGTTTCATCAGCATTCAGCATCACTTAGGGGGAATCGATAACAGAAAAAGAGGGGGTAAAAAAGGGAAGCACTATGGAGGAAAAAGGTTTCATAATTTAATCTGAGGGAAGGAAGAGGATAAAAACAAAAACAAAAAACAAGCCATGCCACTGCTTACACTTATTGGAAATATATATATCCCTCCCAATTGATTTATATTTGTATCCATAATAACATATGTCCATTGCATAGGCTTCTGAGTATATATACCACAGATCAGTTAAAGAGCTCAATTTAAAATCAATAACAAATTCCAACAACTGGCCAAACACTGCCACAAACAGAACAAAGCTGCCACAATGCCACCACAATATGACAACCCAATTGCCTAACTTAGTTCTTTTCAGCAGGGCACTCCTTGACATCAGAGCTACCTCAGCCAAGAGCCGAAGTAAACAGATGGGCTTCATCCAAGCCCTGAAAAGCTGCAAAGTCTCTGGTGAAAAAACAAGAGCAGTTAAGTTCCAAAGTCACAGACCCTCTACTAAGGGCCTAGCTACAGTAGGGACTGTACATGGTAATATGTAAATTGTTGTCCCATAACCTGCAAATTATTCATAACTGAAAACCTGAAGCACGTTCCTAAAGCGCAGTGTAGAGCACAAAAGCTAGCACACATGAGGGCGTGGATATGTCCACACCTCTGCTGTGGCATGGTCCCCGTACCCATGCTACAATACAGTGTGGATGGGGGTTGGGACATGTACCAGATGAGGGATATCAATAGTCCTCCAGAGACATTCCCAAAATGCATTGATCACTTTGCTGCCTGACCCTTACTCAAAGATACAAAAGTCCCTGATCCCCTCATTGCCAGTGATATTAGCGACCTCTGCTGAGCACTCCAGAACAGTTCTCTGCTGAAATCTATTGTTCAATACAGGTGATCATGGTCCAAGAGCAGCTGCCTGATCTCCGGAGCACAAACAGATGCTGATCAATGTGTAGTCAGAGCACACTGTCCTCCATAACTTTGTCCATACTGATAGGAACATTTGCCCAGAGAGCAGAAGCAGTAGCAGAACCACATCATCTACAGTGACCAGATGCCCCGATTTTATAGGAACAGTCCCGATATTCAGGTCTTTGTCTTATATAGACACCTATTACCTCCTACCCCTGTCCCAATTTTTCACCCTAACATCTTCATGCACTTGCTCCATGTCTCCCAAGCAATCTGGCAGAGGGAAAAGAGGCCCGGGAGCTGCCATCACCAAATGTGTGAAGGAGGTGTACAATACCAGCAACACACTGCCAGGTGATTCCCAGAATGTTTCCCAGGATGCACAGGACTCTGGAATATTGCCTCTGAAACGGTAGTGCTACCCTCATGTACCGAAAAGGGGTAGATGCAGGTATATGTCTGTGTACATTATATACTCATAACGACCTCAACATATCTGGACAATTGGAATGAGTACGGGGTACACGTACTAGCAGTACATGTGCAAGTACCCAGGGAAGCATGCAAGTGTGGACATAGCCTAAGAATACTCGCCTATTCAAATTGCTGAATATTCAAATATATGGACATCGCATTCTTAGGTAACAAAGCTGCTCTTTGCCTCAGTATTCCCATATGTAAAATGTGGATCACCTTCATAAATAGCGCTGAGGCGCTGTGAAGAAATTTCTAAAAATGATAACTGTTCATATAGATTAAATTTATTGAAAAAATGACACTGCAAATGTTAAATAAGAGCACAAAGGTCAGATGTAGTTAAATCCTTAAATTTACTGTAGCACATTATGACTTCCACATTGCCCTCCTTCAGATCTCCTCTTAAAACCCACTTACGCCATGATGTCTCCAAAATTCTTGTAATTGGTTAGTCAGTTGGTATCCTGTTACAAATGCTTATCACACTGTTCAAAATTGTCTCATTTTTACTTTGTACTCCCTATCAGTTTGTTGCGTCCACCAGTCCTCTCTAGTCTTATACTTAAATTGATAGATTTTAAGCCCAGAAGAGGTCATTAGAATAATCTAGTCTGACCTACTGAAGAACACAGGCTGTAGAATTTCACTCAGCAATTTATGCATCAAGCCTGTAACTTCTGGTTGAGCTAGTCAAGAGCATATCTTTTAGTAAGATAGCCACTACTGATTTAAAAACTTGAAATCAGAATCCACCACAAATGGTTAATTGCCCTTGCCATTAAATATGTGTACCTTCTTTCTAGACTGAATTTAACTAGCTTCCCCTTCCAGAAAATCTTACTATAACTTTGTTAGATTAAAGAGCCCTCTACTGTCAGAAATCTTCTCACTGTACAAGTACCTATGGACAGTGACCAAGCTACTCTTAAACTTCTCTTGGGCCTGGTCTACACTGCTGGTGAAATTTGGCAGTAGTCGACTGGAGATACTCAAGCTACCCAGAGTAGCTTGCGTATCTCCTGTCGACTTCCTAACTTCTGGTTACCGTGCCGTCCCCACTACGCTGCGTGGATAGGAAATGCCTTCCAGTCAATGCAACATTACTCTTTTTGTGGAGGTGGATTAACGCGGTTGACTTCCTGATCAACTGAACAGGTCTCCACTTCCACTCAATCGATCCTGCTAAATAGATCTGTTGGTGCTGACTATGCTGCCATGAATCTAGATATATCCTTGGATACTCTAAAATGATGAAGCTTCTTTCGCCTCTCACAGGAAGATTACTTTAGATTGTAAGAATTTTGTGTTTATACAAAGCCTAAAGCATAATGGGTGATGAGATTTCTAAGTGTTAGCACAATACAATATGCATAATGAATAATAATAATGAATATTAAATAAAATAGATTTTATTTTTCATATATTTTTCTACTTGAACAAGAAAACAAATTGTAGGGGATGAAATCAAGGACAAAGAAACAGGGAAACAATATTCAATTTTACTTTTTAGTAATGTATTGTTCTAATAAATGTTTTTGTATTTGGTGCTAAATAAAGTATTCTATATTATAAGAATATTAATATTTTCTTACCTGCTTAGAATCTCTACCATGAATCTATTCTCAGCTCCAATGAGCAGGATGGCAAATAGATGGTGTATATTTCAAAGCTAACTAAAAGTACATTTGCATAATTTATAATCATGAATGTTTTATTTGTCTAAATAGAATATTTATTACTCTCATTTAGAAAATTACTTAATGAAACATAAAATGTTATGAACAATAATTTATTTTATTAAAATGAAAATCAAGAACATTCAGTTACTGTTATGGATAGGTTAATTTGAATTCAATATCTGTTGCTGGACATTATCTAATTCTTTCTGAAGCTAAGGAGATGCAAGTACTGAAATTACTTATAAAGCAATATTATTTTGTAGTGGAGAACAGAGAGGACTTACAATAGTTAGGAAATTACTTACCATATTTGTTGTACATGTAGTAAAGCAGTAGACTTAAAACTTTGCCAAATGCCTTGGATAACAAAGGCCCCAATCCTGAAAACACTTACACATACGAGTAATTTTTAAGTGGCCTAATTTAAGTTAATGGGCATTCTAACAACCTTTAAAGTGAAATATGTGTGTAGTTGTGTGCAGAGTCAGGGCCTAAATAGGCATTTACTGTTAGATTATCAGAGTGGTCTAGTAGACCGTGTATTTATAAAATAAGCACAGGAAAGATTTTGTATAAAGGGATAATGGAGGTAACCGCATCTATTTCTTGTCACTCGTAAAATTCACAAGTTTTAATGGTCATTGATGTACGGTATATTTTCTCATCTTACAATTTTATTTCTCTCTCTGAAACACAAATTGTATAAAAATGTCTGAAATCCAAATATAAAAAGGAGACCAAAATCGACTTATAGCTTTTTTAAAAGGAACCTGTCAAATGCTCCTTCACACTTGAAATGCTACACACAATGCTAACTTCATGCATATAACACTTGCCCTGCATGAGTAAGTTACCTATATACAAGCCAACCTAATTTCCTTCTTTGACAGGGTTATTGACCTATTAGATAGAGAAAGCAGTAGATGTGATATATCTTGATTTTACTAAGACTTTTGACACAGTCTCACATGACATTCTCATAGACAAACCAGGCAAGTGTAGTCTAGATGAAACTACTAGAAGGTGGGTGCACAACTGGCTGAAAGAGCATACCTGTATTCTAAGAGTACTTACAAATGGTTGCCTGTCAAACTCAGAAGGAATATCTAGTGTGGGCCTGCAGGGACCAATCCAATACCATTCAGTATTTTCATTAATGGGGTGGAGAGTATACTTCTAAAATTTTCATATAACACTAAAATGGAAGGCGTTACAGGCACATTGGAAGACAGGATTAGAAATCAGGATGACCTTGACAAATCAGGGAATTGGTCTGAAATCAACAAGATGAAATTCAGTAGGGACACATGCAAAGTACCACATTTACAAAGGGAAAAAAATCATATGCACAACTACAAAATAGGGAATAACTGGCTAGGTGGTAGCACTGCTGAAAATGATATGGGGCTTACAGTGGATCACAAATTAAGTATGAGCCAAAATGTGATGCAGTTGTGGAAAAGACGAATATTACCCTGGGGTGTATTAACAGGAGTGCTCTATGTAAGACGTATCTGTTCTGCCACACTTTAGAAAAGATGTGGATAAAACAGAAAGATAAAAAGATACTTTTAAAAGTCCTAGAAGGAAAAATTACACAAATTGGGTATGTTTAGTCTTGAGAAAAGAAGACTGAACTGAGAACCTGATAACAGTCTTCAAATATGATAAGGGCTGTTATCGAGATAATGGTGATCAAGCAAGTTAAAGTATGGGTTGGATGAATGGACTATAAAATGGATAGAGAATTGGCTAAAGCAAAGGGCTCAATGAGTAGTGATCAATGGCTCCATCTCTAGCTGGCAGCCGGTCACAAGCGGAGTGCCCCAGGGGTCAGTCCTGGGCCTGGTTTTGTTCAACATCTTCATTAATGATCTGGAGGATGGGGTAGATTGCACCCTCAGCAAGTTTGCAGATGACACTAAGCTAGGGGGAGTGGTAGATACCCTGGAAGGGAGGGCTAGGATACAGAAGAACCTAAACAAATTGGAGGATTGGGCCAAAAGAAATCTGATAAGGTTCAACAAGGACAAGTGCAGAGTCCTGCACTTAGGACAGAAGAATCTCATGCACAGCTACAGAATGGGGACTGACGAGCTAGGCAGCAGTTCTGCAGAAAAGGATCTGGGGGTTAGAGTGGATAAGAAGCTGGATATGAGTCAGCAGTGTGCTCTGGTTGCCGAGAAGGCTAATGGCATATCGGGCTGCATTAGTAAGAGCATTGACAGCAGATCGAGGGAAGTGATTATTCTCTTCTATTCGGCATTGGGTGAGGCGGCATTTGGAGTATTGTATCCAGTTTTGGGACCCCACTACAAAAAGGATGTGGACAAGTTGGAGAGAGTCCAGTGGAGGGCAACAAAAATGATAAGGGGGCTGGAGCACAAGACTTATGAGGAGAGGCTGGAGGAACTAGGCCTGTTTAGCCTGCAGAAGAGAAGAGTGAGGGGGGATTTGACAGCAGCCTTTAACTACATCCAGGGAGGATGGAGCTAGGCTGTTCACAGTGGTTGCAGATGACAGAATAAGGAGCAACTGTCTCAAGTTGCAGTGCGGGATGTCTAGGTTGAACATTAGGAAAAAGTTTATCACTAGGAGGGTGGTGAAGCATTGGAATGGGTTACCTAGGTAGGTGGTGGCTTCTCCATCTTTCGAGGTTTTTAAGTTGCGGCTTGACAAAATCCTCGCCAGGATGATTTAGCTGAGGATAGTCCTGCTTTGAGCAGGGGGTTGGACTAGATGACCTTCTGAGGTCCCTTCCAACTCTAATATTCTATGATTCTAATTGTTCTCCATGTTCACTGAAGGTAGGACAAGAAGTAATTGGCTTAATCTGCAGCAAGGGAAATTTGGTTAGATACCAGGAAAAACTTTTTTTTTTTTTTTTTTTTAACTATAAGGGTAGTTAAACTCTGAAATAGGCTTCCCTATCCCTGGAGGTTTTTAACAACAGGTTGGACAAACACCTGTCAGGGATGTTCTAGGTTTGCTTACTCTTCCTGTTCAGCATAGAAGGGTGCACGTGATCACTTCTTGAGGTCTCTTCCAGCCATACATTTCTACAATTCTATACATAATGTGTGTGACAGAGAATGGAACCAGATCACCTGTTCCTTAATAAACTAGAGATTAAAGTAGTTGCTCCAAGACTAGAATAAAAATAGCATGATAAAATCCAAAAGCCTCAGATTTTTAATCTGAAAAGTCCCATTCTAGCAGCCTATTATTATATATTTCCTCTGTTCTGGCTTTATTTCACCAGGCAATGCAATTTTTTTCATAAGAAATGGGTTTATCCTATTCCCGCTGCAGTCGATGGCAAAAATTCCAGAGACTTCAATGGTTCCAGAACTAGGCATTAGCTCATCCAGCAAGTGCATGAATTTAAGCATCTGAATAGACCCACTGAAATAAATGGGGTTACTTTCATACATAATTCTGTGCACATTCTTAAGTGTTTTGCTTGATCAGTGACTGTGCAGGTAGTTAGGAGGATTGAAGACAAGCAAAAATAGAGATACTTTAAACTTTCAAGGAATCCTGATACACTAAAGCACTGTAGTTCTTTTAAGTCGTAGAGATAAATTGTTCACATACATATTTGGATTTGAGGCTGACTCTGATTGATTAATAGGTATCATTAGACAAATGAATCACTGCGTCTAATCAGATGATATAAAATTAGTCAAAAATGAGTTTATAATTTGAACAAATTCTGAGTGCCATCATCAAAAGATAATTAAGTTCTAGACTTCCTTTTTGAATTGGCAACAGGGGGCTTTTCCATTCCTTCTCCTTAGCCCAGAGCACCCCCCAGATTCTAATATACATAATTTTATTGCATGTAGACAACTGCTACACCTTTGTTCTTTCCTTCTTTCTTTTATTTGTGTCTAAATGCTACATTGCTGATATCAAAACCTTAAAGGGACACTATTATATTAACAATAATATCAGTAGCGTTTCTTATCTGTATTACTAATGCAACCTAAAAATTATTAAAACTGATTATCATTTATACATATTTTTAACCTGAATTTCTGTTTTAAATCTATATTTATTTTTCACCACTTATGCTGTTTATTTTTTGCACTTGAACAATGAAAATAGCCTACTCATTTCCCTTTCGCTTATAGCTTATTACTGTCCAGTTCACTTTCAAGTACGCATGCATAAACAAACTACTGTGATGTCTGGGTTGCAAATCATGCAGGATAATGTCTTAGTCCAAGCAAACATCTGTTTACTTTGGGGACGTTGGAGGGGTGGGAGGGAAGGATGGGAATTTTAAAATAAAACTTGGCTTGTGGATCTAAATTACTTAATAATTACGTTAGATTCTGCCCTCCACTGTAACAACATAAGAATGGCCATAGTGGGTCAGATCAATGGTCTATCTAGCCCAGTATCCTGTCTTCTGACATGCCAATGCCACGTACTTCAGAGGGAATGAAAAGAACAGGTAATCATCAAGTGATCCATCTGATCACCCATTCCCAGCTTCTGGCAAACAGCAATACACAGACAATTTCTGCAGACTTCACCTCAAATGGCATGGGCAGAATTTGTCCCAGCATTCTTAAAAATATAAATATGGAAAGAAAGAAATGACTTTCTATTTCCTTTTTCTCTTTTAAAAAGAAAAATACACAGATCTTATAGTGTAAGACTTCAAGATGTTATAAACTTTCACATAAATAAGATACATTTACCTCACTCACCAAAACGGCTTTGAAGTTTCTGCAGATGCCACATGTGTGCCTGTTAAGAATCATTTTGCTCCATTAGGGTATATTTGGATATGTCATAAATTATATGCTAAATAGTCCTGCATGCTCCCCAATTACCTTCGTCAACTCTACTCATTTACTGTATTTTAATTGAATGGCCATTTCACTGAGTAATTGCTTGCCTAATTGATTTTTTTAAAAGCAAAAAATTGATAAAGAACTGCAAAAAGCACCCAAAACCAGCTAACATGGCTTTTGATTAATATAATTTTAACAGAGGTCAAATCAATTTGCATGAGAACACATTAGCTCAGAGTTCATTTTTAAAACTGAGTTTTAAAAACCTCAAACTAGGATCTGTGTTGTTCTCCCGGTTACTGCATATAGAGAGGGCTCTCCTCAAAGGGATCTTTTGCTTCTCAGCAAAGATTCCCCAGAGAAAATAATACAGCCCAGTGTTATATTATCTGTTCTGCTGCAGCTCCTCTTTCCTACAGGCATCTTAAGGTATATCTACACTGCAGCTGGGAGATGTGATTCCCAGTGTGGGTAGACAGACACATGCTAGCTCAGCTTCCAGTGAGTAACCTACTTAATCCACCCAATTCTATACCATAGTAGCACTTAAGCACGTCCTGTCCATAGTCATCCAGATTATATGCAGACTTTGAATGAATCAATGGAGTAGATAATGCAGTTTGAGATATCATAATTAGGCTTCAAAATAGTGAGACGGTTCTTATTGCCAATAGCTTTTCACATAGAACTCAGTCATGAAGATAATTTTAATGAAAAAGCATGATTTAAAATTGTTACTGTATACAGCTCCAGCACTGCCGACCATAAGCATTCAAAAATCATCATGATTCAGGTCCCAGAAAATCGTGAGATTGATTTTAAAAAAATAAGATTAAAAAAAATTGATTGGGGATTCTTTTTATTTGCCTGTTGGATTTTCAGCCTTCAAAGTGCGCCCTAGTCGCATTTTCAAGCTCTTCTCTAAAACTGTCTGAAGAAAACTAGGCATTTAGCTTTAAGTTAAAAAAGGTGAGATTCTCCCATTATCAGAGTATTCCAGAAGGTAAGGCTTGGAGAAAAATACCAGATATTATTGCAAGGCTTTCAATAAAATCATGAGAGTTGGTACCACTGCAGATCTACTTTATTTACATAAAAATACATGTGTGTTTAATTTCTATAACAGATTGAAAAGTTCAGTTGACATACAGTAATCACTTAATTTTCTATACAGTAACACCAGGGTGTGTCTGATAGAATACACCGTATGCATGAATCATCTTAGATCATGTGCGCCTAGACAGTACATCCATACGTTAGGGACTGATAAAAATGAAAATTACCCCTCCACAAAACATTTTTAAAAAATAAAGCGGATTTAGTGTCTCTGAATGTTGTCAAGTTCAGAGTCCACAGCTGTAGTCCCCTATTTAATCACAGAAACGCAGCACAGTGGCAGCACAAGCTGTACTGCATTAAAGCCAAGGCACTATGTGGCACATACGAAGATAATTTCTAAACATCATTATTGCAAGGCGAAGCTTTAAGATATGCCCTGAACATAACTGATGCAGTGACTGATGCCTGAACCTGCAGACAGCCAGAGACAAACTCGCTGGGAGATACAAGTATAAACGGAACCATGCATTTCAACGTGCTGTTAACTCCAAGAGCTACTTACTGTGGGGGAACCTGCCTACAGCATCCCAGAAGAGGCATATGGGTACAGAGAGAGGAAAACTGTGAAGCAGGCTCACCTTCCCACTCAGTCATGCTAATATATCCCAGCTATAAGGGTAAGAGTAAATACTGGGGGTTCCCTGCTGCCACATCTGCTGCTCTGAGGGAAGAAAAGCCTGTACAATCACCCTTGCGGGGGCAGAAAAAATCCTGTGCCACTCTCACTCCAAGTGGACAGTAGGATCACAGAACAGGAGCGGGACCATGATGCAGGTACAGGGCCATAGGGGTGCCATGGTATATGTAGGCCACAAAGTGCCTTAGTCTAGCCTTGAGGGAATGATTCCACATGTTAGGCTATCAGCTTTCTTGTAATCTGGTGGGATCATTTCATTTTTCATGTTCATTCAGTCCTTGACCTGACTGCCATGACTGGTAGCAAGGAAAAAGATTAGGCAAGATCTAACAATAACTGAAATGTAATAAAAAATCATTCTAGCTGATACTAACTAAACTCATTAATGCAAACCATGTTGCTAAAATTAACCAAGAAAATACAGGACGTTATAATCATTTTTATGGCAATACATATTGTCAACATTTCTGCTAATGCTTCTTAGGAGAATCAGCAGAAATCTCTCTCTTGGTCAACAAACACCATGTCGTCCCTTTTTTTAAAATGCAAATTGTTGCCTGAATTTGTTTTACAGCATCAGAGTGATATTTTTAATAAGTAGCGAGAATAGTAAATAAGTCATTTTTTGTACATCGCACTTAGCTTTTTTTGGTCTGCATCAGACTTGTGTACAAGTCTTAAAACTCCTACTTGCCATATTGTTACTTTCCTTTATAGTACCATCAGAAATACAACTAAAGACAAAAATAATCTACTGTTCAATTATCTAATCAGTTTCCAATTTTAAATCAACAACATCTGGGCAAAATAGGATAAACTCTGAGAACTGTACATGTTGAGCAACATGTTACAATAATTTAAGTTATTTTTCTTTTAAATTCTGTATGGATTACATTTACATTTATTACAATGTAGCACTCTGCTCCATTTCAATAATAAATAATATTCAGTACTACTGCAGTGTTATTCATCCTTCTACCACTAATTGGTAAGCATTATTACCCCGCTTTACTGATGAGGGGAACAGAATAAAGGAAGGGGAAGATTTAAGCATAAGAACCCAATGAGGACATAAAATGGTACGACCTAACTTTGGATTATGAAATATCTGCTAAGCAAATAACTGTGCAAGTTCACACCACATCTTCCTTTCTCAGGACCCTCCACTACTTTCCCTCTCATTCTGTTCAAAGTCTTTAATATCACTTTGAATACTCTGCCCTGTGCTGAAGGCCTGAGGGTAGTGCCGCTCCCACAGTCATCCAGGTCTGGATGAGACAAGTAGCCAGGACTGCAGCAGCAGGGAACCCCATTGCGGGAGTTGAAGGGGATGTTTGCCCCACGTAGAGGATGACATGTTTCATCAGCCACAGGTGTGCCCCTGGGACTGTTGACTTCGAAACCAGCCCTATCAACTCTGGGGCAAAGATGCTTTCTAAACACTAATAAAGTTTCTAAGGATTTTGTTTTGCATTGTTATCTGTCAGGTTTTCTTTCTAGCATATAATAATATTTATCAACAGCAAAACCATACCCTGAATTAAAAGCTTATATAGGTAATAAATGGATACAGAAGAAAAAACCTCTCTTTATGTGTCAAACACTTCATGCCATAACAGACATGCCAGGGCTAGGTAGGACAAACTGGAGGCTTATGACTAATGGAAAAGGCACCACACAGAGGCTTAGTGAGTGCAAAAAATTCTTCAGCCTCCTAGTCATTCCCACAGTCAAATAAGTAAATGTATATCTTGCTCATTTGCAGGAATGGGATGTGGAGCATGATCAGGACGTAGCACTATAGGTAACATTTTCCTGGCACAAAGGAACAGCCTTAATATTTATTCACAGTGAAAGATACATGGTGGACCTTAATAATAGCTTTCCAAAGTGGCAGAATGGTATTATTCATAGGGAAGTTACTCCACAGCGGGGTGTGTAAGAGAAAAAGGGGAAGGGGGGAGGGATAAGAGAAGCAATTTTGAAAGGTTGGGAGGCAAAGGATGAGATGGACATCACTGAGGGGCAAATGGATGAAAAGTTCTGAGGTCAATAGTTATAGTGAAGGGATTTACAGAGCGTATAATTAGATAAATAAAATAAGTGCAGTTATTGTGCAAATTAGACATTCTCAGCCAATCAGGGTACAGAGATTTGTACGAAGGAGAAAATGCACCATGTGCAAGGCACAGGGCATTCTCACCCTATTCCTGAAAAGCCCTTACACACATACTATACTTCAAGCACATGAAGCCACATGTGTTTAAGTGCATTGCTGTATTGGGTACAGATGGTTCAACATCCTGCAGGATTGAGCTCCCTAAGATTTACCCTATGTATTGATAACTGTAAAACACTGTATTTTGGCTAGCTGAGACCATACCTTTTCAGCACAAAAAACAGATTAATTCCTCTACATTATTAACTCTGTCTGTCATGTAAATTTGATTCCTAACTGGAATGCTTTGATATTAGATAGCTGTGTTGTGCAAGTATAAAGAGTCTACCTCTAGCTGATACATTAAGTGATCACTCAGAAACTTGCAATAAACCACTGCACTATTAGCAGGTCTTCACTAGTTTTAATGAAACTATTTTCCAAATTCAAAACGTGAACATTAGCAGGATCAACACAGTGATTAACACTGGTGATAATGCAGCTCTTTTTTATTAAGCAACTTTGGAAATAAAATTTACCAAACATATAATAGGTTAAAATAATCTATTTTGAAAGCCTTTTGATATTTTCCCCCCTATGCAAACAGCTTTAGCCTGGACGTAAAAATGATTAACTGATTGCTCTGTGACTCTCCCTTCTGAACAATACATTCACTGAATTACTGGAGCAAAACATTTATATGCTGACACGTTTTATGAGATGCCTTATATTCTCAAGTGTGCTGACATAATAAAAACAAAATATGCCATTGTAGGACCTTTTTCCTATGCTAAACTATGCCTCTTGGATGACAAATGCAAAGCTCAAAGACTGATAGCTCTTATACTCCACCACCCCTCAAAAAAGGTTGGGGTTCACAGAAATGTGGATTCACTCTTGCTGAGCTGCTGTCTGATGAATCTTTACCTAACTGACTGAAGCTTTCAGCAGAAGACATGTAAAAAGCATGCCACAAATAAAACGTTTTGGTGTTGAAACCTTGCTCTTTTAAATTATATTCTGTTCTTCATGTACTGCTAACCACAACACTTACAGGATAGTCATTGCATTTAATATTTTATTTATATAATAATATCAGACACCTGTTGGGTGGCCCTGAATGGTGCCCATTTCATTCAACAACAGTAACTTACAAATGTCACATTTCCTCAAACCACATCTGCATCAGCCAATTTTTCCTTCTTGTCTTTTTCTCCTCAGATGCCCTGAGGACTTGTTGCCTTCTAGTCAGTGACCTATATTATGGCAGTCTTGCTGCCACAGCTGCAGAGAGTACCTTTTAAAGTAGTGTCAAATCCCCCTCATACTGAGCTCCAGTCTTTGGCTGTTATTTCTCAAGAGAAGTTTCTTGGAACCCTCTTATGAAAGGATGCAAGTCTAAGTTTCTTATTTCCAGGGAGAATTGCTCTTCACCATTAAAAAAGAAGTCAGTTAAATTTTATCACTTTCTTCCAAAAGATGGCTCCCTTGCACAAGTGTGTGTGTGGAAAGAATTTGTCTTCCAATCCAGAGACCTACAACAGAGAGGCAGGCATTCTCCTGCCATTACTGTAAAATAGTGAATAGGCCTGTGCATCGATGTGGGGGCCACTGGGAACCCTGTTTCTCCTTCAGAATACCCACAGACCCTCTACTCCATGTTGCCATGGAGACATGCACTTTTTAACTACATCCAGAGTGGGAGGAGATCTCCCTTTATGACCTCTCCACAGCCTCTCTCCCCCGCAGCAGAATAATGACTATTTCACTGTGTTCAGAACCTTTCACATATAAAGCAGTTGGGCTTGAATGATTCAGAATGTGCCAGAACATTAGGATAGGTCTCCACTCTCAAGATTATATCAGACCCATAAATCCAGAAATAAAAAGGGCCTGACTTTCCACAACATTACTGTAGTTTTACACTGCTGTAGATTTACACTGATTTCAATGGATTCACCCTAGTGTAAATTGGAATAATACAATGGAGAATCAGGACCAAAAGGTTTTACACCATCCAGGCAAGGAATATTTCTGTATTTCTAAAGATATGCTGCTCAGATCTTCACCTCAACATGCACATTAACATGTTGCTCTCTGTTGTTTATGAAGTCTGACAGTTTCTGTCTGACAGAGTACTGCAAAATAAAGATTGCTCACACTGCTACATTGTAGATGAGGATTCTCTGAACATCTTCTAAACTAATTAAGTTCCTGTCCAGCCTCCATCTCACTTAAGGATGCCAATCATCGTCATGTCATTTTTGAAGGGATTTAAAATCAGACTCTACAATGAACCACAAATTTACATTATCTTCAGTAAATTCTACAGTACATACACATGGCTTATATCTGGTCACCCTGTGTACAGAAAACAGCAGTAATTGCTATGACAACTTGCATTTGCCTGCTGAGATGTGACTGTGGTATTCCCCAATAAGCCAGAATATAATGCTTATCATCACTGTCTCCATTTAGCCTTGGGAAAATTCTATTTCCAAGTAAGAGCAGAGAGTGCACTGATATTTCATTGAAAGTAAGGAATATGTCGGAGACAGTATTTTTAAACCAATTTTTCTATAAAAATACAGTTTAAGATGATTAATTTTTTGTGCTGTACATCTAACTTTCTGCTTCAAATGGTGCTTCTCTGAATGAAAAATGACCTCAAGATTTGTCTCAATAACTATAAAGGTTCAAACTGAACAAGTAATTGAGTCCTAAGATTGCAAGAAGAAAGTTCTTTTAGAATTTATTTAACACAGTAATCCACTTTTCTTCATTCGTGTTTGGAACCCAAATATTATGGCAATTGGTATCCCACAAATACCTAACATAGATAGGCATGAAGGTCTGAACACAGCTCGTGTCAAAAGTCCAGTTAGTTAGAAGCACTGATGATGCTTAATATCCATCCTGTGGAGGGGAACTAATATGGAGTCTCTCTGTCCTTCTGGGGGAAAAGATAGACTCTCTCTTACTTCTGAATTCTAGTCTGTGAGGATGGCTGTCAAGGCCTAAAATGGAATGTGCTTTGCTAGCATAGAATATATAGTAATAACAAGACAGTTATGAGAGCTGGGTGCCAGCAGGTACGGAATGTAGAGGAAGACCTTGCCGTTCAGATAGAGGGGGGTGAGAAGTGCTGGGCCCAAAAATTCCTAGATAACGAGCCTTTTGCCTTTGCCTTTGCCATGGAAACTGTGACGTAAAAGTCTTGTTTGTGTAAGGTTATATAAGCTTTAAGAAATGTATGCTTAGGGTCACCCTGACCATCAGGCCACCTTCTTTACGTAAAGAATAAACTTTGACTTTGCTAACCTGCTGTCTGGCTAATTTGGACCATCCGCTGGGCAACGGACATGTAAGTAAGGACGCCTGATTCTGGGTTCCTCAACAATCCCCACCACACCAGTTGTAATTATAGTATAGAAAAGAATACTGTGTCCATGTCCACTCATTTCTCACCTCAGAAAAAATAACTCATTCCTAGAATGCAAATCTGTCTTGACCTCTCAGAAGCTGTGACAAAACTAAAAATTATCTTTCCAGGTTAATCACTCAAATGTTAATTAACCTGAGAGGAAAGGTAGGATGCAGTTTTCAGCCAAACCTTCAGTTTAGTTTAGTTAGGGTGAGCTAACTTCAGTTTAGTTAGGGTGAGCTAACTAAACAAAATGTACAAGTTCCTGCTTGCTCCAGTTTATCAATTGAAAGTAGTTTGACATATTTATTTATATGTTGTTATTAATTTATCATGTCTAGATCAAAAACCTGTTTGAAATTGTCTTTAGTTACCCATGCATGCGTGTGTGTAAGTGAAGTCCAAAAGAGGACTGGTTAATGTTTTAGAAGACAGATAGAATGGTCTTCAGTTAGCTCAGACAATCTATGTTGTTATACTGTGTCTATACTATCACCATAGTAATGGGAGGTAGTTATGAGAGGCTAAGAGCAACTACATTTCAAGGATATGTAAAGTAATACTATTGTTTTTAACAGTTGTCTGTAGGTAACTAACTTCAAAGAAGAACATACCATATCTCCCCAGGATCCCAAATATGGCATTTAATTTTTAACATAATTGATTTTCTGTTGTAACTCACTTGATGTCAAAAGTCTTATTTAAGAAACCAAAAAGTGTTTACAATAGTTAATTTTGGGCAGTGGGGAGCAGAAATGTATTTGACACTGCAGAGAGAACAGAACTCATCAGACATCAGCAGGCAGCTAAAAATGTCTGGTTACTGCTTGTGGGTAAGGAGAGCCATATGGCATCTACTCCCAAGAGGTACCAGTAGAAACCTGATAGTACATTCAGTGAAATGACCTGAAGCTAACAGGTATCTTCTCAAAGTCCCATTGCTCCTGATCCTGCCATGTTAGCTTCAGCAAGCCAATAACTCAAAGAGCACATTAGCAGAAAGAATTGACAATTTATTTACAGAGTATCAGGATGTTATTATCATATTTTTATGCATTTTACTCATCTTTTTACCCTGATTTCTAGCACTACTGGAAACCAAAGAGAATCTCTCTGGTTGAGGTATGAAATGTCAGTATTATTCTTGAAATTGAACAACATTCAAACCTTTCACTAGCATTAGAAACAACAATAACTAGAATCACTGTAGAAAGCCTCATTAAAGAAACAACAAATGCTATGAATAATCAAACACCATATACAATATTGTAGGAATTAACATTGTCACGTGACTACATTTTCAGTGATCATAAAATTCTGTGGCTTCACCATAACCTAAATACTTTAGAGGGCATAGAATTTGTCTTCTTGTCTATAAAGCACCTAACACTACTGAGAATAGATACATTATAATTTAAAATACAGTAAATGGCTTCCAGTGATTGAGACCTGTTGACAGATTTGTATTCCTCATAAAAGCATCATATAAATATTTGTTTGGTTTTTCTTATCTGGTCTCTGCTCCTCTGTTAACAAACCCACAACGCACGAATGTCCACAGGAATGGGAAAAGTGTCCATCTTCCTGCTTCATCAGAACTCTAGGGTACTTCCCAAGGTACTAAAGGGCTTGGGCCATTTATTAACCATTAAGCTGTCTTCAACTTCCCACCGTCATTTCTCCCAACTTTCTTGTATTATGTTTAATGTAATGCCTGGCCTTCTGTAAGCATTGTTATTTCATTTGGCCTCTGTTATCATTTGTCATCTCTTTTCAAGCCTTTCATCACTGGTACCTTCCTTTCCCTCCTATCTTACATTTATCACAGCCAGCAACTCAAATTACCTCTGGTTATTATTACCAACATTATTTCCCACTCCTTGCCTCCTGTTACCACCACTCATAACAACACACTGTTTTGCCACTGCTAATCCCTTACTTGGTCTTCGTTTATCATTTTAATCTTTCCTGACTTTCAGTTATCACCATTAATTTGCTCACCTGTTGTTCTGCTGCCTCCTGGCCTGATGTTATCGCCATTAGTGTTTTGACGTTTTTACTATTATCACCATTAAAATCTTCCTTTTTAAAACACTGTTATTTATAAATCTGAGATCATGACAAAACATAAAAGTCAACAAAAGCAGTCAAAAATAATACAGAACAAACATAAATATAAAGCTCAGTTGTAGCCAAGAAGCCTAGTTCAGATATTCAGTTGTAATTTAATGTCCTAACAAAATAATCATCTCAGTCAGTCCTCCCTTCAGGAGAGGTGAGGGATCAGATGTTCTGGAACAAAAGCCTAAGGAAAGTAATTGACTTCTGGGCTAGCTTTCGCATATTATAGACCAGAACAGTTCAAATGCTATATAAACTGCTGTCTACCTACATTATTACTAGTTTTAAATAAATCCACCAACTAAATTCCACATAGTTAATTTTAAATAGAATTAGCTGAAAAGCAGAATAAGCACACTACATCCCTACAATCAAAAACATTATTTTGCCTCAAAAGCACCTGCGTCCAAAGCAAGCAACACATAGATCACTCTACCCTCTCATATTGTTTAAGTCTAAATGTTAACTTGGAACTCAGGCCTAGTATAATTTAATGACAGACAGTGGCTGGCCAAATAAGGACATGAAGGGTTATATGTAAAGAGAGGAAGCCTAAGATGGTACAGCGTGAGTGCATGAAGTGGTATGTGGACATTTCTTTATATACTGTTGGTGCATAGCATTTATTTCTGGAGGTTGTCAGGTAAATTATGTTAATAAGATTCTTATTTGTGTGTAGGGCAGGTTCTAGGTCCCATTATTGGAGAAACAAGTGGGTATTTTGGGGCTCCCTCAAAGTCACTATTTATTAAAAACAAACACGGGGTGTGCTAGGTGCCCCGCCCTCTGTCCTCACCAGATCATGATTTGAGCTGCTTACTGAGTTCCTCTGAGGCACACAAGGGATTCTCTGAACAAAAAGCAAACAAAGATCCTTTCCCTCTCCATTGCCTGAGAGAGGGAGAATCAAAGTAAAAGAAAAAGACAAAGGTGGTCTGACTTTGGTCACCCCTTTGGAGTTTGGCTTGTCTGCTGGTTATAGTGTCCTTGATAGGGTTAGGGTCTGCTTGCAGCCCTCCTTTCAGACATGCTGGCTTTATTCTTGGTCCATACAGACTCGGAGGCTGCAAAGTCTGCGACTATCTTCTTCTTTTTGATCTGTCTCTGTAGCCCGGAGTCTCTGAGGTACATCAGTCTTCCCCCAGTCATCACCCCTTCCTGTGGCAACCTTTCACTTTTTAAGCTTCCTATCTCCAGACAGAGCAAGTCTTCCAGGTGAATCTGGTTAGCATTGGCTGAGCCCAGAAGATCTCGTTAGCCTCCTCTCTCTACTAGAGTGAAGGTGTGTCCCCTCGCAAGGGGCTGGTTAGACCCCTGGAAAATCCTGGGTTTTAAGAGTTTAAAAAAGTAAAGCTTAGCTACTGTGTCAGTATTTAGCTAGGATTTATATTTTACGTAAAGGTTGAAGACGCTGCAATTTGCTGCTGTTCTACTGCTTAATGTTGGATACGTTTGTACGGATTTTGGCTTTTGGACAATAAATTTGGAGTACCTTGAAGATTATTGAACATTCTAAATTTTGCCCCTGTTTACACATTAATGTATATTTTTGCATTCATATTATATACACATATATATTAAACCATACAGTGTCTTTCTATACTTTATTTACATACAAGTATTAATTACTTACACCTACCACGTATTACAAAAGCTTCAGTAAGTATAATTTAGAAACAGATTTGTGAGCTATAGAATGTTTCAAACACCTTTTTAACAAACTGATTTATAGCTCTGAGGTTGTAATTAAAAGCCATGTTTGACAACTGAATTTAACTGATGCCCATATATATATGGCTTAAGGCTGGTGTATATTGCCATGCTGGTTTGAATAAAGTTAATTGAAATGATTGCCTCAAAGGGAAATTTTTTGACAGAAGTGAGTCAACAGCTCGGATTCCAATCCCCTTCAGTCACCCTAATTACGTGGTAAGGTAGATAGTGATTTTGAATCTAAACTGCCACTAAAGATCAAATCTCAAGGTTAAAAATAAGAGAGAAATGGATATTTGATGCTTCTCCCATCACAAAGAAATGTGTGTGCATAATATTAATTCAGTTATATCTGAGCCAATCTGCAGAATGAGTAAGCGATGCTGGTAATAGTGTTTATCCTGCAGAGATATAAAGGTGCCATGTAAACGCAACTGATGATTAAACAGATTGCTTACCTCAGGTGGCAAAAAAATACAACCAAAAAGCTCAGAAGACAACCAACCAACCAAAAAACAAAAACAAAAACCCAGCACCACTAATGTTGATGAAATAAAGACCTGTACTGGAAAAGATTGGCTGAATCCTGCTCATAGGAGAAGTGTTCATTCAGAGAAGATAGTTCGGCATCCTGACGAGGGATGAACAGAGTCCTGGCTCTTGCTGACCATGTCGGTGCTGTATTGGTGCACTGAATCTTGACAGTGCTCATATTACCCACTCAGGGCTGCTCATCCACAAAAAGGCTTAACAGTGTGTTAACACAGATTTTTGCATTTAATTACCGTCATTTTTTATTACATGAAAGGTGAAAAATCGGTTGTAACTTTTGGTTGCGTGAGTTGGGAGCAAGTCTTTACCTCAGCTCCAGCCGAACTCCTGAAGGGTAGAACCACAGACGCCAAACCTAGCTGGACTTGCTGAGTACTCTGTGTATCCACCATGATTAATGTAGCCAGAAGCCCAGTTCAGAAGTAGGAGAATCACATGATTCCATCCCAGGGGAGGTAGAGATATGAGGACTAACAACTGAGGGGGTGCACTCAGTGAAACCATGTACGGGACAAAGGTGCAGCTAGCCTTGTAACCATGGCTGTTACAAAGGCAATAGATGAATAAAAAGGGTTTTGTTAAAAACAGCATATGGCACACTCTTGCAAAGGCAAGCAATGCAATAAACTATTTCACGCAATTGGCACCCTTGTAATGGTTTCCTAAAGCCCTGATCCTGCAAGTCTTATTGCATGGATGCAGGAGTCTGTCTCCATAGAATAACTGATATGACTGAAGCCTAAGTGTACACAGGCCAAAGTGGCTTAATTGTTCTAGCCTTTTTGGTTAATAGACACCTTTGAGGATAACCTTGGTTAAGCAGTCATTAAAACAGTACCAGAAAACCAGAACAGAATCAGAAAAGAGAAGATATTAGACAAACTGTCAATTTTCTCCCTTTACAAAAGATTACTTTAAAATGGATTCAGAATTTAATTTTAAAGTTTGAACAAGGGAAAATATATATGATCTCAATTATAATTGGTTTGAGAAACATAGCTGTACTGGATTAAGGCAGCTGATTTCAAGTTCCAAGGATATAACAAATTTTAAAAAAATAAAATACAATCACAAGGCAGCAATATGATATCAACTGTTTAGCTATTCACAACACCTCAGCAACAGCAACTCTTGCAGTGGATTTAGCAGTTCTCTCCTGCATACATATCCTAAACATCATATTCTGTGACCAATTTCATTAGACAGATGTCTCCATCTACAGCTGAAGTATTGGAGCAAGTTAGCTAATCTGTATTTTCTTTTTTTATTCTGACAATAAATTTGAAGTGGGCCTCCACAGAGGTGTACCTACATCACTGACTTTTAACTATCTGTGTCTTGCTTGTGGAATAAAGCTACACACAATGTACACTTTTGTTTTTACTTATTGAATGGAGAGCAGAAAGTATCTCCAAAATTGCACAGGTCTAGACACCTAGGAATCTGGATTTTTAAAATGATTTTTTTTTTCACGTGCACACTTGATAATCTCACAAAGACTATTACAGACAGGGGATTTGCCCAAAACTATTTTGACATGTCATCTCAGACACTTTGATGTTATGCAGTAAATGCTTCACTGCACATGCAGCTGATACTGCTGTAACTACCATTTTCAGCCTGGAGGGTTTCAGAGTAAATCTTAAGAGTTCTCAGTCTTTTATTGAAGTATATTGTTCATATCAACCCTCAATCAGGATGGTCACGCAGCACTAAGCCCAAAAGGTCAACAAGAGTTACATATGCAAAAGCTTCTCTCTGGATCTCACCCATAGTGGGCATCCTTCTCTAGTCTGCTAGCACATGGGGTAGAATGAGAAATGGCAGCAAATAAATAGGCAGAAAGGTGAGGGAATAGGAATCTACTGTACTCTCATGGGGTAACTCTTAATGTTTCTTATTTCCTTCATGGAAAAATCATTTGGCATCCTTGTGTTCCATTCGAAATATCTGAGAACTGCTGGGAAGACAACATGTTTTGATTCAAAATATGTTTGTTTCACGTGTATGTGATGAAGGTGAAATCAACCTAACACATACAATAACATTTCTTTAGAACTCTACCAGGTATTGTAATCAACCTGATGTTAAATGTTTTGAATGCTTTTTTTTTTTTAAATAACTGGTCCCCTAACTCAGCAGTTATTTACCAGCACTACACCTTTTAAACACTGCACCCCTTTCCCAAATGCCTCTGAATTCAATGGCTGCATGATCCCCATTATGGAATCTGCAGTTAAGAGAAATATCATTTTTTATCCTCCATCAGGGAGTCAGTAGAGGACCCACACTTCAGGCTTTTTCCTTCACAGTTCCACTGGCCAAAAAAAGCATTGATATCGGAGTACTACATGGAAGCTGTTTTAGATAACTCTTGGAGCTGAAAGGAAGTGCCATCTTTTACCTGGCAGAACCTTGACAAGGGCTTTATAACAGAAAATGCTGCTTGGAATACATTTACTGAAATGTTATTTGATACAGTAAACTAGACCACTGAAATAACCAACCACTGGATGTCACTGTTACTCCACACCAACAAAGCAAATATAACTGAGATAACCAATAACCAGGGAGTAACTAACTGTCCAGTTCTAACTTCTTTGCCAAACAAATAAATCTTTCAATGCATAATGAATTTAGGCCAGGATCCACAAACAGACATGATGTTGAGCGTTGCAATGCCTAAATTTTAGGGGCTTGAAAAATCACAGGAACGTGATCCGAAAAGCCTGAATTAGCATCTACCTAAGCTCCCTATGCAATGAATGGGGAGAGACAGGGATCTTATAATGTGACCTACAAAAGCCAGCATGGTAGGCAGGCAGTCATCTCTGCAGGCAATCTACAGCCAGGAAACTCTCTCCCCTGGAGGCAGGAAGCTTAAGTGCCTAAGTCGTTTCTTACATCAACGATTGACGTAAGTGCCTAACTCCCACAAAAGGAGGAGCTGGCACCCACTTTATAACTTTTAGCCTAGTGATTAGAGTCCTTGCCAGGAGAGAAAGGATCTGAACAGGGCTCGCCTACCTCTCAGGAGAGTGCTCCAATCACCGAGCTATGGCATATTCTGATTTGGGTGTCCCTCAGTCTTTCCTGTTGAAAATGTTGCACTCTGGATAAACTCTGAGTCATTGCGCCAGAGAGCGAGAGAGAGAGAGAGAAAATGAAAGATACCCACATGAGAGTTGGGAGATCCAGGGTCCAGTCACCCATTCCAATCACCGGCCAGATTTTGAATGGGACCCAATCTGCTGCACTACCATAAATTTTAAATGTAGACAAGCCCAAAGTAACAAACTAAAGAGGACTGCAGAGCAGATTTAGATCTAATCCCCTTATTTTAAAAGCTCTGTGTTAAAACTCAATAGTATTTTTTTGGCTGGAATTTCTCAAAACTAGAAGAAAATATTTCACACAGTTTCACATCCCCCCCCCCCCGCCCCTAGTGCTTTCATGGATTTTTTATTCAGTGGCTCTCTAGTTAGGAAAATATGCATCTGAAAAAAAAATAAAGCCCCATTAAAGTATGAAGGTACACAGCATTGACAAGTTGTCATAATACTTTCAAAGAAATGGACATAAACAATAACTAGCTACGATAAACAGTAGCCTTTTCACCAAACAAAGCCTTTTAACTAAATTTGCTACCTTCAGATGAGAGGAGTCAGAAAAAGAACAGACATTTCCTGAGTGGTGTTGAAGCCATGTTGGTTCCAGGATATGAAAGAGCAAAGGTGGGTGAGGTAATACAGGTATCTTTAACTGGACCTGCTTCTGTTGGTGGAACAGCTTTCAAGCTTCACTAAGCTCTTCTTCAGGTCTGGAAAACCTAGAGTGTCACAGTTAAATATAAGGTGGGACAGATTGTTAAGCATAAAGGGTTAACATGCTACTTTCCCACTTCCTTTTTAACTGTTTTTTGCGACATTAACCCCCTTATGCTTAACAATCTGTCCCACTTTGTATCTAGCTGTGACACTCTGCTTACTTTTCCCAGACCTGAAGAAGAGCTCAAAACCTTGTGTCTTTTCCACCAACAAAATCTGATCCAAAAAAGATACTAACTCACGCACCTTGTCTCTCTCATTCACTGAGTAGTCCGTTAAACTTAACTTGTCTTTGAAACGAGTAGACCATGCAGACCCAGTACTTTGCAAAGTATTCAGAGTGACTAACAATGATATTCAGGATGGCCACAAACTGCATAAGATTATAACTGTGATTAACGATGTACTACAGTGCAGTTATTGGTGAATTTGTTAAAACATTTAACTCAATTCAACTCATGTAGGTACAGTAGTAGATTTTAAAATACACGCAGTAACATGTGATACCGTACATTATTGGAATTCAAAACTGGGCCTTGAACCTTTTATATTATGCCTTGCTGCAATGATAATATCTGTGAACACATGCCATAGTTTTACTTGGGTGAAAAACATCAAACATTATGTGAAATGATAGTCAGCAATAATGATTCTGCCATAAATGACATTTTTAACATTGACTAAAAGAACCAAAACAGATACTGGAAGTTTCAGAAACTGAAACCTTTGAAAATGTCTTTCTATTGTCTTTGGACTGTTATGACAATTCATCTTATTTTTCAATGATAGGAACAAAACAAAACAAACAAAAAAATAAGTGCCTACTAGTAAACTTCATATTATAGATTACCAGTCAATGCAAAACATTGAAATTCTAGGGATGGCAGCTCAAAGCAATTCCCCATCCTTAGATAAGTCCTAGTCTGAAATTTCTTGCCTTTAATTTACTCTCTCTGGCGCTAAAGGATTCCCTCTTTGATGGATGGTTGTTAAGCAACTCCATGTGTTGCCTGCCATGCAGGAATTCTGACATTGAAATGATATTTTCTCTGATGAACAGTAACAAAACCAAACTCGAGTATCAGGTTGCACTGTCTTCAGCGTTTATAATGGGATTGTTCATTAAATAGAAGGTAAACATATCAACAGTGACATTTTTCAGCCAATCATTTAGTTTAATAGAGGACAGATGTTTCTCACCAATAAAAGCAAATGACAAGACAAGGTTATCAGCTACAGGGTTATTATTACTTTGCAATACAGTGGTTTCCGTTTAAAAGTCAACAGTTGCCAATAGGTAACAGAGAGTTACTAATTATTTCTTATTCTGAATAGAGGAGAAAATTGCAGAATCATATCATACTAGTGGTGTGGTACTTGTTGACAAACACTGATGTTTTAATGACGACCACTGTTAAGATGGTGTATTTGCAATTGCATGACCATGGAGCAGAGTTACTTATTACAATGAGTATTCTCATTGAAGTCAATGGAATGACTCAAGTGAAAAAGTCTAATTGTTTAGATTAATTGTTCAAGTGAATAAAGTTTTCATGTCTAATTGTTTCTGAGATTGAGGTCCACAGGTTTGCACAAGTAGACCATTACACCCACACAGAATCTCTTGACTCCGATGGAACTCTGCGTAAAATAATATAATAAAAAGAACATCTGTGGATTGACAAAGATTTAATACAGACCATTTTCAAAAATATTTTTATCTACAATAGAAATAACTTTTTTATGGCATTGTGATTAAAAAAAACCCACACATCTTTTATAGACATCATTTCACTGTTTGTTTTAACGGACTGCAGAGTGAATCTTTTGAAAAAGGTATTTCTGCTTTTTATTTTGTCTGCATTGTTTTGCTCATTCAGAACTCTTGTTGTTCACTGTAAATCTGTCTTTTTGTCTCTCAAATTCCAGTTTACACAGAGCCTGAAAGACTAAAGGACAGAAAATTCATATCACCATCTCCATGTGACAGTGATGTGATGTTTCCTAAGCCTGCTTTCTCCCACTGCAGGATTTACATGAAGTTCATTCAACAGGGAATGAGAAGCCTTGTAGGAATTTTACAGACAGCAAGTACATGCAGCCTGAGAGGTGTACCTAAGCTAGATCGGAACTCATTGTTTTTATAGTTAATATCTGCAAAAGGAATGCAGACAATGATTGCCTCAGACAAAATATGTGATAAACTGCTCCTCAGATGTAAGAGCTAGACAATCAATTCCACAGTTAAAGTAACTCTTAAATCTGAACCACTTTATATACCTATAGTTAGTACCAACAGCAACTGTTGTGACCAACATTTTTGCATAAAATTACAAGGTACTCATTTATTCTGAGAAATTTCCATTTTGCCAATGACAGAATTTAAAGAATATTAATTTAAAATATTATTCCATGCTAGAATTGGCAATTGCTCATCATTTGACACACTAATCATTATGTCTTATTACTAAAAAAAGGTTTCACCCTTTAATTCTATTCTGATGCTAAGTCATAAACCAGAGATAAATTCTCTCATTCATAAATGAGAATTGGCATTTGCTCAGCATTTGACACACTAATCATCGTGTCTGATTATTAAAAAAGGTTTCACCCTTTAATTCTATTCTGATGCTAAGTCATAAACCAGTGTTACTTGTATTCACTGTGTATCCAAATCTGCCCTAAAGTCAACAGAAGATTTGGGTGTCTGAGGGATGCCAGATAAATTCCTGTGACAAATGCAGCAATCTCACTTTGGTACAGTGTAAATGTAAAGTCCATCAAAGACCCAACTTTCCCAGAAGTCAAACCGTACAAAAGACTGCAACTTGACACCAAATTAAGTACATAAGAAATGTACAGAAAAAATAAACCTGCTTTCATTTTTCACATTCTAGACATAAAATATACAGACTCCTGTGGGGTCTTGTTGGCTGTTTGACAGCTAGGGAGATAATGCTCAAGTGGGTCCCAGCCCCAAAGGCACAGAAGCCAGATGACAGCTAGCGAAGTTGCCAGGCAGGCATGACAGTGTTCACTGAGCCAAAGGCACCTCATTCTCAAGGGAATAAAGGTAGGGAATAGCTTAGGCATTTAATAGTAACAATTTCTAGTCACTCCATTTACATTGAGGGGGAGAGGGGTTCTGACTGTGCTCCCCAGTTGGTGGGCAGTTTATATCCTCTGCAGGTTTTTCTCCAGCAGTTGCTGCAGCTCTAAAGTCTCTGCTCAGGGAAGACAGAGAGAAAACAGGATCCACCAGCTACACATGGGTTCATTCTCAACAAAAGTATCTTGCCACTTGTAAATTTGACATGCAATATAACACAGGTGACTATGTTTGAACTGGTTGCCTGTATCTGATTTAGATTATAAAATAATTAAGTCAGGAACATTGTCTTCCATGCTTTGTATGGTTGTACAGAGCACAATATCACTATTCAACAAATCAAATAATCATCGTCAGAATTTGGGGCCACACTCTTGAGGTAACAGCTCACAAGTTTTTGGAACTGTTGAACCTGAATCAAAAATGTAGACTTGGTTCATCCTCACACCAACATTCCAAATCCTATTTAAACCTAATCTGAATCCAGGTGCAAACACCACCTCTCTTTCTTAACCTGATCCAATTACTCATCACAAGCTTGTCACCCAGGTATATGAGGGATGATTGAACTCTCTCTATTTTGAAAAGATGAGAGGTCTTCCAACTCATTAAGTTCTGCAGCCAAAGATCTTCACTGTCATAAGTAAACCTAAGTGGGCTTTTTTTCCCCCTCCTGAAAAATGTAATTGTTTCGAAGTACCTGATCTCTTGGTACTGACATGACTGGCAGTTTTTAATTTGATAGCTCCTACTATAGCTTAAACTGAACTGTAAAGCAGATATGGTTATGTATTTGTTATTAACCGTGTCTTCTTGGGAAATATTTATGTGAGTCTCCTCTCATTTACACTAGTGCAAATGCACTGTGGCATGGGAGGTTTTCTGGTGAAACTGAGATCAGAATCCGGCATATTCCAATTTTGTTAACTGGGATAACCTACCAGTTCAATGTCTGGTGAAGATAATTAAATAAGATATTTTCCTCACATTTTGAAAACTGTAGGCTTATATCTATCAATATACTTTTATGGCTTCAATCACTGTAGTATCTGAGGCCTGGTCAACACTTAAAATAGTTAGCTCGATCTAGCTACGTTGCTTAAGGCTATGAATAATTCCATGCCGAGCGCCATAGTTAGATCGACCTAACTCCCAGTGCAGATGCAGCAAGGTTGAGGAACAGACTCTTCTGTCAACCTAGTTATTGGCTCTCGGAGCCATGGTTTAAATATGTTGATGGAAAACGCCCTTCTGTCAATGTAGGAAGCGTCTACAGCGGCACAGCTGCAGCATCATAGCGTATGTCTGAGGCACAGATAAGTGTCCCAGAAACTACAGAGTTCATCCTCATCGCACCTCTGAGAGATGGGCTGTATTATCATCTTCATTATAAAGATAGGGAACTAAGGCAAGGAGACATTAAGTGACTTGCCCAAAGTCAAACAGAATGCCTGTGGCAGAGCCAGGAATAGAGCTGAGCTCTTCTGAGTCTCACTCCAGGGCCTTAATGACCAGACCATTTTGGAGTTTGTGATTAATTTATCCTGATCTTTTGATTAGCACATCTTCGAAAACTCTTTTATTATTCGCTTTTCATAGAAGGAGAATGTGTGTGTCCTTGGCCAACTAATGGACATGCTCACCCTAAGAAAGAGTTTTGATTAACAGCAATGATTAAAAAGATGTATCAGTTCCTGTATTTTCCCTCAACAATAATGCAGTGCCTAATTTCCATTATTGTTCTACTGCAAAAATGATAAATCAGAAAAATAAATATTTTCTACTCTAGTACTGCTCCACAGATATAATGTGCTGAATGCTACCCTTTGGCTCTCACCAGAAGATACTAAAGCTTTCTGACATGGAGAAATCTGTTTCTGGAAGCTATTTTACAAAGCACATCAACATGACTTATCATCACACATTTTACCATGGAATCAGGAAACCTTTCAACATTTGACACCACAGACACTGACAAATGCACTCTGAATAAAACTCTGTTCGAGCAAGCATGCACTGTCTGCTCATCCAGGAAACCAGAGCAGCTCATAGCTTTGCCAGGAACATGCTGATGTGGTAGTGTATTGATAGTGCAAAAAATAATTCGGCCAAACGTATTGTGGCAGATTACCTGGATCATTTCCACTAAGCAGAGGACATGTGACTCCCAGAAACCTCTTTCGTTATTTTTTCTGGTTCCCTGAGTTGATGAACCTGTGCTTGGGTGGACCACAGAATATGTTTAGTTGCAAAAGCTGCACTTAATGCAATATGCCCCCCTCTGACTCAACCAGGAGAGAGGAACCTGTCCTGAGGGAAATAGTGCCACTTCACAGAACACATCTCCCTTCCTGGGGAAGTTCCTCCAATAGAAATCAGTGGGGTCAGGATTTTGTATTTACGAAGGGGAGAAAGCTTCTGTGCATAGCATGCTCCTCCACTGAGCTCAGATAGTTGGTCAGGTGTTAATACAATCAGCATAAATACCTGTGGGCAATCACTTCTATGCCTGCTGCCGCACAGTGACTCGGGGTAGTAGCAGCGGAGGGATGTCAATCAGCAGGACTGTAGCCAGCAGCAGAGCAGCTGTGGAAGCACAGATCATCTGTACATTTCCTAAAATGTATTGAATTGAGGGATCTTCAGTTTGTTTTCAATCAGATCAGTTCAGCTCTCACCTTAAATTGGGTCTATCAGTCCTTAAACTCCAGAACTTGGAGTCTCTTTCTGTCTCCTTATTGCTTTCTCAGGGTCTGTCTACATTAGAAACATAAGTCGACCTATATTAGGTCAATTTCTAGCCCTGGCAGTAATTACTACTGTGGTTCATGTACACATTACCCTCCAGGAGTCGGTGGTGCACATCCTCACCAGAAGCACTTCTACCAGCATAAGAGGGGCAGTGTGGGATGCTGAAAGCCTGGTCTCTCAGTTCTGCTGGTGGCTCCCTGCTGGGAGCCCAGCTGTCCCACAGTCTCCCGGGCTCCCAGTGGGCTGCCGCTCTCTCTGCTCCCAGCAGGTAGCAGGGGAAGCCTCCTGGGGATTCGCACCTGTGGGGGAGAAGTGTCCAGCTGCCCTGGCTTCTCGCCCCTCCTCACCAGGCAGCCTTATCAATTTTGGGGCTCACCAGCTCTTCACCCTAGTTCCCAGCTCAGGAGGGAGAGAAGAAGCCGCCTGTGCTTTCTTGTAAATGTAACGGCCCCTGCTGTGAAATTGATGTGGCAGCCAACAGCCAGTGAAGGGGACATAGTGTCTACACAGACATTATGTTGCCCTAGCTATGCTGACATAAGCCGTATGCCTCTTGTGGAGGTGAGTTATGTCGGTGCAGTAGGGCACTCACATTGGCCGGGGGAAGGCTGTCATGTGAGGACTGACATAATTAGAGTGACATAAGCTGCCTTATGTCGACCTAACTGTGTAGTGTAGACCAGCCCTCAGAGGCAGCCTGCCACAGGGCTGTTGTCCCTCTGCTATCCCAGGCCTTTGTGCCTCTCTCTCCCTCTCTGTTCTCTCTCCTTTATAGTGGGTCTTTCCCCCCGCCTTTCGGTCACAGATCTGTGTGCCTGTCTCCGTGATTGGCAGTTCTGGCAGAAGTGTTGCCAGTCAGTAGGAAGACTCTCCTCTGCCTTCTGCTGATGCTCATCTGGGTTCTGCAAGCCCCATTACACAGGTGAATGGGGGAGTGAAGGGCATTCAGCTGCAACGGTGAAACAATAGCACAATCCCTTCCCCCACTTCCAGAGGTGCCCCAAACCTTTACCTGCCCCCCAAGATCTCCAATTGCAGTGCTGGTACACACAGAGCTGAGATGTGTTAGCCTGGTGACGTGCTTGCTGGTCGGTGCTGCTCAGTCTGGGCCTCCAGCTTGGTGGGGTTGCTGCTCCCCAACTATGCGGCCTTCATCCGCTCTCGGGATACACACAAGCCTACGTACAGAGTGCTCACTACTAGCTCCAGTCCAGCAGTGCCTATCACAGTCTCACACACACCTGCACCCAGAGCAACAGTCCTTCCTCTTTCCACGGAGGTCCTCCCACCCACACACTACTCCTGTCAAGATGGCATTCACACACAGACAGACACACACACACTCCCCGCTTCTCCCAATTGTCCTCTGATTTCTTGTCCCTGTAGTCTAGGCCATTGAACCTGCAGAACTTGGCTGCTCACATTTAGGCTCCACCTGCTTGGCTTCCCCTCTCCAGCCGCAGCAACCAGTCCCCCACTGTGGCCCATGGCCTCAGTGCCTGTCTCCCGGCTGCCAGGGTGCCACCGCAGTCCCAGAGTCAGCCTCAGCCCCCCAACCATGGCCCAGCTCCCAGCCACAGCCACGGCCTGACCATGGCCCCACTCCCAGCTCCAACTGGGGGGGGAGGCACAGACAGAGGCAAGGGAGTGTGCAGGGGTCAAAAGTCTGAGACCGCTGTGTTAGATGCTCTCTGCTGTTCTCCAGCACCGTCAGTGTTGTCTGAGCCCAGTCTAATCCTCTAGAGTCTTCTCTTCAAACATCTCTTCACTGCCAGTGCAAGTTGGATTAATCTGGAAGACATCCACTCCCTTTGCAACTCCGCTGCAAGATGTGTCACAGTAGTAAACATCAAAACAACAAAAGCGTGACTGCTCAACTGTTTAAATTATGGAGCGGCAAAAAACATCTTAAACAAATGAAAATTGTTTTTTAATGCTCATTACAGACAGTGCAGTAGGAAGTTCCAAAGGCTTCTCTTCCCTGCATAGAACTAAATAGCCCCTACAATGCCCTTTCAAGAAGAATGCCACCGATGGGACAGGAAGATAGGCAGCTTGGGGGCCACGCTTAGACAATCCCAGGAGGACGATGGAGAAACGGAGGACATCTAAAAGAAGAAAATCTAGGCTGACAAGTACCTGACTAATTCAATTGAGAGCAATTTCTCTCCCAGGAAGCTATCAGATTGAGTGGCGGTGGCTGGCGTTCACATAGCATTGAGATAAAACGGGGACTATCAGAGGAGAATTAAAGGGAAATGCTTAGACTGAGAGCAGCCCTAACATTTAGAATTTCAGTAAAAAGAGATTTTATTTTAGCTCTGTATTTGGCACTGGTGCAACTGCTGCTGGAAGACTGTGTCCAGTTCAAAAAGTTCCACAATTCAAAAAGGATGATTAAAATTGCAGAGGGGTCAGAGAAGAGCCACGAAAATGATAAAAGGGTTGGAAAAAAGCCTAACAGTGATAGACTCAAAAAGCTCCATTTATTTAGCTTAACAAAGAGAAAGCCACGGGGTGATTTGATCATGATCTGTAAGTACCTACATCGGACACAAATATTTGGGATCTAACAGACAAAGGTACAGCAAGATCAAATGGCTAGAAGTTGAAGCTGGACAAATTCCAACAGAAAATTATGTGCAAATTATTTCACAATATGAGAAATTAATTACTGGAACAATTTACCAAGTGGTGTGGCAGATTTTTCATCACTGGCAATTTTAAAATCAAAATTTTCTAAAACTATGCACTAGCTCAAACAGGAATTATTTTGGGGAATTTCTATGGCCTGTGTTATGCAAGAGGTCAGACTAGAGGACCATTGTGTTCCTTCCTGGCCTTAAAATCTATGAAGGCTTCCCCATACTACATAAAGTGGCTAAAAACAGGACAACAAACAAACATGGAATCAGGTAGCACAAAGGAAAATAGTTAATTGTACAATACAATATAAAATACAGCATTTAGGTCCAATCCAGCTCTCTTTGACATCAAAGGCAAAATGGGATTAATTTCTATAGCTACATTAAGCCTTCAGTACTCCATAGTAATTTTGATAAATCATCTGCTATTTTTAAATATAATAAGATACCATAGTCATAGTACCTATGAAGGTAAATGCTGGATTTGTAATAGTATCTCTTGTATATGTATATGTGTATTTACCCAGTAAAGAGACTGTATAGTCTCAGTGTTTATGTTCACTGGGAGATAATTATCTGGGTCATCTCTCATATTCCAGCCATTTTACCATTTGCTGTACAGAACTCGCTGAACCTGAAAGTTTTCTGGTAAAAAACCATGTACAAACTAAACAGCATTAGATTAAGCTGCATTACAAATATTAAGCTCATCTCTTCACGATTCCTGGAGAGTCTAATAAAATGGAAAAATATGCAATTTTTATGTTTCATTAACCTTCTTATCCCCTCAGGCATAAGTGAACTTTACTCCATTATATATTTAAAGGATAGAAAAGTCCGAGCTAAAGATGCAGGGAAGTCTAATACAGATATGTACATTTTAAAAACATGAATATATTATACAAAGAATCTATGAGTGGTGTGGCATAAAGAGTTTAACATGCATGAATTGAGGATGATTATGTTACTGACAACTGACCAACCCATGGCTGAGACTATAGATCACTTTAAAACAAATACTGCTAAAACGTTTGATATGTGGCACGCGAGTTACAGAAAAACTATTTCAGAAATGTTTTACAAAGTTTATGTTTTATTTTATTTGGAATACGTTGTGTTTCTCTCTGCAAACCTTAGTTTGGTACCTTAGTTACCATCAAACTGTACAGTGCTCTCTAAATATGATTTAAAATAGCTTTTCCACATTTTAAAATGTCACAATATTAAAGTTCTCAGAGGCTAACAGTAGGTGCTGTGACCCAGTGAAAATTTGGAAATCCCTCCTTTTCAGCAGTCAGCAGTCCTGCAGGGCTGCAAAATATTGGGTTTTAAAGACATGACATTTCAGAAAAGCTGTTAATAGTCAAGAAGTGACTCCTGTCTTTCCTAGAGTTGAGGCACATTTTGGGGACAGCAGGAGGAAACATTTCTTTGGCACACAGATTTAAAAAGAAAAATCAAAAGGTGATTGTTCTGTAGCCTCTCAGGGAGTTGGAGTGTTTGAATAAATCCCAGGGAAAGGATAATGACAGAATGAAGTGTATGATAGATACCAGTCTTCTGTGCCACCATTTTATTCCAGGAAGAGGGAGGGAGGAAGGTGATTCTATTGAGAAAAAATTATATACAGAAACTCTACATCATTTCCAATGATTCAGCATGGATTTTATCTGCTCATGTTCTATGGTACTCTCATTGTCTTGGCAGTTTTACTGGTTACTTACAATGCTCATTTTAAGAAAAAGATTCCTCATCAGGAAAAATCAAGTAAATCATAGACTCATAGACTCATAGACTCATAGGTCAGAAGGGACCAATATGATCATCTAGTCTGACCTCCCGCACAAGGCAGGCCACAAAACCCTACCCATACACATTTATAACAACCCCGAACCCATGACTGAGTTATTGAAATCCTCAAAAATGAGATTTGAAGACCTCAAGCTGCAGGGAATCCACCAGCAAGCGACCCATGCCCCATGCTGCAGAGGAAGGCGAAAAACCTCCGTGGCCCCTGCCAATCCGCCCCGGAGGAAAATTCCTTCCCGACCCCAAATATGGCGATCAGGTAAACCCTGAGCATGTGGGCAAGACTCACCAGCCAGCACCCAAAAAGGAATTCTCTGCAGTAACTCAGTTCCCATCCCATCCAGCATTCCCACAGACCATTGAGCAGACTTATCTGCCGATAATCCAAAATCAATTGCTCAAATTAAACTATCCCATCATAACATCCCCTCCATATACTTATCAAGCTTAGTCTTAAAGCCAGATAAGTCATTTGCCCCCACTACTTCCCTCGGAAGGCTATTCCAGAACTTCACTCCCCTAATGGTTAGAAACCTTCGTCTAATTTCTAGTCTAAATTTCCTAATATCCAATTTGTACCCATTCGTCCTCGTGCCTATAATAGTACTAAACTTAAACAATTCCTCTCCCTCCCTAACGTTAATCCCCCTGATATATTTATATAGAGCAAGCATATCCCCCCGGAGCCTTCTTTTGGCCAGGCTAAACAAGCCAAGCTCTTTCAGTCTCCTTTCATAAGGCAGATTTTCCATTCCTCGGATCATCCTAGTAGCCCGTCTCTGAACCTGTTCCAGTTTGAATTCATCCTTCTTAAATCAGTGGATAGAAACAGTGGATAGAAACAGCAGTTTATTTATGTTGGGTCTACCACATCCAGATGAAAATGATCTTTTGAGAAATCCAGCCACTTTTATGTTTCTTAAAATGTGTCTTCGTACAAACAAGTCTTAAAACTATAGCCCATCTCATGAATCAGAGATGATTTCCTAGCAGCTATGATTTGGTGTGTCCTCGGTGCAGTATGTGATAAGGAAGAGAGGCCATTTTACTGAGTAGAAACATGCTAACATACCTTAACACTAAGAGGTAGACATCTGGGCCTGTAAACAAATTGGTTTGATTAAAACTACCACCACTGAAGATGAGAACTCTGATATGCATTTGCAGATTTCCTGGATGGCAGAGAAAGTGTGTGTGTAACCTAGCATAAAGATGACATGTTGATCATGGTAGTGTGACTAGAATGATGAGGAAAATCACAATTATCCCACCTTCAATAGAAGCAACAATGAACGGTGCTGCCATCTTTATAGTAATAGAAATGGTACAGAAATTCCAGCAGCAAGATAAGGCTAAAAAGCAAAAGCAAGTTTTGGATATATCAAGTACTACATGTGTCTTGAGTCATAAACTAATACTGTATTTTTGTGAGGGATTGTGGGACTGGAACCCATGCTACAGTTCCCTAGATAGAGCTCAGATCAAAGCTGCGTCCAGCAGCATATGTGAATGACTGGAGAAGGGGATCAGTGAAGCTCTAGTTTGCAAGGTACCCTGCCCACAAAGTCCTTGAATGGGGGAAGGGGGGGAACATCCAGCCCCACCAATTGGCTGGAAAGTTCTACATAAACTAGAACGAGGCACAGGAAGTTGCCTGAGCAACTAGAGAATCCTGGGTTGGTTGCTACTATGGACTTTGCCTATTTGCCTGATATCTATCTTCCCACCTGTTCCTCCCATTCTTATCCCAGACCCCTCACTATTCCTGCTTTCTTGCCTTGTTCCAAGTCCCTGCTCCTATCCCTGATGCTGACTCCAGCTATACCCTAACTCCTGGCTTGACTCCTCACTCTGTCTTCAGCTCTGACCTTTGGCTTGACACCTGAATCTGACTCCAGCTCAGATCCTTTGCTTAACTCGTGACTCTGACCCTTGCGCCAGTTCCTGGCTCTAACCATTAGGTATGACTGTCCATGCCCTAGTCACTGCAGTTGTTCTACTGGTAAACTTAACAGCCATTGTAAAATAAATAAATAATATATATCCACATATAAAAAATACAGCATGTAGAGTAGGCTTCAATGCATCAAAAATGTTGAGAGGGAATTCTAACCTGAAACACAATACCAAAGTAATTTCCCAAATTTTCCTTGCCATTATTTAGGTGATTACCTTGTCTTCACAGACCTTAGGTCTTCTGTGCAGCTGACCTTCCCAGAAGGGCAACCAGGATTTTCAGTTTGGTACAGAGAAACTGCTCTGTGGTTTAGGGTCTTTTCTGATGTATTTCACTGACTGTGGTTACAGGGCACATCTGGTTCCTGATCGTGACGTTTATGGTTTATTACAATCATATAAATATAAGATATATCTTTATAAATAAGGATATTGCTTGTACCTTAACCTTTCCATTCATTACTTTGCCATCTAAGCTCCACTTAAACACTTTGGCATACCTGCTTTTTCTAGCCGTTTCTTTGTTGACAGTATATGAAAAGATTTAAAATGACAATTAATTGCACTGATACAAAGCTACCAAGAGACATGCCTGGTGGGTTGCTCATTTGCCCCATGGGATAATATGTCAGAAACAGCAGCAACAGCATATAGGTGAACCTGATGTTTCTGAAGCTTGACATATTATACCAGTAAAAGATGTTGAACTCTGCAGTTCAGTCACAACACAGCTTGGTTTTTAAATCCGATTTACAACTAAAAGAGCTGTATTTATGGGAAACTGATAGGGTTGCCAGTTTTGGTTAGACATATTCCTGGAGGTTTCATCACATAACATACTCTTTAAATAAAGATTAATCTTTAATTCCTGGAGTCTCCAGGACAATCCTGGAGGGCTGGCAACTCTAGTAATTGACAGTGACTAGACTTGTACTTCTGCATTGTGTTCTGTTAAAAGTGGACAATTTAAAATCAACGGAGAAAGAAAAAATACGCTTAAATGACATTGAAAGTTGTGTTATGACCTATGCAAAGCAAGTAAATTGGAGGTTAAGGTAGACACTGATCTTTAAATTGTTCCTTTGGGCCTAGATACTGACATTTCAATCGACTTGAAGCTTCTTCAGTACCTAAGGAACATGTGAAATGGATTATTTTAGTTTCAGTTTTGATACTTCAAGATTTTACCTATTTGTTTGTCAAACTTAATAGAATCTTGGTTTTGTGTTCATATCCTTTGTTTTTTAATGGTAATTTCACAACTCCCTACTGTCGAGGAACCCAAACTCAGGGGTCCTTACTTACACGTCCGCTGCCCAGCGGATGGTTCAAATTAGCCAGACAGCAGGTTAGCAAAGTCAAAGTTTACGTAAAGAAGGTGGCCTGATGGTCAGGGCGACCCTAAGTATACATTTCTTAAAACTTATATAGCCTTACACAAACAAGTCTTTTACTTCACAGTTTCCATGGCAATACTTACTATATACTCCTTATCTAAGGAATTCCTTAGTCTCCCAATTTCAACTCCCCCTATCTAAACCTCTGATTATACTTACTAAGGCTTCTAAGATTGACCTACCTTTTTGGTCAAAAGAAGCTGTGGGTTTTTTCATTTCTTTTAAGCAAGCCCTGTCTGTAGCCCCGGAATTAGGACTTCCCAATTATTTTAAAGCATTTAAATTTTACTGTTATGAATAACAGGGTACTGCGTCTGGAGTGCTTACACAACCAATGGGAGGAGCTCAACAACCGATTGCATACTTTTCATGTCAGCTTGATTCATATTGTAGAAGCTCTGTTAACCAAAGGAAAACTCAGCATGTTTCAGCACAACGCCTTACTCAATATGAAATTGTGCTCTTAGCAGCTGATAATATTACTATGAAATGTTATGTATTTTTAAATCCAGCTACACTTTTACCGATTCCCACTGAAGGAGAACCTCATGATTGCGATTATGTTATTTTTCAGAGTACTACACCACGCCCTGATCTTCAGGACATTCCTTTGATTAATCCAGACAATATTTTTTATACTGATGGTTCTTGCTTTGTCAATGAGGCAGGAACGCGCAGAGTGGGGTATGCTGTCTGTACACCATATGAGGTTTGGGAAACTCATTCTTTACCTGATGTATTTTCTGCTCAATTGGCTGAATTGATTGCTTCTACTTGTGCTTGTTGTTTAAGTGTAAATTGTTTTGTTATATTGATTTTTGCTCTCTATGGTTCCCATACTGGGAGTCAAACCTGGGCCGCCTGTAGTTTGTTATGTTTCTGTACAATTTGAAAGCAAAAGGGTTTCCCCATTTCTTTGGGACAGCCTATAGCACATGCTCAGGCTGTGAATAATTTGCTTGTTTTTATTATGTTACCCTCTTGTATTGTTATTTTTTATAAAGCTCATACTTCTGTTATGAATGAAGTCTCCCGTGGAAATGCATTTGCAGATCAAGCTGCAAAAGCTGCAGCCAGGAACACCTTTCCCTTTCTGGAAGTCTGTGCTTTCTGGCCAGCTCATTTTCTGTCTCCCCTTTGGAGATTTATGATACAGTTTCATCTTCAGAGTTGGACACTTTGAAGACTTTTGAGACAATGTTTTTTGACAATGTTTGGTGATCACCTGATAGTCGCCCAATAGCCCCTAGGACTCTTTTGCCTAAACTTGCCCGCTATGCCCACGAAGGTGGCCATGCGTGCAAAGGGGGGATAGCTGATCAAGTTTTGCGCTTTTGGTGTGCTCCAGGTAACCATCAAGTGTTTAAACAAGTATCTCAAGGTTGTGTTACCAGTCAAAAGTATAATGTGGGACGTCATCAGCCACAACAACGGGGGTACCAGAATGGGTCTATGGCCCATTCCAAGGTTTGCAAATAGACTATATGGACTTGCCTGCTTGTAAGGGTTTTAAACATGTTCTGGTAATAGCATGTGTGTTTTTAAAATGAATTAAGGCGTTCCCCACCAGAAGGGCAGACACAGCGGCGGTAGTAAAAGCATTAGTAAAGGTTATGATTCTAAGCTTTGGCTGCCCTTTCATGGTAGAATCTGAGAGAGGAAGTCATTTTCCTAATCAAGTAATGCATTTTTTGATGAAAGCACTGGGGATAATTCAGAAGTTACACACTCCATACAGTCCCCAGTCATCAGGCATAGTTCAAAGATCTAATGCAAAATTGAAGAATCAACTGTCAAAAGTTATGACCGACAACGGATTACGTTGGGTGGATGCATTACCTTTAGCTTTGATGCATTTAAGAACTATGCCAATCAGAAGGACAAATTTATCTCTCTATGAAGTTTTTTTTGGGAGACCATTCCAACTGTGGGGAAGCCTGATTCCTGCACATGCCAGTCTCTCGGGGGGAGATGAGGAATTGGTTGCTTATGTTATGAAGTTATAAAAGACACTTACAGCTATTTTAAAGTTTTTCAGAGACGTTCAGAGACTTCCTCTAGATGTGGCTGTACATGATATCCAGCCGGGAGACTGGGTTTTGTTGAAGAAATATTCACGCAAGAATTGCTGAGAGCCAAAGTGGGAAGGTCCATACCAGGTGCTGTTAACTACTTACACCGCTGCAAAACTACAAGGAGAAGAAGCCTGGTACCACTGTAGTCATCTAAAGAAAATACAACCACCTGACGCTAATCCTCAAAAGAAGCAGCTTTCCAGGTTCAACGAGGGAGCTCCGCTGGACCAAGGTACCAGAAGTAGACATGGAAGGGTGAAGAGCCACAGGCAATCCCCTTCTGGTTGCTCTGAAGCAGATGAGGAGGGGTCAAGAGCCACAGGCAATCCCCTTGTGGTTGCTCTGAAGCAGACAGTCAATGGAGTCAAGAGTGCACCAGGAAAGAAGAGCTAATAGAATTATTATAAAAATAATAAAGTCCAATTATTTTGTTGATTATTTTGTTGTGTGTTTGTTATATTGAAGGGATACATTGTCCTGGGGATAGTGTAGAAGATGGATTTGTCATTTCTAATGATATTTATAATTAGCTTAAATAGGGGCAATGTAGATTTTGGAGCCAATTCCTTTTATGTACTGATAAGGAATTTAATTGCATCCTGGGAGGTTAAGGATTGTTGGGCGTGCTCTTTTATCTTCCCATCATCAGGAAGGGATACCTCTGATACCAATCAATAAATGGGAAAATTTAGCTTGGACTAATCCCATGGGAACAGTAATAGGGAAAGAATATTGGTTGGGAATGAGGGCTAATCCCAGAGACTTAATTCTCCCGGGAAGGAAACCAGCAGCACCAATATGTATGCAGTGGACACAACCTGTACCGGTAACAGAATCAGACAAACCCTAACTAAATGTTACTTGTGAAGTAAAGAATGTAGGTAAATATCCAAAATGCAAAAACATTGTCCATCTGCCTATGGTAGAAGGGGAAAAAGTAAGTAAAACTATAATATAGAAACGGGGATCAAATGCCACTAAACTGAATGAGAAAACAATTTATAATTGTACGTTAAATGCCACCCGAGGAAGTAAGTGCAACAAAACCCAAAATTGGTGGCTGAAGCTTGAGGATGTGTATTTACATCAAAATGACTGGTTAAGAGGAGAGGCTTGGATAATTCAAGATGCTATTACTTTTAATCATATGCAAATAGATCCTGGGCTAACATAATGTTATATGTGCTATACCAAGCCCATTCCAATAGTTGCAGAGGAGTTACTCCAATAGAGGAAGGTGTATAGAGGGCATGTGGAAAAGGGGTGGGAAAAAACTTTACCACCAAAGTGGAGGGGAAGATGTACCCTGGTATATCTCTGGCCTGGAGGTGTGCACCCGGTTCCTCTACATGAGGTTGTGTATAACCACCGGCCTAAGAGAAGTTTTAAGCCTACCCTGGATACTCATCATTACAACCCAGTAACTGAACACTCTTCAGCATTCTGGAGAGGATGGAGAATGTTTTGGCCCTGGCAAGGAGTGGGTGATTTGGAGTATGCACTAAGAAATTTTTCAGCTGAATTTGAGATATTTGCCAATGCAATTGAAGATGCTATTTTAAAATTTATAGGCTGAAATGGAATTGCTGGCATAAATGAGTATTTAGGATAGGTTAGCCCTAGACAAATTATTGGCTCAACAAGGAGGAGTTTGTGTAATGTTGAAACAAACCTGTTGTTTTTATAAAAATGAATTAGGTCAAATTGAGATGGATGTACACAAAATTTGGAATGTCAGCAGATTTTTTCATGAGTTTGCTAACCCTCCAATGCCACCATCTGGCACTGACATTTCATGGTCCTTCATTTGGAATGCACTGACTTCTTGGTTACCGAATTTATCCTGGCTTAAAAAATTATTTGTGGGCATAGTTGTGTTTATGATAATATTAATGCTAATGTTTTGTTGTATGCAATGTTGTTGTTTATTATTTCAGCAAGTAAGGTTTAAGCCCCCTAGGAGACAGATGGTGCAAAGGTCAATACGGTACTGGTGTATTAGCATGGGCAATGAAAGAATGTATTATGATTGTGTTCCTAATAGTAGAACTAATAGGAACACAGGGGGGACTGTTGGGGGAAAAGAAGATGGATTATCTCTTTTCCAGGGGAACCAGTCTGACTAAATGGCTGAAAAAGCATGAGATGGAAAGTGCCTTTCTAGCAGATGTTTAATTTATTATGTGTAGCAATAATAAGATAGTTTTGAGGCCTAAGGCGCCAGTAAGTACAGAATAAGGAGAAAGACCTTGCAACTTGGATAGGGGAAGTTGAAATTGGAAGACTAAGGAATTCCTTAGATAAGGAGTTTTTAGTAAGTATTGCCATGGAAACTGTGAAGTAAAAGACTTGTTTATGTAAGCCTATATACGTTTTAAGAAATGTATGCTTAGGGTCGCCTTGACCATCAGGCCACCTTATTTACGTAAAGAATAAACTTTGACTTTGCTAACCTGCTGTCTGACTAATTTTGCCCATCTGCTGGGCATTGGACATGTAAGTAAGGACCCCTGAGTTTGGGTTCCTCAACACTACCGCTCTCCATCCCAAATGTGTGGAAAATTGACTGGGGAGACCATTAAAAACGTAAAGGAATTTTCAAACTGCAGTTTTCGAAAAATACACATAAGGAGTCTTCCTAAATAAAACAGATTGTTGCCCTTCCTTGTTCAAGGACCAATGAACGGACTATCATATTTGGAATCATTACAGCTGACTGTGTCAATTTGGCTTCAATGTACTGCCTCTGTAAATATGGCTTCCATGCATATACATCTTTAAAAATTCTTGTAAATTCTTGAATAAAACATTGTTCAGTAGCTACTTTTCGAGCTATCATTTAAGTAGTTTCTAAAATACCCCAAAGCAAAAATTTGTTTGTTTGCACAAGTGAGACAAAACTATGAATGGGCTTGAACCAAATTCCCACATCCAAACATCAATGACTTTTGAAGTGATGAGGCGGTGGGTGAGGAATGTCATGTTTAAAAATATGAACCAGGATCTCTCTCAATTTAACAACTTTGGGGCTGGTCAGCTCTTAAAGTGCATCCGGATTACACACGTCTAGGGACCTAAACCTAGTTATAAATCAAGTCTTGCATCTCATTGTAGACTAGTCATAGCTCTGGTCTACACTTACCAGGTGACTCGGCGGCAGTCGACAGGAGTTATGCAAGCTATGCAGAGTAGTTTGTGTAACTCCCATCGACTGCTATGCTTTCCTTCTGCGCAGCGTCTTTAATGCACTGCACTGACAGGAACCATGTTCCTGTCGATCCAGCACTACGCCACTCGAGGGGGTGGTTTTACAGTGTCGACTTCTGGATCTACTGAGCGGGTCTTCACTGACCACTCAGTTGATCCAGATAGCTTGATCTGACAGCAGTGACGTACCCTTAAATAGAAAAAATCAATATTTCTGATATTTTCTGAAATCGGATTTAGAAAATTTAGCTGGTGAAACAATGGAATAGCTAATAATAGAGTGAAATGCCTCCTAAACTCTTGCAAACAGTTTAAAATAATTTTAGGTAGTGTCCCCCACCAAAGAAAGCTGTACTATAAAATAATTCATTCTAACATGAGAGATGTATCCTGAATTGAAGGCACAAATATGTCAGAGTGTCAAATTCAATTATTTCACAAGAGAACAAAATGAAGGAAAACAGTGTCATTAGAAGATATTGATAGAACATGTTTGGGTCCTTACAAATTTTCATTGTTTGAAATTAGTCCAGATTTTAAACCTTTTGTTCTAATAGGAAAGTCACAGGACACTGGCTCAATAGAATGCTTAAAAAAGATTTTAAAACCTAGGTTTTCAGTAGCCCCCCTTTAAAAAAATAAATAAATAAAAGGAGCTCCTGAAAATGAAATGTGATTTCTGTGAGGGAATGTTCTGGTAAAAGTGTGTGTTGTGGTAAGGAACTTTTCTATCAGAAACAGGCTATTGCTAGTCAAGGGAGGCTATTAGACTAAACAGGTCAGACATTTGCTCTGGTATGGCAAATACTATGTGTCTTATTGGATCAAACTTCAAAAGTATAACTCAATAACTACATCTGTGCCATTGTTAGTTGTATTTTGAGTAATTAATAGATTCACAGATTCCAAGGTCAGAAGAGACCATTGTGATCATCTTGTCTGCCCTCCTGTATAACAGGCCATAGAACTTCTTCAAAATAATTCCTACAGCATGTCTTTTAGAAAAACATCTCATCTTGATTTAAATATTGCCATGGATGGAGACATCGCCCTTTGTAAGTTGTTTCAATGGTTAATTAGTTGCACTGTTAAAAATGTACACCTTATTTGTGGTATGAATTTATCTCACTTCAACTGCAAAGGTATAACTGACACTTCTCCAGCTCCCCTCTTACTGCTAATTAGAAGGATCCAAAGAGGGGAACCAAATAGGGACCATGCATCTCAAAGAACCTCCATTTCTTCTCTGACTGCTGGACCATACATGTATTCCCACATGTGGGTGACTGATAAACGGTACATAGACCGGAGGAGAACGTGAAGATGCAGTTGATATAGATTCATAGACTCATAGACTCATAGGTCAGAAGGGACCAATATGATCATCTAGTCTGACCTCCTGCACAAGGCAGGCCACAAAACCCTACCCATACACATTTATAACAACCCCGAACCCATGACTGAGTTATTGAAATCCTCAAAAGTGAGATTTGAAGACCTCAAGCTGCAGGGAATCGATCAGCAAGCGACCCATGCCCCACGCTGCGGAGGAAGGCGAAAAACCTCCGGGGCCTCTGCCAATCCGCCCCGGAGGAAAATTCCTTCCCGACCCCAAATATGGCGATCAGCTAAACCCCGAGCATGTGGGCAAGACTCACCAACCAGCACCCAAAAAGGAATTCTCTGCAGTAACTCAGTTCCCATCCCATCCAACATTCCCACAGACCATTGAGCAGACTTATCTGCCGATAATCCAAATCAATTGCTCAAATTAAACTATCCCATCATAACATCCCCTCCATATACTTATCAAGCTTAGTCTTAAAGCCAGATAAGTCATTTGCCCCCACTACTTCCCTCGGAAGGCTGTTCCAGAACTTCACTCCCCTAATGGTTAGAAACCTTCGTCTAATTTCAAGTCTAAATTTCCTAATATCCAGTTTGTACCCATTCGTCCTTGTGCCTACATTAGTACTAAACTTAAATAATTCCTCTCCCTCCCTAACGTTAATCCCCCTGATATATTTATATAGAGCAAGCATATCCCCCCGAAGCCTTCTTTTGGCCAGGCTAAACAAGCCAAGCTCTTTGAGTCTCTTTTCATAAGGCAGATTTTCCATTCCTCGAATCATCCTAGTAGCCCGTCTCTGAACCTGTTCCAGTTTGAATTCATCCTTCTTAAACATGGGACACCAGAACTGCACACAATATTCCAGGTGGGGTCTCACCAGCGCCGTATATAACGGCACTAACACCTCCTTTTCCTTGCTGGAAATACCTCGCCTGATGCATCCTAAAACCGCATTTGCTTTTTTAAAACTGTAAAACTGTTTTCCCAATAGCTTCATATGTAGAATATTCTTGAATACATAAAGTTTTTATGAATGTATGGATGGAGCTCCAGGTAGACACACTGCATATATTAATCTCTTGAAGAGATGCTGTTGAGGTTGCTTGTGCTCTTGTGTAATGGCGCTCACCTCATCCGGAAGAGAAATATGTGCCAATTATTAATAAAGAATGATGCAGCAGGAGATCCACTTACAGAGTCTCTGAGCAGGTAATGCTTGTCCTCGCAACAGCTCCACTATAGTAACAAATAGCCTTGGTGACGTCCTAATCGATTTTGTCCTTTGCAGATAGAACACCAAAGCTTGTCTGACATCCAGAGAACGAAGTCTCCTCTCCCCATTGGAAGCATGAGATTTTGAGAAGAAGACCAGTAAGTGGTTAAATTGATTTATGTAAAACTCGGAAATTAACTTAGGGACAAATTTCAGGAGAAGAAAAAGGAAACCACCTTCTTATGAAAAATGGTTTATAGCAGGTCAACCATGAGTGCTCCTAATTCACTCATCCTTTTGGTCAATGTGAAGTTGACTAAACAGGCAACCTTCGTGGAAAGGTGGTAAACAGAACATGACGCCAGCACTTTAAATGGTGGTCTGGTAAGTACTGATACTATGAGGTTGAAGTCCCATTGTGGTGCAGGTTTCACCACTGGTGGGAAGGTCGCAACTTGACGCTTGTGACAGGGTGCTAGGCAGAGAAAAGCCGAGCCTGCCCTCTGTCACGTGAGCCCCAATTAAGGAACAAAAATTGGAGCCAGGCTGAGTGAGCCTACACATACTGGGTAAATAGGGAGCAGCTGCTGGCCTTCTTAGCCAGGGGCTACAAAACGCTCACAGGAAGGAAGTGAAGGGGGGAAGAAGGAGAGGGGAAAGCCACAGAGTGAGGGGGAGGCCAAGATCCTCCCTGTTGGTGCTTGGGACTGCAAAGCTCCTGAGACTGTATAGCTGTGTATAAAAGGCGGCGGGCAAGTAAATTATAAATAAATGTCACTGGTGGAAGCAGGAAGCTGAGGTCTCTGAGTGGTTTGTGGACGCGTAGGACCTGAGCGACAGCAGGGCCCTGCGTGAACTCATTACACGTGAGGGCTCATCTGGAATCAGGAGCCAGCGAACGAGGTTGGCGGCCCAGGGAAGCAGCAGGAGAAGATGCAGCAGGCGATACAAAGCTTCCAGCAAACCCATCAGAAGGAGGGACAAGCCTTGCTTGCCTGGCAGGCAGAACAGCAGAAGAGCCTGCAGGACTTCATAAGGGAACAGGCCAGTGTGCAGCAGCAGCTCCTGCAATGTATGGTGAGCCCCACGGTTGGAGATGGTGCCCAGGCTCCGGGCTTGGGACTGTGTAAAATGCACCCTGCAGATGACCTGGATGCATTTTTTTGGTACGTTCGAGCGGGTAGCAATAGGCACTGGTTGAGATAGAGCAACCTGGACTTATGGCTGGCCCCATACCTGGCGGGTAAAGCCCAGGCAGCCTATATGGTCTTGAACGATGCGCAGGGCAGGGACTATGAAGTGGTAAAGGTGGCTGTCCTCGATCGGATGGGCCTGTCAGCGGAGAAATACTGCCAGAAGTTTCGTTTGGCCTGGCGGATGGAAAATGTGCAGCCCCGGGCATTTGCCCAGAGGTTAAGGAACTGGGTCGCCTGCTGGCTGAGGCCTGATGTGCACATCATAGGGGAAATAATGGATGTGATAGTCCTTGAACAGTTTTACAAAGTCTGCCTGAGAACATACGGGCTTGGGTCAGGAGGCATCAGCTGAGCATGGTGAATGTGGTGGTAAATCTGATCAAAGAGTATGCAGAGGCAGACTTCCCCTGGAGAGAAGGTCAGCCATATAAGGAACTGGAATTGGGGAAAAATTCAGGGAACTGCTGCTTGGGAAGGGCTCAGAGAGGAAGAAGGAGGAACCTTGAGGAGCTTCCAATAGAACTGGGCAGACCATCTGCTAGCAGTGCAGGTGGCCGGGACATAAAAAAGTTGACTATCCGCATATGGAGTGTGGCCTTACCGAATTTTGCAGCTGGCCTAATGCTGGAGGGTGAGGAAAGGGATAGAAGCTGTCCACCATCCCAGTGAGGGTGGGGAGAAAACCCCAGAGGGGTCTCGTGAATATGGCCTCTGCCTGCTCTCTCATCCAAGAGGACTGATAAAGTCACAATGGATAATCCCAAAGTCGAGGATGAACCTAGATCAGAGTGTATCCACATGGTTAAGAAATACTGCCCCGTGGTCCAAGTGTCCCTCAAAGCTCATGGCAGGTTTAGTTGGAAACAGGTCGGGATAGTGGAGAGGCTACCATACTTGGCGGTGTTGGGCACGGATTGGGACTTCTTCCGAAGCGGGAAGGGAAACAGGGGACAGAGGCCCCGGGGGAAAAAAAAAAAAAAAAAGGGAAGTCCCCAGAAGGAGCAGATGGAGCCCGCGCAGAGCTAAGAAGCCCCAGTAAGGAGGAGAACCAAGGTCCTCGGGGGAACGTGAAGGAAGACCCTAGACAACGGAGCCCAGAGAGGGAACAAAGATAAGGAGGAAGGAATGGGGGATATGGCCACCCCAGACCCCTTATCTGGGGGGGGGGAAGGGAAAGAGCCTGTGGAGCCCCACCCAGATGCAGCCCCTGGGAGAAGAAACTTGCACTCCACTTGACAGGTTGAAGAAACCTGAGGCCCTGGAGGTCCTGAGGGAGTTCAGGACAGATCTCAGTCTCCTGCCACAAGAAAAGGGACAACCCTGTGAGGGGGACGGGTGACTGATGTGAGAACCAGTGGAGCTGTGGGAGCACCCCCCTGCCCCGGTGGTGTACTTTCTGCAGGTGGGAGATGAATGAACCCACAAGAGTAACCCTGGGGATCACCCAATGGAAGAAAAGAAACTCCCCCAACCAGACTCTGCCAGTAGAGAGAGGAGGGGATGCAGAACGACGAACCTTCTGATGGTTTAGAAGGGGGAAGGCATGTGACACGGTGCTAGGGAGAAGCAATGGGGGAGGGGGAGATCCTCTCTGTTGGTGGCTGGGACTACGAGGCCTTGAGGGCTGTTAAGCTGAATTGTCTGTAGGTAGAAGATGGCGGGCAAGTAAACGTCACTGGTGGGTGTATCAAGCCATGATCTCTGAGTAGTTTGTGGGTGCAAAGGGCCCAAACAACAGCAGGGCCTTGCATGATCCGCCAGCCCTTCAGGAATCTAATAATTGTTGGATGAGTAAAAATTGAGTGACCTCTACCAGGGGTAGAAGGCAGTGACTGCTGCTAGATGGACCTTCGGAGAACTAATGGAATGCCTTGAAGTCTTCAAGGACAGGAGACAGCCCAAAATAGCAGGGATAGCTGCAAATTCTGGAGATAACTGATTTAGTTGTGCCCAGATAGAGAAACACCTCCATTTAGCCAGATAACATTTTCTGGTGAAGTCTTTCCTACTTTGACTGAGAACACACTGAACAGCCTCTGTGCTTGAACATTCTAGATCTGATGCCAATCCGCACACCAGACTGTAAGGTGTGACTGTTGTGGTGTCTTGTCTTGCCATTCTTCCTGAGTTAACAGCCCTAGGACGGGTCGGATGCTGATGGCAGGGATATCAGAGGGATGGGAAAAAAAGGCATATCTGAGATGGTCCATTCAGGGAAACAGAAAGGCACTGCCTTTGGAGCTGCCCTGGAGCAGTACAAGGTGAACTTCTTGTTTGTTTGGGATGTGATGGATCCTAAGATGGTGTTCCCCACTAAATGAGGATCTCATTCTGAAGAACCAGAAACAGAGGTATTTGCAGACACAGAGGATTCTGACTCAGCCCAAGCAGCAGTAAGAAGGAATTGGAGAGACACTGGTCTTTGCCGCCCTCTAAGCCCTCAGTGTGGAGCATGTGGAGGGCAAGTGCTCAGGCATGGACCAATGGACACAATTTGCTAGAAATCTCCAATCTCAGATGCATGGCATGCATGCATACCCACGTACGATATACACGTAGGGACGAGCACTCGAAGAGATACCCTAGTCATTCCTACACAGAATTTTAGTCTGAGTTCTTTACTCAGACTAACTTTGGAGGACAACAGAATCCATGTTTTTGCAGTGAAAGAACAGTGAAGCTTCGGAGCTACATTGTAAAAATTTCCATTGTTAAGTCCAGTTGTCTATCTTTGTAAAATAGGGTAATGTCCTTCCAAAGTAACAGAGGCTATAAAAAGGCTTTTAAATTTACATTTTTAATTAACAAGGTGGCACAAAAGAGCCATTATGAAATTGCTCATAATACAAAATATTAATGTACAACCCCTTTTGCACCCATCCCCAGGACGGCGGTTGTTCTTTCATATAGCAGGAGAAGTGATTAGCAACGTTGAAGTAACCAAGTCCAAATGGGTGAGCCAGTGGATAGCTTTGGAAGTTCTGAGATGTTACCAGAAAACAGTCGGAGCAGGCACTGGTTTACAATGTTGTCTACAGTTTGCAGCTGGTGTCCACAGTCATATTGTGCGCTGCCTCTCATCTTCCAGAAGTGTAAGAGATAACAGCATCTGCCATGCAATGTTCTGAAACGGTTCACTCCAGACCATTATTTCTGGGAAAGATTAAAGCCTGAAAATTCTGTTGTGGGGTCAGTGATCAAGTGTCTGTTTGGGACATTAGCATTATTCCAGAATTATTTCCAGTGTGCCTCAGGATTCAATTAGGATGCTTTAAGAACTGTAGCCCAATTCCAAAAAGCTTTGCAGGATTTCCAAAGCATCTTTAGAAGGTTCTGCAGGTCCTCATGGATTGGTAAATTCAGACTGGTCATTGTTCACTTGTACTCATAAGCAGTGTGTGTGTGTCTCCAGATCGTAGTTGGAAGGTATATGTGCCAGAGTGGGTAGTCATTGCATGGGTGTTTGTTTTAATGTTCCAGGCATTGTTCTCATCGTGAGATTAAACTGCACGCACAGAGATTTGGTACAAGAGTTGTCTATCCAGATTGGTGCTGCAATACTCAGCCGTCGAATATACCAGTGCTAGAGGTGCTGTTTGAAGTGTGTGAGCATGAGTATTCCATGTTATGCCCCCGAGTTTTCAGACAAGGCAATTCCTTGCTTTTACCTTTTCTCATTTTTTTTTCCAGATGATCTTTAAAAGTCAAGCTTCTGTCCAAGATTACACCCAAGTACTTGAGACAGGGCTCATTTCGGACCCATTGACCACAAAAGGTGACTTTAAGTGATTGGTCAGCAGCTTTGCTGTTTCGGGTAAAGGCTATTATCAAGTTTTGGTGGTGCTGGGGCAGAGCTTTGAACACTGAAAGTATTCTGCTATTATCATGAGGTCAGTGGAGAGGATGTCACCAATGGGGGGGTGAGGTTTTAGCTTTGTACTGCATGAGTGATGTCATCAGCATAAATGAATTTATGCAGTTTTGTCAGGTAAGTTACTAATGTGGATATTGAATGGTAAAGGCACCAACAGGAATCCTTGAGGTAGACAATCATTAATGGCATGTGATTTGCTGACCTGCCTGCTTAGAAAGTTGCTCAGCATTATGGATGAGAGTTCTGTTAGTTAAGAAATCTCTGAACATATGAATTCATTGTGGAGGATGGTGAGTGGGTCTTTAAAATCAACAGAGCAGTTTCCCACCAATTTATTAGAAATTTAACAGAACAGTCTTTTATTTTCAGGTTGGAAGATTGCAATATTTTTATCTTTTCCATGGAATGATGAAAAATAGACTGTATTTACAATGCATGTGTTCCAGACTGTTACAGCTGAGAAATTTTGCCTTGTACACACTGAGGGATTTTGTAGAAAACCAAAGCTATCTTAACCACATTATGTTCTCGACTGGCGCTGAGGATCCCATGGGGAAATCTCCCTCCAGTGATGATCACTGTACAATATATAGACTAATAAGAGACATTTCAAATTGGATTTGATAGCTATACTTTACTTCTCAGACGGTTGTCTGAACCTTATCAAAATAACTGATTATTTAAACTGAATTTGGATCTATCTTTTCTCTCCAGGTTTGTTGATTCAATATTTGTACAGATTGGCTGGAACACGAAGTTTCTGTCTGTTTTGACTTATTGCACCTTTGTTCCTTCAGATGTTTAGCTAGCAAAGTAACACATTATTCTAGTATATTATTAAAAATGTTGGCTGAATGTACAGAAGATCTGGGTGTTGGATGCCTTAAATTATTAAAATTTATGAATACATCAAGTCACATTACAGCAGAACACATGAAGAAATTGAATAAAAAAGGTAGCTTGAAGCTAGAGTTATGAGCAAGTTATTATCTCTTATTTTTTTCAGCACAGCTGTAATGGGGTTATATCATGTGAATTTCTACAGTTATAAATTTTAACATAAATTATCATATACAGAAATTCGACAAGGTTAGCAAATATGCTTACTGAATATTTAAAACTGATGAACAATCTATCCCTATAAGGGAAAAATGCTTCAGAGTTCCATCAACCTGTACTATAGGTAATTATCTATCCTGTTTAACTGAAACATGATTGTCTCTATTTTTTGTGGTTAAAGAATAGTTTGCACACAAAACACAATATTATTTTTGTCTGTTATCTTTTATATTTATTTCTGCTATCTTAAATTTCTGAGCTGCAAAGGGTCAGTGGATTTCCTGTGAGCAACCTTGTGGTAACTTAAGACGAAGCAGGGAAACGACCAGGCCACAAACCCAGTGTTCCACTCCAACATTCTCATGGTTCAACCCTGGTAACCCTAATGGGTAGTGAATAAAAGGGGCTGCCTAAACTTGAGGTGGCTGGCAATCAAGGCATTCACTTACACCAAGAAAATGACACTAACATTGGGTCTACCCGACATTGGCTTTGGAAGAAAGAGATGGAGGTGATGTAGATTATGAAGATCTTTTAGTTCTCCATCTATCATTACTATGATTAAACAGTTATGGTGAGGTTTTCAAAATCTACTGCTGGCTTCAAAGCCAATGCTGAGAAGCCTTAAAAAAATCTCACCCTTCAAAGCCTGTTTAAAGTAGTTTTATCATGAAAAAACTACAAAAACTGGAATTGTGGGTTCTATATTTATTGTATCAATGATCTCCATATCAAATCTGCATAGATTATAAGTAACAACATGCTTTTTTCTAACTACTATTGCTGTATTTTTAACTTGGGGTCTGAGAGTTAAGCTGGGTTCTGTTAGAAGTGGATTTTTCCACCTGCTTTTTGCTATGGCCAAACTCCAGCCTGGGATGGGATGCAGCTTGTTAAATCTCAAATTAGATAAATAAATAAATAAATAGGTGGTGTTATCTCCTGGAGTCAAAAACTGCAAACAATAGCAGTTTTCTAAGAAACTCATGACCAGTGTCCCAAACTGATTTGAAACAATCCTGGAGAAGGTGATAAGATAAATTATAGCTACCAGCTGCAGAACTCATGAGAAAACTTTACTGACCAAGGTTTCCACGCCAACAGGCGACATGCTAATTTTCTGGGGTCTCAGACATAAAGCCAGGGTTCTGGTTTGGACATGTTGGAGAGATGATAGGTTACTAGCCTGTTGTTTTGCCCAGGGACTTGGCCAGTCCTGGGCACCTCCCCACTCTTCACAAGGAAGTGTTAAACTCCCTTGTCTGATCACCAAGGGAGCCTGCAGTTTGGTTTTCTTGTTCTTCGTTTTTTTTGCAGATCTTTTTTCTGCTTTTGGATTTTTCTTTTACTGATTCTTTTTGTTCACCTGGTTGCCCTGGATTGCAAGGCCGCACACCTTGGCATATCCGAAGGGGGCGGCAGGGGGTGTTCAACCATTGTAACTGGTTGTGGTGGGCTCTGATTATGGCTGCTTATAGTCAGGATGAACTGTAAGTTGGTCAGCCGATGGAACATGGAACTGGTCAAGTGTGTGCAATTGGTTAACACCAGACCAGTGGGCTCTGATTATGGCTGCTTATAGTCAGGATGAACTATAAGTCAGTCGAGCTCATGGAACATCGGGCTGTTATCTACACTTAATTTTTTATCTCAAGAAAAACAAGTTGCAGATCTGTTATCTGTCACTCCGGAGATAACATCCACATGTGGTAAACATAACCTGGTTAAATTTGGGATTTAAATTGGGGAATGTTTTTGGGGATTGTGTGTGTATGTATTATCACTGCTCCAAGCTTACTAACCCACAGATTAAAAACAAGTTGAAATCCACTTGTATTCCCCACCAGGCACCCCAGCTGACCCTTGTAACTCCTAGCCGCAAACAACCCATGGCTATCCTCACCAGGCCGTGACCCATGGTGTCTGTGGAGCAAGGGGGAGAAGCAAGGTGGTTGTGCTGTCCTGGGCTGCGCATATATAATAATGTGTGTTAAACTGAAATAATTCTTTTTGCCCACAGATAGCGCTCTTTCTCTGTCTGGTATGAGCTTTACCCTACTGAGACTGGCACTGAGGTTTTTCCTCTGTGTTGGGCACGGGAAGAGGGATTGTGATTGTGATTGTGGCGGTGCTGGTGTTTGCACTTGAAGGATTTTTGGAGTGTTTTAAGGAAGCAAAGTTTTGGGAATGTGGCTTATGTATAAGGGATTGATGTATGTAGGATCTGATAAGAATTGAAGCTTTTTTAATTGTAATAATAGGAATCTTTCATTTAACTAATTTTTTTCTTTTTTATAACTCTATATACTTCAATAAAAGTTACATAAATAGTGGTTAACCAAAAAATAGTGGTCTGGTCTCTTCTCTCTCGATTGGGACACACTCTTGCAGTGGGGGGATTGGGCCTCTTGCGCCCCACTCCACAACAGGTTCTTTCACTTCTACATCATCTTGAATAAACAATAAAGATTCCGCAGATCAAATTTGGACTTCATTTATATCTGTGAAACTCCATTGTCTTCTGTGGGCTTTGCAGAGCTATAACCAGTTGGAACTTTGCTACCAATTCCTTTGCTGACACACATGAACAGAATCCATCTCAGTTGATCTTAGCTCGGCAATGGGAACAGGAATTTAAAAAGCCAGCAAAATCTTATTTTGTTATTGTTGTGAAAGTCAGCAGATTTGCTCCAGTCAGCATTCAGAGTCACGTCTATTTAATATTAAGATGCCTTTTTTACAATGACTTTTTCAGACTAGAACACATTTTAAACTGAATAAAATAGAAGGACACAGTGCAACGAGCCATATAATGATCATCAAAAAGATCACAGTCTAGTAGCTTAACAAAGGTTGGACTAAGGTGTAGGCACTAAAAGCCTGGAGTAATTGATTACATCATAATCTAGTTTTTCATTGCAATCTCAGGGCTTGAAACAAAAGCTGCAAAATGTAACCCAAATGTAACTGATAAAGTGACATTAGTCTGAATCAGCAGACGCTTAAAAAACACTTCTGAGAAGGGTGAATAGGTCTGTTCATCTCAATGGAGTGTTAACACCAAGAATTACTCCTCTATGAGGCCCTGAAAACACTACCCTAGCAGAGGCCTCTATGTATGGCAGAAGGGAGTAGTAAGCCTGGCCCACCATCCCAAGCCAACACATCCTAGCTGGAAGGGTAAGTATTAGGGGGTCCCTTTGCTTCCAGTCTTGCCCTTCTCTATGGGGGGAGTAGATGGCAGGGACTACTCTTGCTCCCATGGGCACAGGCTGTTGATTCAAGGATGGAGGTGGAGAGAACTGTGTGGAGGAGCCCCTGCCTCTCTGAGAAAGCAGGAGACTGCCTAGCCATCACTGCTGTCAATAGGGATGGAGGCAATAGGGATGGAGACATGAAGAGGGCCTAGGATTTGCCTAGGATCCGGGATTGCATTTAATCTGGCCTGGGTTTGATCATGAGTCTGTGAGTCCATAACCCCAATTTCTAAACCCAGCTTCAAAATTAACATCCCTTGCAATCCGTGCAAGTAACTTGGAACCAGATTGCAAGTCTTTCTATCCTGGTAAACACATATGAGTAATTCCTTTGACTTCAGTGGGACTGTTTGCACAGGTATCTTTCCTCTATCTTGCCCCCTCCTCCTCCAGTTCAAGTACAGACTCCACAATGTGGCTTTAACTTCCATGCCTCAATCATTCCTCTTGTAAAGTGGGAATATTTGCAGTACCTATAGGAGATGTGTTGGGAAGTCTAAATAGTTGTGTCTGCAAAGAATTTAGGACATAAAAATAATTATTTTACTTTTGAATCTTGATAAATATCCAGATCACTAAAGGCACAAAGTGATATCTACTGTCCCAATTCATACCAAAGCAGATTATTTGAATATTTGTCAACCCATTGATTTATAAACAATCCAAATGACAATGAGAAAAAAGGAACTAAAACACAGATTGTTTTGAATGTTTGTTTTAATAGAAAAATAAGTACAAATTATCAAATGAAACCATCAAGCATATACTACAACTAGAGATAGGCCCCAAATCTTAATGTTTTACCCAACCCTCTTCTCCTCGAACTTTAATGGTTTGTGTAGAGTGGAACCTTGATCTAAAACCATCCCCAGTTTCACTTTTGCCAAAATCAAAACCTGACAATGTTCTTCAAAACCAAAACTAAACACATCAAAAGTTTGTCCCTTACACAAATGGAACAAAATCCTGCTTGTGATCTAGATAACATGAATCTGAACCATCCCAGATTTTGCAAAATTAAAACCCAATAAATTACGTTTTGCTATACACTAACCCAAATACAGGCTCCTTGGCCAGCCTCAAGTGAAAAAAAAAAATCAAAAGAAATATGGTTTTATAAAAGAGGATGCCTGCCTTAGTTGCATATGGAAGCTGCATATTTTGGACCAAACATATGTTTTGGAGTGACATATGTGCATCATGTAAAGTATCTGAAAGCATTATTCTTGAATATAATATATTACAAAATAACTTACTCCATTGCTCTTAGACCTAGATTTACCTCTATTACTCATGCAGTTAAGTGTTTTAATAACTCTTTAATGTATCACATTAAATTAATACAAATCTGTCATGATTAAAATATTTTAAATCACTGATCTAAACACATATGGGAGGGAAATGTCTTCATAACATAAATCCCAGGCATATTTCTGCAAGGTGCCAAAGAGAAGAAGAAAACAACAAATAACTGTTCTTATTATATGTCCATTTACACATCTCATCGCATTGGTCTACAGCTCAACTTTACAGACAGCAAACACGAGTGGTTCCAGTCAAGCACAACAAATCATTTTGTAACATTGATTTGCAAATTTTGCTCACCGAATTGTATGCTGGATTCAGCCTTCAGCCATTGGAAATGAATGTGATCACTACAAGTAATAATGGTTTCTTTCCATGACACAAGGCTCTCACTAACTACTGAGCAATTCTAAGAGCCATTTCAGATACTTTAAGATAAATCTGACTCCTTTATCGGAAAAACGAAGAGAAAAAAAGAGTTCTTCAGCACAATCAATGTTTGCAAAGTATCAACGTTATCATGAAAATCCCAAATTGAGAATCGAAAGGACTTTTCTCTACCCAAAGGGCTCCCTGCTGTACATTGATTTCCATATGCACACAGAGCAAACGTTGATTTTCAGATTAGTTTAAAAAAACTGTTTTACTTGTTCTGGGAGCTGATGATTTTACTTTTGTGGATTAAGTCAATTCCTTACACATCCCGATTTTTTTCTCCAATTGTGTCTGCCAGTTTGAGATAAAACATTTCAGACTATATGGAGGGGGATACATTTTGAGGATAATTTAACTTATTTTACTTTGTGATTTTGTTTCTGTCTCTGTAGAGAAAAATAATAAATGACAGATATGCTAATCAAAGTTCCACCTCAGTTCTTTTATTCCTTCCATTTTCTGTTTTCAGCAGGAACTCTTTATTATGTCAGAATGAGTGATATGAACTACTGACTGAAACCTAAATCAAGGTCATCACAAGTCAGTTTATTTGTGGCTCACATCCTTCAGATTTGACTAACAGTTCACTGCATTCAACAATAAAAAAACTAAGGGGTTATCCATTTGCAGTTTTTACAAATATTAATACAGCATATGTGGAAACAGCCATAATTATGGAGCTGCAGTTGTATGTACACATATTCATATATACAAATCGTTTGCACTACAAATACACACACAGGTCACTCTTAAAAACTTGCCAACTACCTTAAATAACTTAGTAATGTTACATCAAAATTAAAAGTATCTCCTATAGTAAATGTAGGGAATCATATCTATGTATCGAATATGCTTTATAGCTTTATTTAATGTAAAACAGTGACCACTGGCTGTGCATGTGTGGTTATTCTCTGCTGAAGGAGGAATAATGAGCAAAAACACCCTCTTCCAGCCATCTGTTATTGGTCAGAAGATTGTGTCTTATCTATCTGCACTACCGGGTGCAGATCTGGCTACAGAGACCCACACATTTGTGATTACTAGGTTTGACTTTGCAATTCACATCTAGGAATGAAAAATCAAATCTTGAAAAAGTTCCGAGTAGTAAAAAATACAGTAGCCTGTCTATCTAGCAACACAGGTTGCCTTGAGTATATCACGGTGCTGCTCTGCTCTCTGTACTGGCTCTCCTTTTATGATAGAGTCCTGTTCAAGGTCTTTGTCTTGATAGTCAAAACCTGTTAGGATAGTGGCCTGAGTTATTCCTCCACAACTGTGACCTCACACAACAGCTACATTCCACCAGACTACTGAAACTCTTGATCAATAAGGAGAGATCCTTGAGCATGGAAGACATTGTACCTAAACTATGGAAGTTACTCCTGCAAGAGAATTAGCTACTTTCAGAACTAAGTGCAAAGTTCTCCAGCTTGGCTTTTCCCCAATATCATCTTCACACAGACACACACAATTTATAAACTAGTGTGGCTCTAATTTCACTATTGTAATATAAATAGTAGCAATATTACAGTCTGAGGGGAGAGAGATTTCTAATTTTTAAAATTGTTGGGGAGAGAAGTAAAAGTTTTAAAATACTGTAATTTAATTAATTGTTTTTGTAAAGGTCAAGGGAAGATTTTACAGAGAATCAGTATACTTTAAGATCCAGTCTATTCGATATCATTACAGATTTAGCACCATGTCTCCAGTGAAGTGCTGCTCCTGCTGAGTTTTAAGGGAACAGAGAATTTCTTGGCCATATCAGCAGGAAATAAAAGAGCTCCCTAATGAAGAGCACAGATTAAGGGAACAGGTATAGAGACAGTTGAAGTGATGACAGAATTGGGTGACATCTACCAAAAAAACCACAAAAACCCTCTTATAGCATCATCTTTCCTCATTCTCCTCTCATATTGGTTATCACACTCCCTTGTCTCTCATCCAAATTTAGGCTCCAATCTCACAATACACTGCATAATACAGAATCCTATATGTATTTAGAGCCCCACTGAATTTAGAGCTCTGCATGGGATCACACAACCCATCCTTGCAAAACAGAGTGCCGAAGTGGGGCCTTGTATTATAAGCTCTGGAGGCCAGAACCAATGTCTCCATAGGTGTTTCTACATACAGCATCCCCACCATGGGTCTCTTATCCTTGTTGGAACTTTTGAGCATTAGGACAATACAAAAAAATATCTAACAGTGACAACAGTGTTGGGAAACAACAGGATCAGAGCATGGGATCATAGTTTGTTTTTCACATCCTACGGAGTACTATTCTTTTAGTCCATTTTGATTAGAGTGTAACGTGGTTCAAAATTAATCAAGTTGAGTTTTTCTACAACTACAATTTAATCATAGGAGCCTCTAGATCTAAATGACCATGTGTAAAGTAAAGTTGGGATTTGGATGGGTAGAGAAAGGTGCTCATCACAAATAAAATGAGGATCACAGGGCAGGTAATTACACTGAGTGTTTTCCAAAACTCAAAGTTGTTTTCTCTTACACAATAAGTGCTAGTGGGCATGATCACAATTTTAATAACATTAGCAAATACCCATGTAATATTTTATTTACATTTACTTGATAGAGCCACGTATTGCTATGAAATTAAGACACTGTCAGTAAAGAAAAGAAAAATTCTCCATGAGAAAAAAAAATCTTTCCATGAGCTTGCAAACTTCCTTTACTCACAGGTCTAGCCTGGACATCATGGCTATAGAATGAGACATTCCCTTAGAAGACATTGCAAATGGTCTATTATGTGCAGAAATAAATTGGTCTGTCGTTTCACATTGTGCAGCATCATATTACAGTAAGTACATTGAATTGTAATTACTCATAAGAAAATAATTACATATCTGTAATTCTGTAATCTGTATCTGTAATCTGTAATCATGTAACTGGCATGTTGGTAACCAATATTAAATAGAAGCTGTATGTGTGCATATGCATATTCTTAAATAGCCTCTCCGATCTTGTGCTCCATAAAGGGCACAAAAAGTACATGCAATAGGCATGCATTCCAGTTACAGCTGGGGTAAGCTTCCTCAACAAATGTGTCGTTTTAACAGCATGGAATTTGTTCCCTTGCAGATGCCTTGGATACTTATTGGGCATCATGCTTCCATGGTAATTATCCAGCCTGAAAGATTCACTTCGGCTCAGCATTCTATTAAGAATCGGATGAGCTAACTTATGTTTTGGACACGTAACTGTTGAGTTTCAAATGTTTTCAGCTAGAATTTGTCAAATATAAATGGAGAGAGGGATCAGGAATTCAGTGTGCTGAGCTGCTTGTAGACTGCTTAAATCTCTGTGTAATTTGACACTTGCATAACTCTAATTACAATACAGGCTTCTGCCAAAAATCATAAAAACATTGGGTAGATTGTTGTATTATACCACTTAATGGTAGGCTTATGTTAATCCGTTAACATACTGACGGTACGGCCAAACATAGCATATATTAGTATATCCAGCAAACAGTGTCCCATGCTGCTAAATGTACTTTATTTAGTATGTTCTGACAACAGCTATGAATTTAGTAGAATCCATAAACTAAATAGCAGCAAGCACTATCACAAAGGCATCTGGCAGTGGAAGGTTAAATTACAGCATATTTAAAACTATATGCAACAAGACCTAATTCATATCCAACGTTGTCCAGTGGGAGCAACCATGACAGCTTGATTTTCAAGACACTGGGTCTGATTCGCCTCTCACTAACACCAGTTTTACACTGGTGTAACTCCACCAACTTTATGGAGTTACTCCTGCTTCATACCTCTATCAGGGAGGAATAGGGGCCTGAGTACCGCCCATTTTATACATCAGGTCAATGAAGGGTGGAAGAGGCAATAATACATTTGAGAGAAAAAGAAAAAAAAACAGCTTTACATTGGGAGCACATAATACTGGTCTGGTTAACTCTGGGCTTCCAGGTGAAATTTAAGATGTTGGAATTAACCTTTAAAGCCCTAAATGGTTTGAGTCTTGATTATCTGAGAGATCGCTGCTCTCTTTCTCTCTCCCCCCCATACTAGCGCTTCTGTGCTAAGCTCAGGTGTTTGAAGTTGAGTTCCCTCAGTACAGAAGAGGTGGCTACATCAGCAAGGTATTCTCCATGTGGGCTTTTTGCCCCTGAAGCATACTTCCTTGCCCTTTTGGTTCACCAGCAACACAGTTAGTAACCTTCATTGAGCAGCTGCAAAGTTCATCTTTTTTCTTAAGCCTATGGGGAGGGACAATGACTGGGCAGGATTATTTGTTGGCATTAATTAGCTATGTATGCATGTGCACACACAAATCTTTGTTAAATAATGCTGACAGTGTTTCAGTGAAGTTCAGCTAACACCCCAAACCCAATCCTGGTACAGATTATCTAGAAACTTTCTCAGTAAGAGACTTCCAAAAGAAACATTTTGTATATGGCACCTTCAATTAATTAGTCACTACGCCATCTCCTTCAGTTATTTCAGTTGTTTATGAACTGTTCACCTCTGTGAGGTCAGATGTTGGGAGAAAGGGGCATCATGACACAAACTGAAGATGGGAATCTGTGTGGAAGAAAGGATGGAGGGATGGGGAGAGGACTATAGTGTATTTAACATTAAAAAAACAGTAAACTAGTAAATTAGTAAAACCTGTGCCTATCATCACCTTGGGCACTTCAATGGGGCTGATTGTGGAGTAAGGTGTTTGTTACTCAATAGGAGTGAAAACAGCACAATCGGTCCTTTTGCTTGTGTATTACATCCCTTGCACCAATCTTCTTCTGTCTTTGTATGCTCATTAGGGTAAAGACTGTGTCTTATCTGTGTTGACAAGTTACCTAGCGTGCACGATTACTGAATAAATGGACCAGGAGTATGAGTTGATCAGGATACCCCCACTGGTAAAAAATTAAGTTGCTAGGAAACTCCCGCACTCATTTAAAAGATAAATGACACACTCTAATTCAACTACAAATTACTGGGCTTGATCCATTATTTATTGGGTGAAAGTCTATGACCTATATTTTGCAGGAAGTCAGGCTAGATTGCTGTACTCAAAAATCTATTAATTTATTAATTTAAGGCAGATGAGAGAATGAGCAAGGAAGAGGGAAGAGAAATACTATGTCCTTCTCAGTAATCAGAGTGTGATGGGAAGACAGGAATGATCCTGAAGGAGAAGACCTACAGCTTCAGCTAAAAACGATGGCCCAGATACTGAGACGTATTTCAGTGAAATTGCACCAGCTGAAGAGCTGCCTTCCCATGTTGTATGAAGAACATAGAATCCTGGATCCCATTTCTGTACTTTGATCCATATCATGGATTATCCAGGGCAATAATTTCTACTTGCATACTCTGTACTTTTTTTTTCTGCACATGAAACTCACGACACTAACAGAAGTTTCCACATTACCTTATTCTGATTATATTACATACTCTCCTATATTAAATGATGCTGCCCAGAATACCTGCACTAAATGGATCTCAAAGTTATATACTGGTGAAATATATCCGAATAATTTGGAAAGACCACGTGCAATATAATGGGTGGCAGATCTGTCAAATATATTACTAGTGCCATGGCTACAAATAAACACACAGACAAGTAATAAGGATTTTTAAAAGTCTATAGCTGCAAATATATTCATTTAATGTGGAACAGTTACTCTGTACCTTGTTATATCTATGGTTCAAAGTATTTTTGCAGATCCTAATTGCCCCATGTACACAAAAATCATGTTTGTCCAGAAATGCTGTAACCACTTTGTTGCAGCAAACCTCTTACCAGCCTTCTCCCTGAGGTCATATTCTTCCGTGAATATGCCTCATTCCTGTGCGTCTCAAGACCTGCCTCCACACCCAACTTCCTTGCCCTACGTGCACTGGTCTTACATCCATGATCAATTTTTGAGAAAAAGGTCTAAACCAACCAAACTATCTGCCAGGGACTCCTAAGTAAAACTGATAAAATTCTACATTATCCAAAGCAACAAAGCTCCAAACATGGCCCTTCTGAGAATCCAGTGATTTCCTCAAAAGACATTATTAGAGGAAAATGGGGGGGCAGAGAGATCTACACCTTGTTGCTAGGCCTTTCTAGAAGTAAATTTCTTTCCTGTGACTAGAGAGGCCCTACGTGTTGGAGATGGACCACTTGAACTCTGCTCCAAAGTCTCTATTACTCACCAGTCACCCGAAAGCAATTTGCACTTTTGACAAAGGAAAATGTGTGCCGCAACAGTTGCCTAAGTCAACTTGAGCAGTGTTAAATTTTAAAAGAAGAGGTGGCACAAAAAAGGTTCATTCAGCAAAGGAGAAAGTGAGTGTTCCACTTCTATGTTGCCAAAGGGGCCAATTCAGGCAGAAAAACAGGTTTTCAGTTTAATCCATTTCCTATCAGCTCCCTGTAGCTCATTGGACAGTGCCTTGCATCATGGAGGCAGGAACTGTCAAGCAGGGTAAAAAAAATGTTTTGTGGAACAGAAAATAAATTACCATAGATGATGCTGAAGGGATTTGGAAACTATTTTTGAACTGGTTTCAGAAGACACCAGACTACTTATACACTTTCTTGGGGAAGTGGGTGGGAAATAAACATGTTGAAAATGGAAGAATGTAGCAAAGGCATATATTACAAATCCAAAGATTTAATAAAAACCTCAATAAAAATATTGAGAGTAGGATGGAAGTACACTATGGATTACAACATCAGCTCTTCTCAAAACTCTAAGCTTTAGTTAAGGCTATTATATGGTGTTATAGCAGGATATTCTGGAAATTAATATCTTCAGTACTAGCAATTACACATTAGTTTACTTACACTAAATAGCTTTGTGTGTTCATAAGAAGAGACAGAAGTTATGGGATTTGCAGAGCCCTGACTGTCTCTTTAAAAAAGGAAAACACTTTTCTTCTCCCAATATAGTTTAGTGAGATTGTTTTATTGTATTTTCCCAACTTCTTTTCTGTCCAAGAGCTCTAAAATACATGACTAGGACTCAGAGTTATTATTCTGTTTCTGGACTGTCAGCTAGTATTCGTGGTCTTTCTTAGCGGATTCTGTTTGTTGTTTTCTTAATAAGAAATAACTCATAACTCAAATGCCTAGAGAACAAAATCACTAAAGAGCTTAGAAGAAAAGATAAAACTGTCCCCAAGCACACAAAGAAATTAAATCATTATTTTAATTTTTAAAAATTGAGGTCTTGCATAATAAAACAGCCTCTTTACATCACGACATATCTTACAAGAAGATATTTGTAGTTCTTTAGCACATAATGCTGAATGAAACGAACATCATGAAAACTAATCTGCTAGCAACACAAACCATCAATATATTTTTGTAAAGTGATTACAGTTCAACTTCTTGCCAACACTTCTACACACTATCCTTGTCCGATCCTCTGTATTTATATAATTATACTATGATAAATAAGGTCATGGTATAGATTTAAAAATAAAAGGGAAGAGGGAGTGTTTAGAAAGCACTTGTCCAAATTCTGCTCCGGTTGTTATGCTTCATGTGAACATTCTTCAGTTTAGCCTATTGGAGCTGCAGTAGATGCTCAGAGTGATGTATACATCTATGCGTTCTGCTTTCATTCTCTGCGCCAGACCTTTACAGTTCTGAGAATTCTGCCAGGGGGCAGAAGTCACAGACCTTTTATTCTTAAGAGTGTGCCAGACTGTAAGAGAATAGACACTGTGCTCTTGGATAGAAACTTGACATTTGTTCTTTCTTGCTGTTTCTCTTAATCTCAGATAAAAATTAAATGATATTTTTCCTCTTTACATATGAAAAAGCATAACACTGAGGATCAAGGCCCTTCAGGCACAATTTTGTTTCAGTACACTTAAGAATGAATATTTTTCATAGCCATATTTAGCTTTTCATATATTTATATTAAAAAACTCCTTTGAGTTGAAAACACTGGCATTGAACTGGGCAAAGCACTACAAAATTAGACAGCTAGTAGGTAGTAAAAAGAGACTGTCTCAAATATCAGTATACAGTTTTATACTATGCTCCTTATACATATAGACTTAGCATGCAGCAGATAGGGACCAAGCTCCTACTTTTGTAAGATTTCCTGAGGTTTCCTTTATTAAATAACAACTTAAAAACAAACAGAAAACTATGACCTTCCATTCAGAATTTGCTCTTGAACTTGGTTGTTTCTACAGTTGCTCTCTGCAGGGCCCCTCTGTCTCTCTCCTCAGTTCTCTCTGCCTCAGAAAAACACTCAAATACCTTTATAACCTGGCTTAGAGTCACCTGAGCTGGCTGCCAGTCTGACCCAGCAGAATAGGTCTGCATCTCTGTGCTCCAGTCAGTTTCTCTTTATATTAGTGTCAAAAAAACAAGAAAGTTATCAAAGTATTTGGCAGACAGCACAAAAATATTTACTTTTGTTAAGGCTGAAATATGTGAAATTGATATACTGTTTGTCACAGTTTACCAAGAAATTAACAACAACAAAAATTAAGGATGGATTTTCAAAGCAGCGCACAGTGTATTTACCATTCAGTGAATTTGTGGGATCTAGTTTGTTAAATACCTGTGCACTGCTCTGGACAGTTACCTTTAAATAATGATTCATATCCTCTTAGATGCCCTGCTTATTCTTCTCTTCTTGTCCCACTACGAAGTTTTCTTGACACCTTTTATTGTCCCAGTGGCCTACTGATGAGGACACTGCCCTGGCAGAGATGGGCTCAAGCAGCAAAACTCATAGTATATATTTCAAACATTTTCAAGGTTAGAATTATTCAAAATCAGGATTTTGGGTTGGCTCATTAGAAAGTTGGGGGCCAATTATTATCTCTCTCTCTCAACCCACCCACCCACCACAACATGCAGAATTCAGATCAAGATTCATGTTTGGATTTTGAACACAACATTCAAAGTTGTACAAAGTGAGGGTTTTGGCTCAAGCCCCTCTGTACTGCTATTTACCATTAAATCAACAAACTCCACTTGCCTATACTCCCACTGGACTCAGTTTCACTAAAATGTATTTTTTTACTCATAGCAATCTTTGTTGTTACAGCAAGTAATTTAACCACCACTATATGTTCAAGCATAAAGTTTGGAACAAATCTTTTGTAAGCTCATGATGCCATGAGCTTTTATGGTGAACAGGATAACGTCTCAAGGGCCATGCACCAGAATACTTTATTGTTAGGGAACCTACCAATTGCCAAAACCAGCACCCTTGGCTCACTTTTTGGTGAATAAAAAAGTTGGACTCAACTTATGGTATCCAAAGGGAACATAATACAAGAATTGATCAGAGATGGAAAATCTATTTTAAAAAACTAAAAACATTATACCAAATCCACATAATATGTTAATGTATATTTCATCTGGAATTTTTCCTCTTAACATTTGAACAATATTAGCACATATGTTGACCCTGTGAAAACCCTTCTACGTGTGGTTCTTAGGGGCTGTGAACCAACCCCTCCAGGGTCACATGGAGACCCAATTTTGTCTGGAACTCAAGAAGTCCCCACCACCATCACTCCACAAACCGCCCCTCCACCCACAGACACTTCAGGGGAACCCTATCTACTACACCCAGGGGTTCCCTGGTAACTCAGTAGTAGGGTTTATGGGACACTACCTGCCCTGATGAGTTGTTGAGGGCCTTTCACAGCTCCTGTTGCCCTGTGGAGGGAAAGGGAAAGAGTCAAACTTATCTTCCCATGCAAACGTTTGCATAACTGGGAGAGACGATGTCCCTTCCTGGCAGCCCCATTCCCACTCACAGAGATTGGCCGAGATAGGAATACCACCCATCTGATACACTCTAAAACCCCTGGAGGAGGGAGACACCTCAGCTACCTTCAGTCATCCATGTTTGCAGGTTTGGATAGACCCTTAACTCACCCAGAATTTTCGTAGATTTCAACCTGCACAATTCACCGAACCTTATTCTAAAAACCTTTTTCTACGTTATAATTTAAATGCTGAATAAGATTAACATAATCACGGCCACTATATTTTGTAAGCATGGATCAGAATTGAAATGTCTTGGGATTGATATTGATGTTGTGAATGTGTAACTGCAGCTCACCAATGTACTATGGTTCTGTTTATTAATGAATTCAGCAGCCTCCCTTTCATGTGACAAATGTGCATCCGTTTAAAGAAAGTAGTGTATAAATATTGGCTTTGAATCATATACATGAAATCTATAACTTGTAAAACGATGACAGGTACCAATTACAATGACTGATTTTATTTTGATAATACTTTACAGTGAAGTACTCCACGCTATTTCCTTTGAATATATCAGCTTGTTATACGTTCATAAATGCAGAGTATTTAAGTACTTAAAAGATCCTTACAAATGTAAAACTGGACAGAGAGATTTCAGTTTAAAAGCCCTTCAGAGTTCACAGAAAGGATCAATGATTTTAATAGCCTGTAACTAGGGAAATGTGATCTAGATTAAATTTCTATCACATTGGTGCATAACTGGTTGGAAAACCACACTCAAAACCATACTCAAATGGTTCACTGTCAAACTAGGAAGACCTATCTTGTGCAGTCTGTAATAGGGTGGACTAGGCCCTGAGGCCCCCTGCTGGAGGCTTCATCGCCCTGCCACACCACACCCCAGAAAATGGCAATGGAGAGGATCCTCCAAGCTGCCTAAAATGGCTGTCTCAGAGGCAGCCAATCAGAAAAGGGGCTTCACGAAAGCCAATCAGGGTCAGCAGGCTAGTATAAAAAACTGCAGGCCCGGAGTAAGAGCTGTTGCTGCTTGGAGCCAGAGAACTGAAGATGGTACTCCTCGGTGGCTAAAGGACCTCCAGGATCTCAGATAGAGCAGTTGCTGGTAGCGAATGGAGCAGCGAGAAGGAGCTCCTGGCTGGCTGCTTGGCCTCAACCAGGACAAAGCCCCGAGGTAAGGATGAAGAATGTGCTGGGGCCGCAGAGAAGTGCGCCAGGGAATCATAGCAGCAATGCAGCTTAGATAAAGGGATGTGATAGATTGTTGCTATCTATAGGGTCCCTGGGCTAGGACCTGGAGTAGTGGGCGGGCCTGGGTCCCCCCATTAGCCACTGGGGAAGTGGCCTGGACTTTGATGCACCCCGGAATGGGAACTGAGCCCAGCTGGAGAGGTCCAGAAAGAAGACATCACCTGTAGGGAGGGAGCCCGAGGCACTGCTTCATTCCAGAGCAGGGACAATTTGAGAGTCTCTCAGCCCCTTCTGGGCTATTTGAACTAGGGTACTGTGATAGGTCATGTTGGACTGACTGAAGATTAAGCCCAGAGACAGGGCTGCAGATAAAGTGATATTGCAGAAGGCACTGAGGTAAAACCCCGTTGGACCCGTACCCCGAAAAGGGTTTGATTTTATCTCGTGTAGCCTGTGAGACTCGGCCACAGGGCGGAGTTGCTGAAGACTCCACTGCAAGGCAGAAAGAAAGTGCAGACACATGCACTCAGCCAAGGGGATGCTCATGACAAGTGCGTGCCACTCCATTAGAGGGTCCCAGGTCCGGTACTAGTCAATTTCATGAATGACTTGAATAATGGAGTGCAGTGTGCGCTTATAAAATTTGCTGGTGAAAGCAAGCTTGGAGGACTTGCGAACAACCTTGACTAATTGAAGAATGGGTCTGAAATTTAACAAAATAAAATTCAAGACAGACAAGTGCGAAGTACTGCACTTACCAAGCAAAAATCAAATGCACAAATACAAAATAGGGAATAACTGACTAGGTGATAGTACTGCTGAAAAGCACCTGGAGTTTACTGAATATGAGACAACCTCAGACAGTTGCAAAAAAAAGGAACTGCGGCAGCTGGGCTGTATTAACAGGAATGTCATATGGAAGACATGGGAGGTAATTTTCCTGCTCTACTCAGCACAAGTGAGGCTTCAGCTGGAATACGGAGTCTAGTTTTGGATCCCATGCCACACTTTGAGAAAGATACGTACAAATGGAGAGAGTTGAGAGGAGAGCAACAAAAATGATAAGAGGTTTAAAAAAACCTGACCTATGAAGCAAAGTTATAAAAATTGGTCATTTTTAGTCTTAAGAAAAGACGACTGAGGGGACTTGATAAGTCTTCAAATACATTAACAGCTGTCCTAAAAAGGATGGTGATCAATTGTTCTCCGTTTTCATTGAAGGTAGGACAAGAGTAATCAGCTTGATCTGCAGAAAAGGTTATTTTGGTTGAGCTGCTTCATTCTCTATCCCATTAAGTCCATTGAAAAGAACAGTGCACCCCTCAGCATAACACCTGGTCACTGCACCTTCTTTCCAGAGGAGAAAGTCCCAGACTGAGCAGAACAAGCTGTTAATACACATTAGGTTACCGAAGGGCTAGAAGATTCAAAGCAAAAAACATAACAGCTGATTTTGTGGCAACATTGTTAGTGGTGTGTACTGGACTTTGGAGTGCAAGCTGTTATAGTTCTTGGGCCTTTTAAAACTGAGAGCGGTAGTGGTGGGTTGCGTGCTTGCTTGTAGTCATGTGGCCTAGATGGTTTTGGGGCATTGGGCAAAGGGGCAGATGAGAGGGACTCAGGGTTAGGAGAGGACCTCATAGGCAGCTCCCCACACCCACACCTGTCAGGCAGAATGCCTGAGAGAGAGACACCTGTAGGGAGCAAGAGCTTGCTGGGGGTGAGAGGGAAAGCCTCAGCTGGGAAGGGTGTGAAGCCATGGAGGCCAGGGCCAAGACATGACCCTGAGAGAGCTTTGGGTTCTGTTTTAGTTTTGAATTTGGGGAATAAAAACAGTCACAAGAAGAGAACTAGAGCTGTGCCATTGTTCAGAACGTGGAGTTCATCTTCTCTGCCTGGTCGATCTGCCCACCAGCTTATACAGGCAAACAAAGCACATATTGCAAATGAAAAAAAATGTGTAGTGTTCAAAATCTGTGGCACTCTGGCAATAGCCGTAACAAGTCAGTGGCATGTAATTACTAATGCCTGACAAGAGAGTCCAAGAGTCCGAGTCAGAAATACTGAATCCTCAGAAATCACCTCTATTTCTAAAGGCCCCTTGATTATTAAACTTATTGACATTTTCTTCACCCGATAGAATAAATGCAATAGTCCTGTGAAATCCTCAGATAAGAGGGAAACAATACACAACACTGAACCATGCTATTGACACTGGAGAAGTTCTTTGCTTATAAAAGGGTATGCAAACAGTTTGGTTAAACAGAGAGAGCCAAGATCCTTGATCCTCTAAGTCTGACTTCAGTAAGCCTCCTCATAGTCTTCAGGAAATGATATCCGCTGAGAAAGAAATAAGTAATTAAAACACTTTTTTTTAATAGATTCTTACTCATGTATCTTTCTCAGTAGGAAGCATTCAATAGATTCCAAAATAGTGATTCAGGAATTATTCCAGCTCCAAGAAATTTATCAAGCTAACACGATCATCCCCATTCATTGAATAAATCACCACTGGAAAGGACACCTAGCAGTGACTCAGAACCCTCTATCCATTCTAAGTAAGCTCAAGCCCAACCATCAGAGTTTTGTCGTCCTGAATAGAAACCATGGCAGCCATTTCCTAACTTTTCCAAACCAATTTTGGTAAATGTATTTTAAAAGGCTCCATATTTTCAAATTGTGCTCAACTGGCTAGACAAGCAGCTGCACACTGTCCTGTCTCCTACCACCTTCTCCAGTACTCTGCAACTCACCTCACTTACTTTCTCTATAGCTCTCCATTGAACCTAAAGGACCTACTCAAACAGGTACATTGTTTCTGACACTGACTCTAGTGGATGTAGAAGTCACTGTTTCAGTCCTGATGGATTGATTTGAAGTACAGCAGCTCAAATGTCAGTAAAAAAGACATGATCATAAGATAAGGTGTTCCATGACTGTTAATTATTACTTATTCTTTGTATTAGGTTGGTGCTTAGAGGCCCGAATCAGAATCAGAACTTCATTGTACAAATACATAGTAAGAGGAAGTCCCTGCCTAAAACAGTTTACAATTCAGTAGCTAACTACATCTGTGGGAAAATTTGCTGTCAGATGACTGTCATTAAAAAAATTTCAACAAGGAAAATAATATAACTGACCTTTCAATTTGTCTTGTTTATAAAGTACAACACACATGCTCAAATCCCTTAGTTATTTTTATTCCTTTATTGTATCACAATTAAATGAAAATATAGTCAAAGAAATAAAAACTGAACTTTAAGCAAAGACATGTAATTGTCTCCAGTGACTTTTAAAACTAAAAATACTGTCATATTTAATACTCTACTGCAGACCTTTAAATATATACGACCATTTTCATTTTTCTAAGTTCTATTTAAGGAAAGCATTTCTTTTGACTGATTTCACCTTTAAATAATAGATGCTTAAATTAGAACAACGGAAAAGGAATAAAACATCATGATTGAAAAAGAAAACATTCATGAAGTCCCTTTGAGTAACCGGTTCTCAAAAATCATCTCTCATTTTGTCCAAGCTGCAATCAGTATAGATGATGCATTTAATCAACTACTGAGTAGATGCAAAAAAAAAAATTAATACAATTAAAGAATACATAGAGCCTTATGGATATATTCTAATGGTGACATATAATAGGCAAGATTTCCACACCCATCTCCAATTAAGACTAGTGGGAATTAAATGTAACGTAAGTTCAGAGAATCATAGGACTGGAAGGGACCATGGGAGGTCATCTAGTCCAGTTCCCTGCACTCATGGCAGGACTAAATATTATGTAAACCTTTCCTGACAGGTGTTTGTCTAACCTGCTCTTAAAAACCTCCGACGATGGAGATTCTCTCTAGGCAATTTATTCCAGTACTTAACCACCCTGACAGTTAGGAAGGTTTTCCTAATGTCTAATTTAAATCACCCTTGCTGTAATTTAAGCCCATTGCTTCTTGTCTTATCCTCAGAAGTTAAAAAGAACAATTTTTCTTCCTTCTCCTTGTAATAACCTTTTATGTACTTGAAAACTGTTATGTCCCCCCTCAGGCTTAGTACAAACTTCCCGAGAAATTCAGCAGCAGTCGACAGGAACTGCCTTCCCAACTTTCCTTTAGCACGCCGTCTCCACTGCTACCGTCAATGCAGCGCTATGCCTTTTGAGGAGGTGGTTTAATTGAATTGACTTCCGGATCTATTGGACAGGTCTTCACTGCCACTCAATCGATATGGATAGATTGATCTGACAGTGGCAAATTTGCCATCACCAGTTTTCTCTTCTCCAAACTAAACAAACCTGAATTTTCCATCTTCCCCTCATAGATCATGTTTCCTAGACCTTTAATCATTTTTGTTGCTCTTCTCTGGACTTTCTCCAATTTGTCCTAATCTTTCCTGAAATGTGGCATCCAGAACTGAACACAATACTCCAGTTGAGGCTTAATTAGTGCGAAGTAGAGTGGAAGAATTACTACTTGTGTCTTGCTTACAACACTCCTAAGACATCTCAGAATGTTTGCTTTTTGTGCAACAGTGTTACACTGACTCATATTTAGCTTGTGATCCACTATGAACTCCAGATCCCTTTCTGTAAAACTCCTTCCTAGATCATCATTTCCAATTTTGCATGTGTGCAACTGATTGTTCCTTCCTAAATGGAATACTTAGCATTTGTCCTTATTGAATGTCATCCTATTTACTTCAGACCATTTCTCCAGTTTTCCCAGATTATTTTGAATTTTAATCCTATCTTCCAAAGCACTTGCAACCTCACCCAGCTTGGTATCATCTACAAAATTTATAAGTGTACTCTCTTTGCCATTATCTAAATCATTGATGAAGATATTGAACAGAACCGTACCCAGAACTGATCCCTGTGGGAATCCCCTTGAGATGCGCTTCCAGCTTGACTATGAACCACTGATAACTACTCTCTGGGAATGGTTTTCCAACCAGTTATGCACCCACCTTATAGTAGCTCCATCTAGGATGTTTCCCTAGTTTGTTTATGCAAAGGTCATACAAGACAGCACCAAAAGCCTTACTAAAGTGAAGATATACCAAATCTACCACCTCCCTACTACCCACAAGGCTTGCTACCCTGTCAAGGAAAGCTATCAGATTGGTTTGACACTATTTGTTCTTGGCAAATCCATGCTGATTTGAAATACAGAATCATGTGAGTCCTGAAAATTATAAACATTGTTGCAATGTTTTATTTAAATATTAGAGAAAATAATAGGGATCAAGTCTCACATTTTCTCTTTCTCTGTATAAAGTCAAGAGAGAATCTCCATAAGGATTACAGAAAGTATAAATGAACCATTTCAAAACTCTTCTACCTGAGAAGAAAAACTCTCTAATTTACTAAACAGTGGAAAAGGAAAATATCAGATACTCAACTTGTAAATGAAGTTTCCTATTGATATTGTAAGATATGTTATAGTTTAAATACCAAAATATCTTAACTTTCTGCAGTAACGCGTAAGATACAATTATTAATAGCTTTTGCACACCATTCACCTTCAACAATGGATTTCATTCAGTACAAATGAACTACGTACCCATGTACTATGGGCCGACTCCTTATTTCACAATAATCGTTCTAGCAATTTTTGAGTATGTTGTTTGTTTGGGGATGCAGATGGGGATGTTTGTTTTTAACCTCTCATAGATATTTATCTGAGAGGCCATCTGTGAGGTGCATGCTAAACATTTACACTTATATTACAAGCTACCAAACTCCTCCTTTGAAAGCCAACTACAGTAGAACCTGAGAGTTATGAACATCAGAGTTACAAACTGACCAGTCAACCACACACACCTCATTTGGAACCAGAAGTATTCAATCAGGCAGCCACGAGGGAGAGGGGGGAGCAAATAGAGTACAGTACTGTGTTAAACATAAACTACTAAAAAAATTAAGGGAAAGCAGCATTTTCTTCTGCGTAGTAGTGTTTCATAGCTGTATTAAGTTAATGTTCAGTTGTAAACTTTTGAAAGAACCACCATAACGTTTTGTGCAGGGTTACGAACAACCTCCATTCTCAAGGTGTTTATAACTCTGAGATTCTACTGTAGTAGATTTCATTATGCTTAAGGCTTACAATAACTCAGCACACAGCCTCTTTCTCTACTGCAGGCTGGTTTTCACTCCAGACTGAAATTTGGGGACCTAGAATACAGGTTTTTCAAATAAAACCTGAACGGACAAGTTAACTTTCTTTTTTTCTGAACTCCTGTTTATGCTGAGGTTTTGGATGGTGGGACAGTAGCCATAAATATGGTGCACATGGATGTGGCATTTTACAGTGAGAAATAACAGAGTATGAAGGTTAGTAAAAACACAATCAAAACCCAAAAGAAAAGTACTGCTTTCCAGAATAGATCATATCACTTGAAGTATAGATAGTTTTTGGATCAGTTTCAGTCTGTCGTTCAATAATATAATATTTATTGGGCCCAATTCTTGTTCTACCAGCGTATAACCAGCATAAAATAGCAATCAGGTCCACTAACTTTTTCTTCATCCCACTGATGTATCTTAGACATTAGTCTAAGAAATAGTTTTCATATTTTGATTTTACTTCCAAAACATCTTTGACTGAGAGTGACACAGTTGAAGGTAAAAACAGAAGGTAGGTGATGTGATTTCTATCCAAAATAAGCCCTTACAAAGAATTAGATCACTAGAACTTGTTGCCAGTTCTAGTAATCATGTCTTGGCTTGGAAAAAACCATTAAAGCAAGTAAGCACTCAAAGGAAAAATATATTTGTATTTAATGTTGCTATATAAAGATATCAGTTCCTCTCTTGGAATCCACCCTCGTGAATGAATGTTCTCTCTGAACATGATCAGTTTAGTTAAGAGTGTCATCAGTATGAGCCACCTTTCCTACAAGCATCTGCAAGAGATGACTATACTTACTCCATTCTAGCCAGAGTGCCTTAGTAAAAGCCCACTTTAAAGATTAATCATAATTTGGCTTCCACTGCCTGATTGACATTTAGCATCATGACTAAAATTGACTTCTGCCTGTGTGGAGAACCTGCATGGACACATGGTAATCCTTCAATGGTTCAACAGAAAGACAGTGTACTCTTCATGAACTGAACTGGGGACTGGATGCTAAGAATACCTAAATATTAATCCTGTTCCACAACTCATTTATGGACTTGGGCATATTGCTTATACTGTATCAAGATTTTAAAAACTGCTTGCTGATTTTGATTACCCTATGTGCAAAACCGTGATATTGATTTTTGGACGTGCTGAGCACCCAGAACTCTCAATGACTCTCAATGACGTTACCCAAGGATAGAGTTGTTCCAATGTGTTTTCAGTATAATTAACAGTACTGTAGTTAGGCATCAGTACAGCAGGACTGCTGGCTGACTCAATTATCTGATGCACTGGAGAGTAGAATTAATTGAAGATACATTCATTTGTATAATTTATTAAGAAGGCTAGGGAAAAAACAGATTATTGTTTGAAGAAATCATAACCTTTCTATAAATGCTCTGGAGATTAAGGTGTCCTATAGGTGAAACCACAGGAGCAAAGTCTGTATAATTCTATGAGAGTCAGACTTACATAGTCATCTTATATCTTAAGTTAAACACCAGGGAATAATAAAATAGGTTTCATAAAAGCACTAGCAGCAAGTATTTTTACCTCTCAGATTGGCATTTTAGGATTTTCAAATTCAAAGCATTATGAAATTAGGGCAACTTCAGAACCATGGTCTCTAACTGTAAATAGAAAACCCCCAAACTGTTATTTAGTTAACACAGTTGATCTTTTTACCTGGAAGGCCTACAAAGCATTCTGGTGCAAGGATGCAGGGTTTTTTCTACTTATAGACACAGAAGTCAGCTAGAACACTAATAGCTCTAATAGAAGTTCTCTGGATTACTGAGCTATGAAATCAATCAAAGCAAGTGTGAAATATTGCCACTATAGTAGCTCTGTCCTCGCACCATTTTGTGGGATGGACAATTTAAATGAGTCAAGGATACAAAGGTTTTGGGAATACTTTTAAACAGAAGATTCACAGATATGCTTAAAAGTAACATCCATGTTTTACTGAATTCCTCTTAGATGGAAATGTCATGCAGGAGAAAATGTACAGGAATTATGTGGGGATCAAAATTAAAATGTAATAAAAATTATTATTGTGCTGTAATTTAATAATATTCCACTATTATTGTTCACAATACTTTCAAAACAAATAAACAACATAATTTCATGGGAATAAAACTCCCCGATGAATCAAACTTACATCTTAAAACAGTACAGCCTCCGTGTGTATTAGCCAGCCAGTGGCCCACACAAGTGCCTCTTCTCACTGACCACAATATTCATCCACCAGTCTGAATGGGGCTTTAACAAGGTAGATCTTCACAAGTTCATTGGTATGAACCCTTTATTAAGATACAATAAGGAGACCTGGAAACAGGGCCATAACTCAGATAGCTTCCCTAATGTACATGAAGATTTAGAAGTCTAGGAAGATAAATTCTTTATCCCAAATAACTTAAATACAATGGACTGATTCGATACATGGCAAGCACCAACTGCTTCCACGCAAGTCAATGAAGGCTACGTGTGCTCATTATCTTTCAGGTCCTGACTCTGAATTAGACAAATGAACAACAGCATAAAGGGAAAGAGAAGGCAAGTGAAGAAGAGACAATAGTAAATAACACGAAGGAACTACAGCTCCTAGGGAATCACTACATTTCTTTTTCAAGGGAAGCTTTGTATTTTCTGTTTTTCTTTTATTTTTGTTTTGTGCAAACAGCTGACATTCATTTCTTCCAGAAATGTCAAAATGAAAATGAATAGTAGCAAGATCACTAAAACTATGGGAGGCAGGTACTGTGCTGATGAGCAGCTACTAGTAGCATTTAAATTTTAGTCAAACATGTTTAGGCACAGTCTACACTTACCTTTCGGATTCGGCAGCAGTCGATGGAAGATATGCAAGTGACGCGAATCACTTGCGTATCTCCCATCTAATTCGCTGCATCCATTCCGCACCGTCCACACTACGCTGTGCGGAAGGGAACAGCGTTCCCTTCGACGCAGCGCTACGCCACTTACCGGGGTGGTTTTCCTGCATTGATTGCTGGATCAACTGAGCGGGTCTACACAGACCGCTTAGTTGATCCAGAGCAATCGATCTGATGGCAGTGAATTTGCTGCCATCAGTGTAGACCCAGCCCTAATTTCACATTAATCAATCAAATGGTTAAATATAGGCTGCTGTTGTGGTGTTTTGCTCAACGTTTGGAAAATTTCCAGTCACCATGCGTTTGATAGAACCTCTGGATAACACGTTGGTTTGGCCATTCTAGTCTTTTTCCCCCCCCTTCTTTCTTCAGAGAATTGACTCATTATCCTAATATATTACTGCAGTCAATGGAGAGAGAATTAAATGTGCAATTTAAAATAAAACACCAGAACAACATTGTGAATTTCATGGAAAGGGTCAGCATTAACTTACATTAGCAATCTCTGTGGAGTTCACATTGAGACAATGCTGTAGACCGCAGGAGTAACCCTGACATTATCCCTGATGCAGGCCCTCCTGACTAATCCTGTGTCAACACTGCACATGCAGGTTGTGCCTAGTGGTGTGTTAGTAGGTATAAACTCACTTGTTCCAAACAAACACCAGGGAGACCAAATTTCAAAATGATCAGCTATACAGTCTTTAACCAGTGTTAAAGACTACACTGTCTTGCTAGATGAGCGTTTTAGAATGTGATGATTAGCACAAAGTTATCTAAATGTTCTAACAGCACACCTCATCCAAGTCAAGTCAAACCCAACAGGACTTCTGCAAGGTGCAGAGGAAATGTTTAGCATGCTGTGAAGCTTTACCTCACCCTCTCTGGCCCATTTACTGCTTTTTCAATCCCATCTAGTCACAAAAAGGGCAGCATTTATCTTTGAGACTCTAAATACTAGCAAATTTTAAACATTGCATTTTTTTTTAGGCTAAACCTTCCTCCTGTCTACTAAGCCAACCACAAGCAGAGTCTGTATTTGGAACTGTATTTGGCACAATAAATACATTCTTAACCAAAACTCTTTAGCAGAACCAAAAGATCCACACTGGGTTTGACAGGCTAAATGATTAATCATGCAGACTACTGTGTTAGTTTTATACTTCTCTATCAGCAGCCTCTATGTGCCTCAAGTAAGGTAACTGATCTAAAAACCAAATCATATTTTTGTTTCACCCTTTAAGAAGAATTATTATTTAAATCTAAAAAGATGCAGGTCATTAATACACTAACTTTAGATTCAGCCTACAATGTGACATTATCATGGCATGCCTTGGGCAAAAAATAAAAGGAAATGGGGCTATTAATTCTAATTCATCAAAAGGAAAATCTTTGTCCAGTTTTATTACTATAACCCCTTTCAACCATGAAAATTAATCTGTGTGGTTTCAAAAACTGTCCTACATTGTGAACTGAGAAGCACATGACACAGATACTTAAAGAAGAGATTTTGTTCTTGTGTTTTTTTTTATTGCTAAGTAAACATGTGACAAAATATAGGAAAAGTGTTTGTAAAATTTGTAGCAACTTTTCAAATCACACATGATAACAATATTAAGAGCTCAGGCCCAGATTAATGGTAAAACCAATGGTACCATGGCCAGAAGCCCCTAGCATCTTATAATATTTCATTTAGTAGTTTCCCATAAAATCTTAGATATGTTGTAATGTTGACCCAGGACCCATAAAAATTTAAGGGTCCCTCAAGTGCTCTTGATTTTGCCCACAAAATGATAATTATATCTCTACTCTGTTTTGTTATCCTTCTATTATTTCTTTACTGTAAAAGTGCACCCCAAAACAGCAATATTTTATATAGTCTTTTTGAGAAATATTGGGAGATACCAGGCCCAATGGCAACCTTACATGATAAAACAGCAACACAGATGATATCCTGTTCTAGCAAAATTGGGGAACTTTTACTACCAGAACCAAGAAAGAGACTGGGTCATGAAAGTAAACTTTAAAACATGGCTTCCCTACATCACTACATGTATAAAACTCCTCTAGGCCAAATCATAACTCAGCCCAAGCATTCAGAAGAACCAATTAGTTAACTGAACCATTGCAAAGTAAGGAACTGTCACTAGAAATAGACAGGGGAGAAAAAAAAAAAGGGGGATAGAAATGGTCCTTAAGAAAGCTAATTGTGAACCTGCAATCTTAGCATGTGGCGAACAGTTGTAGGGTGCACTTGTTTTTTCATTATTCTATTACTATTTATATTCTGGGGAAGAAGGGTAAAGAAGGGGGGAAGGAGGTTAAGAGAAGTTACACCCGAGAGACATAAATGGAGGCAAGATAAGGAACATTTATGCCATTTTATGACTGGGCTGATGATGGATCATCAGCAAAAGTTGGCATGTTTAGCACTCTAAGTAACAGCCACAAACAGATTTTTTACAAAAGTTTTCACAGATGAGTTCTGTACCATATTAATCAATAGGCTCAGAAGGCCTGACTCTAGTATGCAACAATTTTAGAAGAACAGGTTTTCTGAGCAACAAAAGACATAAAAAGAAAACGATTGATAACCTCCTTCACTCTTGAATGGACTTGAATTCAGAAGTAAAGTGGCGGTGGGGTGTTCATGAATTGTTCACCTTGGAGCTTTCTAAAGAAGGTCTGTGAAGGGGCCTGGTTTGGGAGAGTGTGACTGGGGAAGCCACTGTATCACAAAATGGAGTAGCAGAGGCGGGCAAGAAGGGAGAGGGTGGAGCAATGAGGAGTCAGAAGTCAAGTAGACATTGAAGAGCAGTGCCTGGTGATCACAGAAACAGCAGGGGAACTCGCATTGGCTAGAAGAAAGTGTGATATGCCCTGAAAAGGAAGGCTAGGAGCATGAACCAAAGGGCCAGCTGAAGAGACTTGGGTCTATAAAGAGAGAGTTTAGGACCACTGCAGTGCTTCAGTCTCAAGGGGTATGTATACACAGCCTATGGCAGCCTATGGCAGTGAGCTTCCCAGCCCAGGTCAGTGGAGTTGGGCTAGCGGCGGTCATACTGCACTCTAAAAATAGTGGTGTAGACAGCATTTTGAAGTTGCGGCTTGGGGTGGACCTCAAGCTCTGAAGTGTAAGAAGTGGGGTGGAATTCAGAGCCCCATCCGCTATTTCAAAGCACTGTCTACACAGCTATATTTAGAGTGCTAGAGTGAGCCCCGCAAACCCATGTCTGTCTGTCATTCTGAGCTGGGGGGCTCACTGCCATGAGCTGTGTAGACAAACCCATAGCTTTGCCCAACCTACAGTACCATTAGTGATCTATAAGGCTACTCAAGATATTCAAAGAGGGGTCCCCAAAATTTTAGAACCAGTGGGCACACAAGAATTGATCTGGCCCTGGGTTTGATTATTCTCCTCAGGCCAGATCTATGCCAGAAAAGGTTACTGGCAAAAGCACTTTAATGCTGATATTCCTGCATCCACACTAGGGCTTTTATGGGTATGGAAAAAAATTAAAAATTATCCTCTTAACCATCTGTAATATACAGTAATATCTGTACTGGCAAAAGGATCTAATGTACACCTGGTCTTAATCCATTCATTTAAAAAGATACTACTAACAACTTCTTGATGAATGGTAAGAAAAATCTGTACCTATGTTGAGACAGATATGAATTTTCCCCCTTCAATTCAACCTTCCAGGAATAAAAATGAAGGTGAATCGTATCACATAGAAATGTCAAAGGAGACAAAATATAGGGACTGGTGCATATTGTAAAAAAATTAAGTCATCCTTCCTACTGAGTGATTTTAGTGGTGTTGCACTAGTGTAACAAAACAACAGACCCTCTGTGTTCTTGGAGGAGAGGAAAAGTGCTTTGGGTTAGTTTAGTCATTTCTACTCTGCTTTTGCTGCCATCAAACACAGAATGGAGTGACTGAAGAAGTGAGAGGTGTGCAGTTACCTGGTCCAGTAAAGGGCACCTATGTGGTCCCACATCCCACAGACACGATCATGCCCTTGATACCATACATGGATATGGCAGGAGATCCACAATTATCAAGACTGATAACCACTTTTGATAAAAATATAAATGAATGATGGAATGAAGAGAGAGACAGCTCTGAATGAGTGTAAATATAAAAGAATATACCCTAAATTATAAGAGAACTAGAAATATATTACAGGCTTCCATTGTTTTACAGAATCTACAGAAGTTCAGTGTTTCTTCCCACATTCAAGTAACACACCAGCCATTTTACTCTGCCCAGCCAAACCTCTAAGTAAAGAAAGAAACTTTTGCAGCTCTGACAACTTCTCACCCGGTACCCTTCGGCAAGCCATTTTGCCTCCAAATACCTTAGTGTCACCCTCTGTAAAATCTAGATCAGATATGGATGACTACTCACCTTTGTACATTGCTTTAAGATTCGCTGGTGAGAAATGATGTAAGTGAATGTATTAGACAGGAGATATCTCAGAAAATAAGTTTTAAATTACAAATGGCATTTCTGTGTATATACTGTAGTGCTGAAATTTTTTTTAGAAGGAGGCTATCTTACCACATAGGAACTCAGTGTAACAGTCTGCAGATCAGTTTCCATGCTGCTTCAATGATTCAATGCTGATTCAATGATTCCAAATATTGGAAAATAAAAATAGTAAAAGATTTGAAGTGTTTAATTTTTAAATACAAGTTATTTTAATAATTGTAGTAAGATTTTTAGAAAAGGAAAGGAATGGATTTGTAGTATTTTAGGGATGGTGGAGGAATCCATGCTGCATGTGTCACAAATTAGGTTTTTTCATTTGTTATTAAATAAATGAGTACCATCATTAGTAGGATCAGAAATGAGAAATGGAATTTTTATTTTCAATCACATAATTGATTGTCCACGGCAGTTTCTACTTTGTGTTTTTCATCTTATCTAACTTTTGTTTGCTGGTCTAAGCAGGACTTCAGCAGGTTGGAATTTCATCTTTGGGATCTACTTTTGGCATTCTCATAGACTTGCGTGTGAGAGTTCAGCTCACTTAACTTCTCTGTTTTACAGTCTCCCCATCTGAAAAAAGCTGGCAATACTTCCCAACACCTTCGGTTACTTCACATAGGAGTTGTAAGGGTAAAAATCCATTAATTTTTGTAAAGCTACCTGGGTTCTCATACAGAAAAGTGTTATGAAAGTGTAAATTAAGTCTGTGCCACCATTTTAAATCTGAAGTCAGTATTAGGGCTTCTTGGAAAACGTTATTTGGGCCCTGGCCCTCCAAACACCCATATGAATGAGTAACCTTACTCAGATGGGTAGTCCCATTGGGAGTACTGAGTATTGAGTCCCCCAATAGAACTACCCATGACAGTACACTTACGCACATGGTTGTGGGTCTGGCACCTTTATTAGAAGACTACAAGGAAAACATTTTACCTGGCTTTCCCTAGAAATTCTGTTCCTCCTCAGTACTTTAATGTTGATATTTAGAATTTATTTTTCAGAGAAAAATAAGTAAATAGACTTATGTTTATCTAAGCCTTCTTAAAATGAACAAGCCTTTCTATTATATATTGATTTATTTATATTTTGAATTGGTATACAGCTTTGTATTATAAAAATGAGAAAATACGTCACATTCATAGAGGCCCCTCCAGTGGAGTCTGTTTTCCAGGTCATTCCAATAACAAAGTTATATCAAATTGACATTAACAGAAAGACACTATTAACAATCTTTGGCATAAGATAGAGAAACCCCTGCTGTCTGCCAATGAAGGGGATTGAGTTAGAAATGTTTTTTAAAAAACAAAACACGACACAACACAGCAGGCAATGAAACACCAAATACAATTCCTTTTTCTACTAAGAGATAAAGGGAAAGAGTACTGGAGTAATTTAACAAATTGTTGGGGCTTTTTATTTGTCAAAATCTAAGTAGGCATTTTTCAATAGCTTGTTGATCTGGTAAATGTAAGAAAGTGGGGAAAGAAAAGGTTATTTTGTCTGAGTTTAAAAACCCATCAGACATACAAAAAGCATTTTAGCAAACATTTGAAGCCAATTCCAAAAAAGAAAGCAGCATCCAGTTTGGTTGCATCAAATAATAGTAATATCTAACATAAAAATAGTTTTCTAATGTTCTGTTTACACATTTGAGAAAGACATAGTCATACAATTATTCCATTATGTAGCACATTTCTACGCTCTGATGTTCAGAAACACTTCACCTTATGACAGACTACTGTCATTTTTAATGTAATCCAGATTCCTCTTCCCATTCAATTCTTGCTGTAGTCCAAATAACGTGGATAGTTTGGCAACATTAGTCTCAGTTCATTCATATAATATGGAGCCTTTTTAAATTTAAAATTGTGTGATTTTTTTAAGTATGAAATATGTACAAATGTATATTCTTTATATTTAAGGTAGTAATCTGACTGTGACTTTTTTTTTTAAACCAGTGCTTTCTATAATTGCTACAAGAAAGCCAATGGCCATTTTGGTCCCCCCTCCCCCCCTTGCAAATTAGCACATATAAGGTAAAACAATTACTAACTTTGGAAACGTTAGTGCTATATCTTATGTTCTATTTTTAAGCGAATCTCCCCACTGTGTGATTGTGGAGCTCTGCTTAGAAGAGGATGGCATTTTATGGATTTCAAGCTACATTTTTCCCTGACAAGGCTGGAGTCCTTGCAATTTGCAACCTCTGCTCAAATGCTATGGAAAAAGTGAAAGAAACTCACCCCAATATTTATTAGTTATTTATTAATTTAGATAATACCTTTCACTTTCATAGAATCCAGCTGGAAAGAAAGATTAAAAAACATTGTTTTCTGCTAACTAATAAAGCTGCTATTTTAAACACAAAATCAGTCAAGCCAATCACAGGTTTCTTCTCCTATTAAGACTGATCAGAAACAGGAGTTGGTGTTGAGTAACTGTGTAACTTTGCACCATTAGTCATCTTTTTCCCTAGAAGAAGTATAATTAAGAGCTCTGTGTAGACCCGTTTGCTTAAGCTGTATTCACATATATTTTCTTTCTTTCAGTCTCCTACAGGACAAGTGCTCTTATCAGCAAGTTAAAGAAGTATGGGTTGGATGAGTGAATTATAAAATGAACACAAAGCTGGCTAGATCATCAGGCTTAACAGGTAGTGATTAACAGCTCGAGGTCTAGTTGGTAGCCAGTAACAAGCGGAGTGCCCCAGGGGTCAGCGCTGGGGCTGGTTTTGTTCAACATCTTCATTAATGGTCTGGAGAACAGCGGGGTGGGAGGGTGGGGAATTGCATCCTCAGCAACTTTGCAGATGACATTAAGCTGGGGTGAGTGATATATATATAGGGATAGGATACAGAGTGACCTAGACAAATTGGAGGATTGGGCCAAAAAAAAATCTATGAGGTTCAGCAAGGACAAGTGCAGAGTCCTTCACTTAGGACGGAAGAATCCCATGCACTGCTACAGACTGAGTCCGACTAGCTAGGCAGCAGTTCTTCAGAAAAGGATCTGGGGTTACAGTAGACAAAAAGCTGGAAATGAGTCAAGAGTGTGCCCTTATTGCCAAGAAGGCTAATGGCACATTGGGCAACATTAGTAAGAGCATTGCTAGCAGATCACGGAAGTGATTATTCCCCTCTATTCGGCATTGGTGAGGCCACATTTGGAGTGTTGTGTGCAGTTCTGGGCCCCTCACTACAGACAGGATGTGAACAAATTGGAGAAAGTCCAGAAGAGGGCAACAAAAATGATTAGGGGACTGGAACACAGGACTTATGAAGAGAGGCTGAATCCACACTGTCCCTGTCTCTGACTCTCCTGCCCTTGATCTATTCCTTCTCCTCCTCCACCCTTTGCACTGATCTCCCATCTTGTGAGTGAGACATGATACCTCACATGGAGCTATTCTGCACCTCCCTGCCATCACCCATAAAGACAACTAGGATGATTTGACCCGTAGAAATTAAAAATAAGTCATATCTATTTTCTAGTCCACCCTGGATAATGCACTGAAGAGTGGATTTCCAGTAGTGGGATAGAGATATTATACATTTAAAAAAATGAAAAATTGAGTGTTCTTGGGCAAGACTGGCTTTACACAGTATTCCATTTCAAAGATGCAGTCACCCTCGGTGCACAGTGCTCAGATAAACTGCTTTGAAAAATGCAAAGTGGGTGGCAGAACTGCCTCAGTTGATGCTTCTGCAGCTGTCACTTTTGATGCCTGAAAGGCTGATGCCTTCATATTCCATGCTACTGGTGCCAATATATACCCGTGAGAGAAGAGACAAGGGCACACTCCTGACCTTCGAATGTCAAGGAGAAAACAGTAAATTCCAACCCCCCCTCCTAAGCAGCCCAACTGTTGAAAAACAGTATTAAACACTTCCACTTGCTATGTCACTACAGCCTTGAAAAGAATTCACAAAAGAAAAACAAACAGAGTCTGTAAGTTGGAACAAAATCTTACATGGTATATATCTAGTAACAGTGGATACTGTAAGTCTGACATAAAAGAACTCTAGTGTGAAAAGGGCTGATGGCTAAAGGAATTCACCTCAGAATAGTTTAAGAAAAAAGGGGAATGGGAAGTGTTCACACCTGGTGATGAAAAAAAATCCCCTTTGTACACAGTACATTACAGCCTAATCCAAATGCCACTGAAGCCAACGGAAAGATTCCCACTGACTTCAGCAAAAGTTACTCATTACAAGAGTAATCCTTGTGAACATACAGAATTTCCCTTCTTCAACAAATCCTACAGTTTATACCTTCTTGGAGGTAACTAGAATTCATGCTGAATTCTAAAAATTTCTAAAATATGTGATTTCTAAAAAGTGATTTAATTTTATGCTTTTACCATGTATTTCTTAATATTTTTAAAAATTCTTTAAGAAGCAAGTCCTTCCCTTTTAGTGCTTTCTTTCTTGGGGATCTGGAGTCTGTTCTGGTTTTGACCTGTAGCCTGCCTGGAGAAGTGACAGTGTAAAACTAGCTGGGGGATATCGTCACAACACAGAACTCAGACAGCAGCCAAAAGGGACATTAAAAAACAGAATGAATTATGCGTTTGAAATATTGACTATTTTGTTTGTTGCTAGTGGTATAAAACCCCTTCCCTTTCTCTTTAAAATTCAGCCGCTGGTAGGCAACTCTGAAGTAAGTAAACAATTCCATGACAAATGGGGCAATCACAGGTATTTTTGTAGAAAACTCTAGATCTTGGATATTGTGCAACCAAGAAAAATAAATAGCAAACTCCTAATGTTTTATTTTTATTTTGAAATCCTTTGTTTTAATCTTTTCAGACTGAATTACACTGAAGATTTGGTGGCAAAGTAAGTAGTCAGTCCTAAATACGCATTCACTAGCATCCCATTAAAAAACCAAAAATATCCACCATGTGGCATGCTAATTGGAAAAAATATGCGTAAGTAAGTGAGATCTGAATCCTCACCTTTCTGTTATTTGCTTCAACTGCAGGGTTTTGGCACAGACCCTGCACATTAGTTCAATGATCTGTGCTTTGCCAGGTATTGGTATCATATCCATTTTCATTACGAAATTCATGATAGTAAATATCACTAGAAAAGAATTTAGAATAGGTTCTCCTGTGCATTTACTACTGAATCCACAGATGACAGTGGAGTGAATCCTCTTCTCCCCTCTTCCTTACCCCCTTATATCAGGTCTCTAATATGACTATATATTCTCTGAAGAGTTCTGATCCCATTCAAAATGCCCTCAAGGAGAGACATTATTTCCCCACGGCTGTATTTGTATTCAGCAGAAAAAAAATCAGGAACCCTTGCAAAGTCAACAGAAATCATTCACGAGGGCTTCTGGTTGGACAGTGAATAGAATATATTGTTACATTAAAAGGCTCAGTAGTTTAACTCTATGGGGTGAGATTTCTCAAATGTGTTCTGTGTTAGTCCAGTTCTGCTCCCCTGAAGTTATCACTTACTTCTATGGGGGTCAGAGTTAGTCCGCGGCCGAGCATACTTCTGAAAATCCCCTCCGCAGAACACTGTCTAATTTTCAGGGGTGTAACTCCTGAAAACTGAACCTTTCCTAAAGGCATGAAATTTGGGATTGGATGAGTTCTGAAGCTGGAGAAGAGATTCAGCCGAGGTGCTTGCGAATGAGAAAACTCATCACCCAGTGGTAGTGGTGTTGGCCAGGATAACTGCTTACAGTGGGGGACAACATCCTTGTGTGGAAAGTAAGTATTTCTGCATTCCCATCCCTACAGTGCTCTGTTGTTGTGTCTTATTATACTGAATTAAATTCCTTGGTGCAGGGCCAATGTTTTCTCTTCCACCTATAAAGAACACACACCCATGGAGCTATATACATAGAGAAGTACTATTTGGAGGGCTCATCACTTAGGATGAACAGAGACTGTGTTGTCAAAAAGCAGGGAGTCGGATTTTTCCTCGGCTTGTAGGTGTTACACAGGGCTGCATAAAGTGCTCTGTGTGGACCATTTCTCTTTCTTTTATCTTCTTTCTAATTAATGAAGGAGGTGCTAAAGTATTTCAGCACTGATGGGATTTACTACGTTTCCCCTTGTTTTTCTTTTTCCCAATAGTGGCATGAGTCTGCCAGTTTTGGGACACAGAGTATTCCTTTATACTTTACTCCATGAGTTGTGTCACTGGGTTTTATTGGAACCCTTTGCAGAGAGAGAGGGTAGCTATTAGTAAAAACGTCTAGCTGGGAAAAGAAATGGGGCAGTAGTCTAAATTTTGATGGAGTCAAAATAAGAGGAGGGAAAATCAAAGTTCCAGAGTCAAGAACTTAAAAAAATTGGACAGACAGTTTTAACTTATCCACCCTACCTTTGATCAGGTAAGCTCTGCTCTGGAAGAGAGAGGGAGGAATAAGCCACTTGTTAAATCAAATTACTTCTATTTTTCCTCAAGCCCTTTATCAGAAAATATATATACCCAAAATGTCACTGGATTTTGAGCTGTGTGTCTATTTTGAGCTGATTTGAAGATACAGACATACAAAAATCAAGTGAGACAGTCACTTGAATAGATCCTCTCACCTAAATTAATGAGAACAGCTGAGCTGCTCAGGTCTATGTAGAACCCATTTGAAGACAGGATAGCAACCACCGAATGATGCTATCATTCCAATCAATTCTTTAATACAACACCTCTGTATGTAAAAATAATACTGATTTTTGCCTGACCATCAGGCCCTAGTTTGATGGCAGGAAAGGAAGTCAGACAGCAGTGTAAATGCTCTACTAAAAATATTGGAATTCAACTAAATGGATATATAAGACTTACTTGAGGGTTTTTTTTGTTTTTGTTTTTTGCATGGGAAATCTTAAGTGGGAGCATAGAGCACTTAACTGGTCACATACAGCACAATGTAAAAGACTGCAGGGACATTTAATTAAATACACAGAACTGAATGAAATTTTTCAGCAGAAAATTTTTTTGAGAGGAGGGTAAAAATGCAGATTCAGCAACACTGAAATGTTCTGCAAATTTGTGAGAGTTTCATCAAATTGTTCCTGTTGGGGGAAAAAAAGCAAACAAAAGTTTTAAGAAGTCAGTGTTCTGCTTCTTCAGTACAAAACAAATCTGGTTTCCAAACTTTCTTCCATTTATTAAAAATAAAGGAAAATGCTCAAAATCAAACCAAAACATTGTGTTTCAGATTGAATTTGATTATTTTGGTTTTCAATTTTCAATAGGTTGAATCATTTTTTTCCCCAATTTTTCAGAACTGCTAGTGAACCAAAAAAGAAAAAAAAATCAGTTGTTATTCTTACAGCCCTAGAAATATACTGTTTTGCAGCTGATCCAGAATCAATTATCAACAAATTGTTCAGCACACTTCATGTAAGCAGTGATTCTCTTTCTCTACCACACAACCTTTAGGAGGAAAACAAACAACTAATAATTAATTAATATATGCGTTACAGGGTAGCACAGGACACAAGTTCTCACAGCACAATTCAGCTCTCACCGAAGCAAATAGAAACGGGACAAAACGCTTGGTGCTCAAACTGCTGTCTAACTTTCCCACAGTGTGCATTAATTTGTAAGCACTGTACAGCAATTGATCATGATAAAATTAAGGACTAGTTCTATATGCTGTTTTTAAGATAAAATTTCTTTCTAAAAATGATCTTCATAATCACCAAATTTCACTGTAATTACTGAAAAGTAATCCCTAAACTCTCTGAAATGAGGAAAGCTTTGTAACTGGCCCCCCTCAGAACACTTCCTGGCAAAAAGGCAATCGTATCTTCAGCTTAGAAGTAAAAGAAAAAGTATTGAACCTGCACTTCTGAAAACCATATTCCTTCAGAGCTACAAAGTCTCTAGGGAAGATCCATTCAGTAAACAGAAGTCATTTACTTGATATTTATGGGATTAGATTCATCCTGGATTTATCACAATTGTAGAGCGGTAAACCCTGGTGTAGTTTCCTGGCTACCGAACGTCCCACCAGGGAAGAAGCCAGAATCATCTGTCACTTCCTTGCGTTGTCGTAGTGGTGTTAGAGGGGCTGCTATGCGCTGCTGATAGGGAAGGGAGCAAGGCTAAGGTAGTCACCAGCCACATGTTCTGTGGAATCAGCACCTCTCCACAGAGGTGCTCCTGCTGCTCAAGGTTGTATGTAGTCTCCAGCAGGTTGGTGAAGCCACATGTTCTGTGGAATCAGCACCTCTCCACAGAGCAGCTCCTGCTGCTCAGCAGGTTGGTGAATCTGCCCTCTTCAGCAGAATGCTCAAAGGGGCAGCAGCTGAAATACTGCTTATCTTCAACTGGGGCACAAAGGGCCCTACCAGCACAGAGAAGTGTAATTTACACCTTGGAAGATGTTCTCGGTCTTCGCTGCATTTTTAAACTTCAAATTTATTACGTAAGAAAAAGAACATACTGTAAATCTATTTATCTTTGCTCTGTCATGACAGTTATCTTCAGTATCCTCCTGGCTAGCTCACCAGTACATAACTGGGATGTTTACAGCTTCTCTCAAAACTTTATCCAGGAAGCCTTAGATTTTTGGTAGCTGTGTTGTAGTATGTTAATATGGTATATAAAAGCTTAATGTCATACACTGAAAATGAGAAGTCTCTAATATATGGAACCTAATAAGCTTGTAAATAGACAGTTTTTATATTTTTGTTATTGCTGAATCACAAAACAATAAGAAGAAGGAGGAGGAAGAGGCAGTAGAAGAGTATGTAATAAAAATCAAGATATCTACCATTTAGGAACATAAATAACCTAAAACCCCCAAAACTAATAAGATGGAGAATAAATAAATGTCCAGAAAAACCCAGGTGTATTTATGTAACAAGTTGAGTAAAGGTTAATAGAACAGGAGTGGGTAACATGAGAGAGAGAAGTGCTAGGAACATCAAATTTGACAGACCAGATTAAACCATTGGTCCATCAAGTCTGTGTCCAGCCTTCGGCACTGGCCATTACTCAATGCTTCAGAGGAAGGCAAATCCCCCAGAATGCACCCACTCAAAGAAGCAATGCTATACACTGAAGAAAGCATTCCTTCAACCCCTGTGGCAATCAGTTTACTCCCTGAAGCATGAGATTAGATTATCCTTACTTTAGCATGCATAACTACAAGTTTTATTTCTTGTTGTGAACTTATCCTGTCCTTTTAAAAATCCAGCTATAGTAGCTGACTCTATGACTTTGTGTGGCAGTGATTTCCAGCTAGGACAGGAGAACAAGAAGCATACAAAAGGAGCCTTTCCTCCCCGCTTTTTCAAATCTGCGTAAAACCCAATAATCTTAAATAGAGGTATGTACATGCAAGGAAAAGTCTGCAGAGATTGTGTGTATATGTGTAAGAGAGAAATGGTGAATGAAGGAAAGGAACTTAGCATTTTCAAACAAATATGGTTAATAATTTATATTCATTAGAAAGGGTATGTTAAAAATCTGTTTTCAGTTGAGGATTCTATGGACCTGAATACCTCAAACAAGGTGTGTACACATGATATGAGGGCCAGAAACACTTCACTGGAATTTCAGGGTCAAATTCTGCTCTCTTGTACACTGAGTGGAACCCCATAAATGACAGTGAGCTGTAATTGAGGGCAGAAACTGATCCACTGTATTTATACATAATGTGAAACGCATCACTTTTTACACTATGATCTATCCCTCTGATGAATACACAGAAGAATATTTCTTTGCGATTTCTTTTTTCAGTGAACTTTGGGCCAAGGAGGAGCCACAACTGGCTGTCAGAGAAACTCAAGCTGGCAGCAGCCAGTGCAAGCAACATCCTCAACAGAAACCTATTTGCTCCAAACCCCTTTCACTCCTCTATTACCTCATCCCCACTCCAGCAGCTTTCCTTGTTCCCCTTCCTTCCCTCCTTTTTTATCCTCCTCCCTAGCTCCTATATGTACTTCCCTCTCTTCTTTGTTTCCTCTCCTTTCTTTTGTCTTTTTGGTTAGCCAATCCCATTTTAACAAAACTCCACCCAGAAAATGCAACAAACCCAAAACAAAGGCCCCTGAAACAAATTTGTGGCACTAACATGTCTTCTGCAAAACATCACTGTTCACTGTGCGTATGCATCCCTTTCCTCTACACTCTGTCATGCCCTTGGGTTGAGGACAGTCTCTTATTCTGTGTTAGCACATTACCTACTACAATGGGGCTCTGTTCTCAGTTGGTTCCTACGCGCCACCAGAATACAAATAAATAATAGAGAAAGAAGCTAAGATTGACGGTGTTGGGGACTGAAATCCTTCATACTCACAGAACAGGTATACAGCAGAGAGAAGCAGTGTAAACTTCCCTTCTGTTCCCTACCAGCATGTTTCAACCGTGAACTGTAGGGACCTGCTCACACCAGGGGGTGATATTTCATCCTTCAAGCAGCTCAGTCCATAGCCCCTACAATGGGATACTCACAAAGGGTGCCAATTAGTATCCCCTGTAACAAATTCTTGTTCTGGTATATGTCCACTGAGAAATTACTGAGAGGAAGACCACTGAGTAGGCATATAAACTTCAAAAACATAAAAATGACCATATTGGGTCAGACCAATGGTCCATCTAGCGCAGCATCCTGTTTTCTGACAGTGGCCAATGCCAGATGTTTCAGAGGGAATGAACAGAACAGAGCAATTCTCTATTGATCCATCCTGTTATCCAGTCTTAGCTTCTGGCAGTCAGAGGCTTAGCAACACCTAGAGATTGAGGCTGCATAATGAGTTATATGTAAGTAACCTTTCAATGGACACACAATAAAAGAACACGGTATGAAAGATCCACAGATAGAAAGGCCTTCAGCAGCTAACTCTTTAAAAAAAATTTACTGGATGCAGAGCTTTATTCAAAATGTACATATTTACACTCTTTCCATAAAATGTTACTACAATTTTAACTATTTTCCAGGGATTTGTAACAGGTGATTTTGTATTTTATATATTTGCTAAATGTGTGTTTACTTAAGTATGTCCAGCTAAAAAATTTCCAAATTTTCCATAAACAAGTTTCTGAAATGAAAATGGAATGGGATTTTTAAAAAGTAACTGTGTATATCAAAGAAATGAAAAGAGTTTCTCTCTGAAACTTAAACAGCACCTATCTATGCTCTACATCACCCTAGTATCCAACTATTCCACATTATAAGTCCTTGTCAGAATTTGCAAGATAGTTGGAGGAAATCTGACAATGACTTTATGCATGTTTAATGTTTTACTTGGGTATAGTTCTGTATGTTACATTGGCTTTTCAAAAATTTAATATAAACTTTTATAGAATTTTAAAATAAAGATTAGTATTGTTCCATAATCTGTGAAATGCAGATCATGAAATTAACTTGATCAATATAGGTAAGCAACAAATCTTACTTTCCCACTCTAAATTGTGCCAAACCAGCCGAAACATGTAAGTAGCGTCAGCTCACAGAATGTGAGTAATACTTCCTTTCTCCCATGCTTTGTCAGTCTTATCTATAGAATGTAAACTCTCCAGGACTGACTCTGTACAATGCCTGGCACAATGGGGGGATCTCAGCTGGGGTCATTAGGTACTACAGTAATACAAATAATAACTGAAAAATATTATATGTGAAAAATTTTGTCTCATGTGGTACTAATTTTTGAGTAATTTTTCTTAATCACTATTATTATTCCAAAGCACAAAGGATCTAAGAATAAAAAAAAAGTTTTTTTTTTCCATTTGACTTTGATTTAGATACTATAAAACTCATCAGTATAGCACTGATTACTTTCAGTCTCATTCTCTTCCACTGTGTGCTGTCTACAAACCTATTATACTAGAGGCTGCAAACTGTTCTCTTCAGACAAGTCAATTATGAGAACTTAAAGAAACGGTGGCAATTTCAGCACTGAGGAGCAGCTGAAATGTCTGAAGAAATCCTCCATGCTGAAGATTCTTCCTACTGAGAGTTGCTAGGGACTACTGATATTATAAACTCACTTCCTGATATTACACTGACATTTTCTCTAATTCCAGAAAGCTCCAGCATAGACTATTATCCTACAACCAGCAAAGTATTATGCATCCAGTTTTGCTCAAATTAAAACTATGTAACATGACACAGATTAAATCAAATTTACACTTTACAAAAAGATCATTCTATAGAGCAAAACATGTACATGCTTTGCTTTTGGAAATATGGTTTGTTTTATAAAAGTACACTAGCTATTTTGCACTAACTCCCCGGGGGGAAACTTCCACTATGTGCTAAGGTAGCTTAGCTTAGTACACTTCCAAACATATTAAGCTACTGTGCACAAAGGCATTCTTAGTGCACAGTAAGAGTGTCCATACGGCAAGCTAGTGCAGAGTAGCTAATGCCCACTAGCTAGTGCACACCAGCTACTATGAGATTTTTCCCCCTGTAGACAAGCTGTCAGCGTCTGGTGTAACCACTATCTTGGACTGGCGTGAAGCCTGAAATCAGAAACATCTTCAATCAAGAAAAGACCACCACAATGGCCAGCCCCTGGCAGTTCATGGAGCTAGTGAAAGTCTAGAACATCTGTGCAGGTTAGTGACCCGACCCAAAGTCCCTGGAATGAGTCACAATGACAGTAGACTACTGCCATTGATACTGTCACTGAAGCATCCTTTCCCATTTCATTCACAAACTTCCAGTCTTCTCCAATGACCTGCAACAGAGGAAATGGGGCAGAAGAAAACTCAAGGGCTTTTGGCAGACAACAGACAGGTACAGACCTATGTATGCTTGTTTTCCTACACTCTGGCCATGAAAGAAACAAAGAAATCCCACCTTTCCACCACGATAGCAGCCACTAAATAGTGCCCTAAAACATGAAATAACCCAGAATAACCACTCAATTCCAGAACCTAGTATCCTGAAACAAATTTGTAGACTACTTCTCAGAGAAAGTCACCTGAGGACATCCAAGATGGCCTCTCAGGACACCAGGAATCATAAAATGGACACCGGTGCATGACACAATACATTCAATCTCTGAATTGTGCCTATTCACATACCAGAAATTCCTAAAAGCAGTAGGAACAGAGTAAAACTGTAGTCACAATCGTCAACTCTTAACTAACCTTTTTGAGAGAGAGTTGAGCAACACAGCTTTTCACAAATAGCAACACTTTTCATTTGTTAATTCGTTACCCAATGTAAAACTATGGACCAAAATACAACCTCAAATTTGAATATGCAACATCCAATAAAGTCAGTGAGAACTGAGTGTGCAGAACTAGGAGCAGGATTTGGCTGAAATACACAGGAAGTGTAATAAATGTTTTTGTCAGGCCCTGCAATACCATCTCCTACTGTAGATTTTGTGTATCCTTCTGGTGTGGGTGGGCTACCCAACAACACTATCCTTCTAACCAGTAATTTAGGGGTCAGTTCTGCTCCTCATGACTTTAATAATGTAAGATCAAGTCCCGGAAGAAGTTTGAGACTTTCTGAGTGTTTGAAGAAAGTGTACTGAGACTTAAAAGCAGCAATGTGAGCTGCTGGAAACTATAGTGCATCAGAGAGCAACCACCAGTCAGCAGAATGCTGATGAATACCTGATTAGCCCATCACATAGCCATGAGCCTTCAAAAGGAAAAGATAGAACAAAAAGGTATTTAGAAAACTTTAAACCCCTGGGTAGTAGAAAGATTCTTGGGTTGGCGATACAAGTTGTTCTTGTGTGGAAAAAACCTGTTTTTCCTGCGAGAACTGCATTACATGATAGGGAAGAATTCAGACTAAGATTCCAACATTTTGTGACTCCATGAAACATGATCTCTCTCTCTCTCTGGTTTTGTTACTTGTATAAATATAATTTTTCTAGGTCACTAACCTGTGTCTACAATCAGGAGACTTACTAAGTTCAGACACACTACACTCTGATAGCACTAGACTTGTTCTACAAATCAACAAAACCATTAGAAATGCAAAGTTCAATGGTTAATATGTTAAGGAATATATATAAGTTTCTAAATGCTTTCTCCAGTTTTTGAAGTGAGCTCTTCCCCACTCCCCACATGTACCAACCTGCAAACAACATGTTGTTCCAGTCTTTTACATCACATTCCTGGAGACAATAAAGTGGTGAAGTCTCAAAGAAATATTTTCTCTTAGCGAAACATTTTCCCAAAAGCTCTATCAAAACTCTAAAGAATTTTTCCCCGCTTGACTTGGGAGTAGAAGTTTGATCTGGATAAGTATGAAAATGACAGACAACATATCTGAAGTGCTACAGTGGGTTCCGGTCCCCGGTCTATCATTTAACTGAATAAATACTTAGCAAAGCAGTGAAGAACCTAAAAAATACTGGGGAGTGAGCGGGTTGTTTTTTAAAAATGGTCATGCACTTTGGTTCTTCCAAACCTACTTCAGATTCCTCATCCTGAAGACTCATGGCAGGGGAGTAATTCTTGTAGCTGAGATGAACTGAACATAAATCCCTTCCAGTCAATGCTGCTGCTTACCTGAGGAGAGGTGATGTGGAACAGTCCCACCACATTCCCCAAGACAATCAAACCTAACCCTCCCTCATGGCATGAGAACCATCACATAGTCAACAATTTGGCCCAGTTCATTTTTACTTGTTTTTTATTTTTATATATGTCATTTTAAATTAATATATTTCCACCACACAGTTTTAAAATATAGTTTCTGGTCCAATAACTTCTGTACTAAATTTTAACCAGGATTTTTTTTAAGCTGAAACAGGAACAACCATAACTTCACCTGCATGAGCAGTATAAAATATGACTTCTGTATTTTGAGATCACTATGTGAAAAATATTGCATAAGGAATGGAAAACTCACCAACAAGATTGTGATATATATTGTTTATCTCACAATTATAAGAACATTTTTCCCCAGAGGGCAATATTTCACGACTTCTGGGTACAGTATATTTTCACCTTGACTCCTGGGGAGATACACACATAAACCCCTATCCACTGAGATGAGGACAAACTCCTTTTTCTGAAGCAGGTACTTTCTTCCATGCTTTTATTTTTTATTTGCAAGTGTATTAGTCTCTATGCTCAAAATATTCAATTCCTATACATGTAAGCACAATAGTAATTCTTACCCCCCCCCAAATACTAGTATGAACTTTGCCATGGACATGAGCTTTGCCAATGATACATTTTTTTTAAAATCACCATTCTTAAATCTGACTTCAGATTACCAAATATCACAAACTAGCCTGTGGAACTCATTGCCATGGGATGTTGTAATGGTCAAAGGTATACCTGATTCAAAAAAGAACAGGGTAAGTCCATGGAGGGGAATAGGTCCATCAATGGCTATTCGGCAGAAGTCGGGAGTGAAAGTGATTACCAGAAATTGGGAGTGAAAGAAGGGGTAGAACGGTCCATAATTGCACTGTTGAGTATATTCCCCCTAAAGTTCTGGTATGGGGCACTGTTGGGGACAGGATACTGAGCAAGGTACTAAGCATGGTTTGACCCAGTATGGCAGCTATTATGTTCTCTTATGTTCTTATCTCTATGAAATAAAAAATAGTATATTCTGATCATTTTTGGCATGTGTTAAACCTAAAGACTCTTCTACTGCATTTTGTATTATTTTCATTTATCTTTGCAAATGACATTTTCCATTTGATTTCTTATTTTACATGAAAACTGAATAAATGGTATTTTCCCCAATACAATAGGCATGGTTTCCCTTATCTTACATAAGAAAGAGTGGACAGACTGAGCCACTCTCTAAGGAATATCAATGCAGTAGGAAATGTTAAAAATAAAAACAAATGCACACGCAGTGTCATGCAAAAAGCAATTAATAAATGTTGCCAATAACAGCAGACATACGTATATAAATCAGAAGTTCTGAAAATCCTACTAATATAGGGCATACAACTGGCCCTTTCTGCAAACCTTTACACATGCACATGACTTCACTCATGACTAGTCTCATTTAAATCAATGGGACTACTCACTCACATGCACAACTTTTATAAACCAAGTGTTTTCAGGATTGGGTTTATAGTTACTAAGGATTGGATTCTACCATCTTTTCTCATGTTGAAGTATCTTATGTAGCAATTAGTCACACTGATTTCAATCGGACTATTTTTGGAGTAATACATGAACAAAAAGTATCATAATCTGGCCATGCAGATTTCCCCAGAATTACAGCCTAGCAATTACACTGCTATATTTTCTGAAATGAGCACATCTTCTAGAAACCTTCTTTAGTGTTCACTGGGAAGAGATGAGAACACTGTGGAATTACTGGTGGGCAGAAGGATATTCATATTGCATTGTTGCCACATGAAGAAATAATCTCCATGCCATCACACTGAAATGAATTCCATATATATATATATATATACACACACACGAAACTTTGGGACCCTGGGAAACCAACAGTGCTCTAATCTTCCTCACTGCAGGGAGCTATTGCATGTTGCGTTATATTTTTATGTGACAGAATTTTCAATGTCGCACTAAAGAAAATAAATCTTTCACATCACATTTATTTCAGTGTCCCAGAGACATTTTTTATTAGGGACTTTCCTTTATTCTTGGTGTTGACATTCAATATTAGGATATACTTTTTTCCTTCTAATTAACTTTTCAATGATAGTCACATATTTAAAAACAAATAGAACACTTTCCTCCAGGGCATCAGAAGCGTAATCTGCCCAATTTCCTCTGAAGGCACAGTGGAATAAAGCATTATATTGTAACTCAGTGTGGACTGGAATATCATCTGACATAAGAAATTTAAAGAGCATGAGACAAAGCGTGAACACAGCATCCCCTGTAGTGAAATAAAAAGTCCTTCAACACCTGGTTAATATTATCAGAAGTATGTCTTGATATTAAAATGTGCTTAAGTCTTAAAAAATGTTATTAAGTGATATAAGTTTAACACTGAGCTGTACCACCACCACACTTTGACTGTTTAGAATGAGCTAATTTGAAATATCTTAAGATATTTGAGTTCTCCCATTACTTTATTTAGCAGCATTATTGTGCCTGAAGGGACTTCTTTTTTAGCTTTGGCCATTTTTCTGGACTGTGTTACTCCATGCAGTTCGTACCTAGCAATTTTCAAAACCCTTTAATCCTAAATCACATTATCACATTTCTATTAATGCAAGTGATGTTTCAAATACTAATATTCTTAGTCAATAGGGAAAATAAACAGTGATGCACACAATCAAAAGATATTGATATGTAACAAGATCGTAAATTACATTACAGAAGCATCTTATATTTTACTGAAAATTAATCATTAAAATAACATTTGTAGCAAGTTTTAAATACTGAACAACAGGACAGTAATGAAGAAACTTACAGAAAAGTTCTAGAGTATTTAACTGAAAATTATAACCCATCTGTAGTTTTACTAACCCATCCCACAGATTTCAGTAGCTAAATATATCCCTGCTATAAAGTACTACAGAAAGGTTTTTTTTTTTAAAGCCTACAGCAAGGATATCATCCTCTGTTAAATTCTATACGTTTTTAGAGTCATTTTTATAGAATCCATAAACATTTTGGTTTATGCTCTATTAATTTCTATAGGTCTTGTCAGTAAGATGTCTCATTATGGCACCATTTCGGATATACGTGTCAAAATAATTCAGAATATGTGCAGCATGCTACTTACTGATGTGTAGAGGAAGCCTTCTCCATTTAGGGCTATATACAATCCTGTCTTTACACCCTGGATAGCGACAACTCGTAGTCCCACTGGGATAAGGTTGAATAGTGCTGTAAATATAAACGTGATCTGTCACAAAAGAGCCCTGATAATTAGAGTATTTGAATAACCAAAATCAAGAGCAAAGAATGACTGTTACTGCCCTCGCAAAAAGCTCTGAGCTCAAGAACATTTTAATTAAGAAAGCATGGCTACTGGTTAAGTTCGTATTTAAGCTTTATTTTGCAAATTTAATTAGCAGTTATTCATTTAGCATTTTAGTAGTATTGGCACAATTGCTAGCTAGCAAATAAAAAGAATGTCTCATAGGACTGCAAAGAGTACAGTAGCATCACAATTTCAAATGAATGGAAAATGCTTTAACCATAGAAAGGGAGGGGTAGAAACAATATGTAAGTATAACATTTTGTTGTCTATTTGTTTCATACAGAAAGTGAGAGTAACAATCAGATTTTTCTACAGAATGAAAATCTTTCAGTTTTGTCCACAGTGAATTTTTTCTCTTAAACACTTAAATGTTACTGCACTAAGAGGCACCCCAGCCCCCAGTAAAACTGCTTTCACCAAGCCTATGGCTCCAGAGCTGAAAAAGCAGTAGATATTTTTATTGAGGACATCTTTGATATGAGCAACAGTGCATAGACTCAGAATATGGGAAAGCACCTAGCCTTCTAGTCAGAAAAGATATCAAGCACAGATCTTAAGCAGCACATGTGCATGAGCTGTCCTGAAAAAGTACACTTTCCTAAATTGAGGCTTTAAGGAGGAACAGCTAACAGCTGCAATAACAAAGGTACGTAGATAGAAGATAAGGCGACAGAAATAACTTTGATCAAGAAAGACAACAATATAAAGATGCAAGAAGAGGAGATAGGGAAAAGAGTTAAAAAACCTCAAAACAAAAACAGAGAGAAAAACAGCATGGCATTAATTTCATTACCAACATTTAAGAACCATCAGGATGGAGATGTTGCTTAATGATGGCATAAATGAACAGTCAGATTTGGAAATCTGTTGGCTGCACTTCAATTGCAAGTCCAAAAAGGCAAGTTGCACGTGTGTTACACTACATGGGAAAGATGATAAATATTATTTATGACACATGGAGAGCAGAACACCGGGCAGAAAAGATCTCCTTGAAAAAGACTTTAGCATCCTGACTGACCATACCTCTGTTTAAAAAGGAAACAAACAAGGTTTATATAAAACATTAGTCTTCAGGCAAGTGAGACATGGACCAATTTTTATGCCAAATTACACCAATAAGCACACAAGTTTGCTGACTTGGATTATGAGATAAGACACAAACTCAAGAGTCCGGAGAACAGCTTCTGAGGCAGAGCTCATGGTGTACAGCTTTTAAGCACTGGATAAGCTGGGACGTGGGAGAGGCACAGGACCTTGGATGAAAAGCAAAGTACAACCTGTATGTACACTAATGACACATAAGCCCACGGCCCCAGCAACTCAAGTCTCAGGAAGTAAAACTGGATTCCAAAACACAGACAAAAGTTGTTGTGGTTGCCCAGCATTTGAAAAAGGAGTGACATAAAAGAGGCAAGAAAGCATGCTTCATGATACAGTCCCTAGTTAAGATCCCAGAATTCAAACCCACATCAGAAAAAAGGGAAACACATGCACTATCCATAAGCCACAGATGTAGTCAAGGTAGAAGATCTCCAGATTGGAGGCAATGGCTCCAGGGATATAAAGGAGAGCATACTGACTCAGGAAGCTAACCATATCTACATAATTGCAGTAGAGTATATGGCCTGTTAGAAGGGTAATGCAGTAAAATAGTCTCTCAACACATGCCAACATTACTGGGAATGCAATAAAAGAATACATGAAATGTGATCTTTAAGAAGAAATATAGCCACCATGAAAAAGTTGGAAGATGCTGTGATAAAGCAGCATGCTTCCGGAAGCCACAGAATGAAAAGAAAGTGCATAAAAAAAGAATTCAAGAAGGTACAGAAAAAAAAATTGATGGATTTGTAGAAGAGAAGAGTTATACAAAAGTCAAGGTAAGCACAAGCCAAAAATTAGCATTAAGATGCATTATTTGTATTGCTGTAGCTACCAAGGACCTCAGTCAGACTGGGGGAGGTTTTACTGGTCTAGTCGTTGTACAAACATGCCGTAAACACCAGTATCAAGTCTAATCTGACACAAGATGCTATGAATGTAATAAAGAAAAGGAAGAAAGGACGTAAGGAAGGGGGTTGCGGAATACTACGATAATGAAAAAAAATCATAGGAGTACCTAGGTTAGCTACTGTACAGTTTGATGGCTTCTGAAGGTTCGAAATCATCTGAAAGTTTTAAAATAATAAGTAACATCAGTTACTCCCAACTTTCACACAGCAAAGACTCCATTATTTGGATGGCTTCTTGTTAGGTGTCACAGAAGTACTGGGTCTTGAGTAGGGATCTGAAGGAGGAGAGAATTTGCAGGAGGATTAAGCCTTACAAAAGAATGCAGGGGTATTATTCCATGACTAAAGGGGAGCATGAAAAGAACAAGGATGTATGCCTGGAACAAGCAGACAAATGGGCATTCAAGACTGACATAAAAAAGAAAATAAAACCACAGGATTGCACTGGATATGCATTAACAGCATGACGTTTGTACAGTGCCTAGCACAATGGAGTCCTGATCCATGACTAGATGCTTTAGTAATACAAATAATAAACAACAACAGAGAAAAGGGGACATATATATCCTGTCTTTTATTCCAGATCATTCAGGGTTGCGGGGTAGGAAATCAAACAAGTTCTTTAAAGAAAGATGCACAAAGACACAAAAGATCTAAGACTACTGTTAATATAAAATGACTCCAAATCACAGAAGGCTCTACAAAACTTTTGGAAAAGCAAACTTCATTAGCATCATTTGAGAAAAAAGAAACAGGACCACAGTCAGAGAATGACAACCCATGAAGAAGGATTGCAGACCTGTAATAATTACAGTGTTTTTATGCAAACAACACGAAAACAAATTAGAGAGATTTATAACCTCCTCAACACTGAAGGCATTAGACGAGTGCATGAGCTGTTAAAAAGAGAAGCAGAATTCTGGAACTCTGCTAATTAAAGATCATTCATCTAGTACCTGAGAGCATGCCTGGATTTCACTGCACAAGACGGGTCACACTTCATTGCAACCAAGGAGATTAGTGTGCATATAACTATTGATGTACATATGCCCAGCATAACTCTGTTAGGTGAACACTTCTCACTGATCTTAGCAAAATATTCTATGTGTCAGGCTCAGTATGTGATATTCACATGTTCATAAGTTGGCCAAATGAAAATCAATTTCCTACAGAATCTGATTGTGCAGTATTCCCCAGTGAGGACTATTTCCATGCCATCTTGCAACTTTAAAACTTCTAGCACTTCAGCTGTAACCCTATTAATATCTCACTAAAGAGTCAATTGAGCTATTTAGACCCAGCTTATAGTAGGGGGTAGGTAGAATTGTACAATCTGCCTTAGCAAAGCACAAAGCTTTCCAGAGTTTCTCAGCATAAAGCTTTATCTGCATAGGGGGATGGAGGCAAAACTACAGTTCTGCCTCCTCGCCACCCCTTTAAGGTACAACGAGTCTCTCTTGAGTAGTAGCTGTTAGCAGGGGAGCAGTCGTATACTGCTCAGAGTTCAGAGGCTATAATTCTGAATAGGTATTACTGGGGGCATTGGCACACCCTCCCTCCATACTGCACACTTATGTAAAGGCCAGCAGAATGTGACCATAAATAAAGACTTAAAAAGCCCAGACAATCAAATAGTCCCGTCAATGGAAGAAACTTCCGGGCTCAGCCTACGCACATTCCCCTTAACTAGGTATTCATAATCTTTCTCATATTTTGTATGGCATCTTAACTGAGGGAACATCTCAGGGATTATCCCATTTACTGCCTATTTATGATTGCACAGTCCCCTCACATTTGCGATCACGTAACCCCACAGTAGCAACTGCAACAACAGGTTACACATTTTCCTTAGGAAGTTATTTAATGTTCTCTTAGCTGTTTTAGAAACCATGCATTGGCAAAATTCAGATTTGGGCTGGGATGAGATCTAGGGATTTTTTTTTTTTTTAAAGGTATGGTTGATATATACATAAACACATCCCCTATGCAGATAAACCAAGACCTACAGCCTGTATCCTGTAAGACATTAGCTTAAGCATAGCGTGGTTAAGTAGGTCATAACCCTTGGCATAGATAAATGGCCTAATGGTTACCTTTAGATTTTGGGACATAAGGAGAGCTTGCTCAATGATACAAGCTAGACTGCATCAGTAAAGACTACCACAAGGAACATGGAAGTAATAACCACCGATCTGTTTAAGCAAGGGGTGACAGGTATGATAATGAGCTAAGACAGCAGTTGCACATATCAATAAGCTAATCTATAGAATAAGTACACCTCAAAACTATATAGGTGAAATGGCTAAATTTGGACATGGAAGACTGAGCATAAGCAGATAATGCTCAGACCCTATAACAAGGAAGCCACCACATGGTCTGGAGCCTCTTTCTGGGTTTCTTTCATCACTGTCTACTTTCTACCACTTGACCCTTCAATTCATTGAGGAACTTGGACCATCAGAACCACTGGATGTCAGAGACTGAGCTAGTTTTTTGTCTCTCACCATCACCAAGTCCTCAAGGAGGGGTGTAAGTATGGAAATCTAAACTCTTAAGCAAAGAATGATATCACAGATAGTCCCAATACTGTATTATCTTTATTTTGCATGTAGTTGGGATCTTTTCTGGCTTTGTTCAATATTTTAATAACGATATCTAAGGCTTTACTTTGCCTTCAGTGTGAGTGTCCTTGTCAGCCACCCCAAGATGCCCCTCAAGATATTGAACTCCATAGTGTTCTGTGTAGCCTGATTCTAGGGTAAAAACCTTATCACAGTCAGATCAATTGGCCATCAATCCAAACATTGTTAACTTTAAAAGGGGTCAGGCAATACCATGAATGTCTGTTCACGTGTGCCTGATTTATAAGCTGTTGTAACTCATCAGTGTTTTCCTCAGTACAATTTGCTAGAGAGAGGCTGCTAAAAGCTGTAAACATTCTGTGTGTACAGTGCACATGCATTGTCCCAGCACCATGCACCATCATGCTACACAGTACTCCAACAGGACAGAGACAAAAGGACTCCACTTTCTCTTTGTACCGAAGGGAGGAGACAAAAATCGCTCCTTCATCAAAATACCTTTTGAGTTGGGAGAAGATGCAGAGTAGTGGGACAGCAGGGGAGATTTTCAAAGGCACAAATGGCAGTCAGGAACCCAGTTCTGTTCAAATACCCCCCCTCCCCCAATTTAGGGTGTTCATAATTTTGTGCTCTTCACAACCCTTATTATTGTGCTCTTCACAACCCTTATTATTGACCCCTTTTTTCTGACCAAGAGGTTACATAAGCTGGGAGTAGAATCTAGTTCTCTAAAATGGCAGGCGGAAATCTTAGTCACATAGCCCAATCTCTTGCTCATAGAATATGCCAAATCTAAGTATTCAGCTATGCTTTCTATAAAACAGGTCTTTCCATGCCTATTTGATTTTCTCTTTTATTTTTTAAAAAACCTGGGAAATTATATATAAAAAAAACTCCACCCATAACTATTTCTTAAAAGAGTATAACTCAAGTTGCAAAGCAAAGCACTCAAATGTCAGGAAATACCTGAATTAAGACTCACTGTGCAACCTAAATTTGTCCGTCTGTTCTTTAATTACATGATCACATGCTATTGTTTTCCACAGGACCTCTGTCTCATTTGGTTAACAGTACAGACCCGCTGTGGGGATAAATCAGGGTTGTATACTGAAGAGAGGGAGGCTATTGTTTGTAAGATCCTTTGCTTTGCTGCAGAAGTTGGAAGGTGTGTAGTAACAAGGCAGGGGGTTGCAGGAAGAGAAAGAGGAAGGATAGTCTCATCCTGAAGGCAATTGAATGCCACCCTGGATAACTGAGTTCTATCCTGGTCTTTGCCACAGATGGATTCTGGGTAATTGGGTGATTTTTATTGTTTTCTTGCATTATACTTCTTGTGTCACAGACAGGGGGACTGGCATCTGGGTATCTGCCTCCAAATGGGGTGGTCATTGAGGGTTATCAGCAACTCAATGGGCCTTGTCCTAGCGGAACAATGGGATTGCTACAGCCTAGGTAGAATCAGTTTTTCAAGTCTGGATTCCAGGTGTATGGTAATCGAGCTACAGACCACCTGATGGAGGACCTTCATCACCTGGGAGAAGGCAGGGGCTTTGAGGCTGACCAGACAGAGATATGTATAAAAGGACCAGATCTGCTCTGAGTAGCTCTCTCTCACTGAGCAGAATAAGAGCGCAAGACTGAGCAGGAGGAAAGAAAGTGGGTGCAGCAGAATCCTGGACTCCCTGAAGAGACATGGACCGACTTCCAAAAGACTCTTGAAGCAGAGAGGAAATTGAGACAGGGTTTTGCATGCAGGTTTTCTTGTTTTTCCATAGATCTGTTTATCTCTTGTGCTGTCTATAATTAAAGTGTGATTTGTTTAGAAATTATTTTGCAAAGTCTGTTTGTTCTTTCTTCAACTATCACATAACCCTGAAGGATTAAACTGTAAACTAGAGTAGCCACTCTGGGGAAGGTGTGTTTGAATGACTGGGATGTCTGGGGGGGGGAGGTGGGGGAGGCTGTGATCAGCACCGAGGGCCTAGGGCAGTTAGAGTGCAGGATCCAATTCCCTGGAAGTGGTATCAGATACATAATCTGAGCCTGAAGTGTGCCTGAGAGACCGGAGACTGACTGAATGCTGCCAAGACTCAGGGGAGCTCAGAAGAACACCGTTCCAGAATAAGGATCCAAACACAGCAACCTGATGAGCATCCAAAAAGGGACAGCTTGACCTGGTCTTTAACAATGAGGATAAAAGACATCTTGAACAGGTGCACCATTACTTGAGCACCACCCATCCTCTGTGCTGAATAAGGCAAGTGAAACATGCATGCAATCATGTAATGAAAGACTATCATAATACATAAGCACAGGGGGGCTGAATTAAGGTTGCATGGACAACTTTTGAGTGCTTAACTTTGCTACTTTAGCAACATTCTTTTAATGTGTTTTAATGTAACTATATATAATTGAAAGCTAAATACAAGGAATGGCATTTAGATGTTAAAATCTGGTTTACTTTACATCAACAAAAAAAACCCACAGTATTGTTGAATGGAAGTCATCATCTTTGCTTTTTGTGGTTTTTATTCATGCTTTTTTTCTTTAGAAAACAAAGAAACAAACCAAATACCCATTAATTGTGTGTAGTTGTTTTGGTTTAATTATACTTAAACTAGATCTCTTGTGTTTATGATATATAACCACCATATTGATTATATAAGTAGCTGTTGGAAGTAAATATTATACTGAACTATGTTAGCGATTATTGTTTAAGGTCTCTCTTGCAGGAGAAACATAATAGGACAAGGAGTTAAGGCAGTTTGATTGGATTGCAATCTCCAGAATGAAAGAATCAATTTTGCCCCTGTCCTAAATTAAATTTGATTGTACTAAACCCACAGTTTGTTCATGGGATAACAATGGTGGAATTATGACAAAGATCTCTGATCAGCTTCAATGGAACCATTAGATATACACAAACCAAAACTGAGTAACCACCAGATCCAGTTACCCTTCTTTTACCTCACTGCAGCACCCTCTACTCTGTTACTCCTAAGTCATGAAACACATCTAAAATTAGACTGTAAGCTTTTGGGTGCAGAGATCATATTTTGTATTTATTCTTTAGCTGCCTAGCACGAGTTTGGATGCTTTATAAATAATAAATAAGAAGCAGAAGAAAAGTCATATTTTGTGACTCAACTTCTCACAATGCTCCCTGCCAGGAACTCAAAGCACTCCTCCCTCTCATCAACCCTTCACTAGTCATTCCCTCTGGATGCTCAAGGGAAGTCAGCTGCTGAGTCAAACTGTGGATTGGGAAAAAATCATTACTATCATTCAGTGCCAATCAGCTGCAGTGCAGAGCATGCTGAAAATCACCGCAGAGGCACAATAGTCCATTGCAACCAACATTAACCCAAGGGCGCTTTCATCAACCTCAATCCAAAATTATTCTCAGAAGGACAGGAAGATCCATTCTCCCTGTTGGGTACAAAAATGCTTTCCCTCCCCACCTGACTACCCCTGTGCCCCTCACAAGTTGGGGGCAGCAGTTAAATAAATAGGCAAGATGTAAACTCAACAGTCAGAAGATTTTTCATCCCTACTCCAAGCAGATCAGCAGCAAGGTAAGATAAGGATGAGGATGATGTTGAAAGCGGAATACTTCTTCCTCTTCTCACCCTTAGGACCAGCCAGAGCACTAATAAAACTGAGGCTTAAAGTCTCAAAATAAGGAGATTGCAAAATGAAGGACGAAACAAAAGAGTAAAAAGCTAGATAATCCACAGGAAAAAGTGATTTTTTTTTAAAAGGGAATAGTAAAAACAGAATATGCTACAGTAAGTAAAATGAAAGGAAACGAAACATATACCAGAGAAACACTGGGGAATAAAAGGAAAAAAGCCAAAGAACATAAAAAAACTGGCAACAGTAAGGAGACAGAGACTGATAGCTGTTCACATGTGAACATGCACAACTGGTGACACACATTATCTTTCTGACTAGCAAGATAGTATTGGCATTGATGTATTCTTTATATTAAAAGTTTAAGGTGGCAATACACACATTTGGCTAGTATAACATATTTAATACTATATTGCACTGGCCATTGATCCAGACATTGGCTTGATGCACCACCGTGTTACTCACATTTTACAGTGGTGTAAATCCATTGATTTCAAAGTGGCTACACCAGAGTAAAACAGGAGTAATACTGTGCTGAATGTTGAATCGGACCCATTTTTTCCCTAGCAAATAATATTAACTTTGTGGGAAAACTCACAGTCTAATCTCTAACTCATGCAAATGCAAAATATAACATGACCCACCATATTTATCTTGAATATGAAATATCTTTATTTTGCACAAGCTGTTTTTGGACAAGTAAGATTATTCTGCATTTTGGAATTATGGGTGAGAGAGACGGGCAGACAGATAGACAGAGAAAGAGACAAGATTGAGGGAGGAAAAAAACAGATTTGAAAAGATGGCATCAGAGAAGAGAGGAAACTAAGGGGTCGTGGTTTAGATTTACAAAGATTCCAAAGACCAATTAGGTTTCAAAGCAGACTGATTTATTTAGATGTATTGAAATAACAAAAAACGACACCCCTGCACCACTGCTGCCACTGAATGCCTCCCCAAACAAAGGCAGGAGACGAGAAACACAAAAACACACATTAAGGGCCTGATCTTGCAGGTCTCATACAGGCAATATTCTACTGAAAGCAATGGGACTCTCGTTTCTGTGCGACTTGCAGTTCTGGGCAAATAGATAAGGGGCATGAGAAATTGACATACTGAAGAAAGGAGAAAAAGACAGTTATGAAAAACAGGGAGATGAGAAAGGAACGCACAGAAATAGAGAGAGAACAGTGATATAAACAGAAATTAGCTTGCTTCAATCCGGAAAATAAAATAGTCGATAAAAATAACAATATTTGTGGATGAAATACATCAAAGGACACATATTGTGTTAACAGATGCAGTCTCAAAAACAGAAGATCTGACACACAAAAAAACCAAAACGCTCTCCCTTAAATTTCTGCAGCCTAATTCCAACACTGTCAACGTAACTAGGCATATATTGATGTAGGTGTAATGAGTAAATAAATACCTTATAAATAAAAATGTATGCTTAAAAATAAACCTCAGAAGTCTGATGTGTTTTATGAAAATTATTCAAATTAAACCTATCAAGAGCAAGGGTAAGTATGCTTACCTATCACTTGCAGCTCAAGTTGTAAAATATATATCATTATCTGAATAAAAAACATTCTGTAATATTATACTGAAAGAAATAATACTATAACGATGATCCACAAGAGTTTTGACAAGTTACACCATTTTTGTTTGGATAGCTTTTCAAATTGTTTCCAGTTTAGCAGTTCACACGCAGAAATCCTACTGAAGTCATTGGGAATCTTGCTAGGATAAGAACTATAAAATCAGTCTCTTTAGCCCAATTCAGCAAGATATTTAAGCATGTGCTTCAATGGGACAAATAACATGCAAATAACATGCTTAATAATATTTAAGCAAATAACATGCTTAAAACAATTAAGCGTAAAGATATGCTTAATTACACTGCCTTTTTGTCAGCATTCAAAATATTTTCTTTGGTTCTCTTTTTATTTTTCAAAGAGAAAGGAAAATGTTGCTGATAAATGTTTTAGGGTGGATTTTCCAAAGTGCTCAATATTGTCCTAACTTTCTGCTCACTGATTTCAACTGGAATTTTATTACTGTCTTCAATGGGTGTAGTTAGACCACCGCTGAGCACTTCTGAAAATCCAAAACTTAGTGTCAGTTACTCACAAAATGAATAGTTGCTTCTTTCCTGTATACTTCTTTCACACACACACAGGAGCGCTAAGGATTCTTAAAATATATTAAACACTAGCGTACCATTTAAAGTTGACAGAATCTTTTTCCCAAAATACATCAAAATTCCTCAAAACCCATTAAAATAGTGTCTGCATGTATATATTTGAATGATTACATCTGCAATCTGTGTTTGAGATTAATACGTTTCCCTATGGCAGTCACTTACTAGAATTACTGCTGTCATCCTTGGTTCCATCGAGAGTTCCATCGGGGTGCATTTGCAAGTAGTAGCCTTGCCTGCAATATAACCTGGTCACTATACCCTTGAGCTGGGGATCTGAAAGACAAACATATTTTGTCACTAGCCTCAAAACTTTTTCCAAGTTATCCCTATTTCTCTCATTGTAGAAGGAAGACTGTCTCAGAAGTACTAAATAGGGCAATACCTGTTGGAGATTAAGAAAGAAAATTTCTTTCATCAGAATTTTACTACACCAGTTTTATGTCCTGTTTCCTCCTGTGAACATTCTTGATGGTAATTAACAGACATAAAAAGAGCTGAACTACCATACACAAACTTCTAGTTCAAACTAGATTAGCTCCTACAAAGACATTTCAGATTGCAATTAAAAGTAATTTAAAGAGCCTCAGTGAAAAGATTTAAGGAAAAAAATCATTTCTAAAAACCCTGTTCACGTTTCATATAATTTAATTACTATACTTCATTGGTCACTCTTAGGGACACTTACATGAAAAACATTTCCTTTATTGCTTAGGGTTTATCTGTTTTATCATTTTATTCCCTACCTGAGGTGATAAACCTTTGTTGTTGCTGTTGTAATATTTAATAATAATTGAATGTGGAAGGTACCAAAGTGCATTATAGACTAATAAACAAGTATCACTCAAACTCTCACCTCTGAAAAACAGCTACACCTACAGCAGGACATAAGAGTTCTTCACTAGCGAAGGCACCCACATGGCAGGGGAAAAGGGTACACTTTACCGGAGCCCGAAGGCCCTGGGGGGCCTGGCCCAGGCTGCAACCCCCATTACCATGAGGGAAAAATTGTTCCTGGCTCATGAGATTGTATGTATGGGATGATGGATTGCGGAATGTGTGTGGGCCCTGTCACTAGCAACAGTGTTTAGGAGAACTGAAAAATATCTCACCCGCTTAAAAGTAAAAGGAAAATATTAACAGGATAAATGCATTCTCCCTAAACTGAAATTTGGCTAGGACAACAGGGTTAACATCCCTACTTTTATGATACTTTGCCACTGGATTGTTTAAAGACACAGAGATTCAGTTTTCTGCTTCCTCTCAAAGATGGTGCCTCATTAAGACCCCATAACACCTTGCTGGCAAATTGGTTCCATTCTACAAGGGAAGAGTGCCACCTTCCTGCAGTAGCTAAATTTTCCTTAAATGTATCTCATCAAAATACATACCAAGCCCAAATCTGACTAACAAATTAGACAGAACTAGCTAGCAATCTGTGGGGATTTAATAATAATTTTGTGTTTATGACATCATGTTCATCTTGATAACAACTAATATGACAAAGATTTTATTAGAACTTCAGATGAGTCATTAGTAGGACAAGTAAATGAAATCTTAAGGAATACAGATCCTGTTTTCATGCAAGTACTCTTATTTGGGGCCATACTGTGAACCCCTCACACACACTGATGAACAGTTACTCTCATGAGTAATCCCATTGACGTCAATAGAATTATTTGCAATATGGGTAAGGAGTTCAACAGCTTGGCCCTTAATGAACAAGGAGACTGGAATATGGAAAACAGTGGCATGTAACCAAAATTATTCCTAAACAGAATGTTTACAAAGTTTCCCACAAGAACTCAGCTAGTATTGAAAGATCTTCAAAAACGATTAATTAATTATGCTTTTTTCAATCCATTTCCTATTCACAAAATGTGTGACAAGTCATTCTTTAAAAAACAAACAGAACCATCTAAATGTAAAATGTAAATGTAAATTAAATGTAAAATGTAAAACGTAAATTAAATATTTCAGGGGCTATTATCATAATAGACTACAATACAAAAAAGTTCAAAGTATTATGAAATATAAACAAATGTTCCGCCTATATGCTGTATTACAGTCAGTCTTTGCAAACCTCGCTTTTCATGAGTGACTCATAACTGGACTACTTATATAAAGCTTATTTATGTCAGCAAGACTTGCAGGACCTTTACATAGGAAGTCTGACAAGTCTTCTGAAAGTACTGGAGTGTTCTGTCTTTTCCTTGAAGCACTATCTAATTGATAATCTGCAGACTGAAAAACATTTTAATCACTCAAAAAAAAAAAAAGAAAAAGGTAAAGAGCACTGATCAGACTTGCACTACATATGTAACAATTTTATTTTTATATGTATTTCTAAATTGATAAGCTTAAAAATTAATAAATCATTCTCAATACATATTAAAACTGTCAAAATTACAAGATAATAAGGAAATATTTAAAGCTAACTAGTTTAACAAATTCATGAAGCATTTCAAGAGAAGGAAAAACGGAGAAAATTCAATGTTAGTAAAGAAGTAGGTGGTTATGTCTATGCTCAAAGCTGAAATGAATGCAAATAAGCTTTCAGGTACATGGAAAAGGTGGTATTTTTAATTACAAAATCACTGTCTTCTAAGAAGGTTCATTAAAGTCAGTCACTATCACAAACTGTTTACATCTAATGTGCTGATTGACAAAGTTGAAATTTAGATAGACCATTAAAATTACATTTTAATAACCTTTTTTAAAGCAATTTTTTAGCTACTTAAAAAAATAAAATGTACTTTTTTTTTAAGAGAACAATTGCTTTGTTGGTCTTTTCCTTTAAATTACCACTGGGTATTAGATATACAAAATTAGTGAAATTAGCTATATGAAATGTGAGTGGAAATAATCTTGTGAGTGTACACACAAGGTACAGTCAGAATTTTGGGGTGCAAGCTGTGTGTCATGTAGCAGTTCTTTTCCACCAAGGATTTCTTGCCAAGATTCACATATAGTAAAGTAATGGCAACAAGGCAGGCTGCAGTGTGTATTAGTACTCTAGAAACTGCATGTAGTGCGTATTAGTTGGCTAGAAATGCATGAGTGATGAATGCTTTCAGCTACCGAAAATGTATTCTAATTCATATTCTGACCTGGCCAATTGTTCTATGAGCATGATTCCTTCATTTGAAGTTTCATTTTAAAAAATTATTGGAGTTGATTTACATAAGACATATATTTCTACTATGAAAAGTAGTTCTTAGATGACAGAAAAAATAATGAAAAAGGATACAAAACCTTCTTTTTTCTATTGTGTGTACTATTACAATTTTTTTTTTTAATAGTTTTCCTTTTTTCTCCTCTAGTTTCTTAGGATCCCTTTTTTCCACTCTCCTCCCACTCCCCAAGGCTAGGCATCCTGAGAAAAGTTTAATTTCAATTATCATGTTGGAAAATTACGCCAAAAAAACTCTCCCCCTGGAAAATTTCAATCTCAACAAATGCCTTTTCCAATAGGAAAATGTTTAGTCAGAATTTGTTTGACCGTCCCTACGTAGTAATATCAGTACTTGTTTATTGTAACACTCTATACCTTCAAAGCACTGTAGAAACATGAACTAATTAGTTAGTTAGTTAAAGGAGTGCTTAAAAGACTAGACTGCTCAATGAACTACTATGAGATACAGAGCCTATCATCTCTGTGCCATCACATGTGACATTTGATGACTGTGAGAAATGATTTGCTAATCTCAGACTAGTTCACAATGGTAAAGCGGTCACCTCTCAAAAATTATCAGAATTAGCCTTGTGATCAGCATCTTTAGCAAAGAGATGTGGGGAAGACAGGGTAGGGACGCTGATTCTTACTCTTGCAAATATGTAGATGGCCTTTCAGAACACAACTGAGACGCATTAGCAATGGCAGGGCAGAGAAACCTACTATCATCTGTATTATAGCTGTTCTGTGGCTAAATAGCAGACTTCATTCTCTAGGCGTGTCAAACTGGTACTTTCCATAAGCACTAGTCAATTAAAAGTATTAGAGAAAGTATGAGTCTGTTCAGCTTCAGAAAGTTTGAGAACCAGTCCCTAAGACTCTTACAGCATGTACAATTAATTGTTTTATGTTCTTAAAGAAGAAATAGTTGCCTAATAAGAATGTGAAAGTACTGCTAAAAGACTGATGTTTATCATTTGTCCACACTCACATGAGATGTGTCAGGGTTACAAAAGGTAATACCATTATCCCAATAACATGATAGACATCAGCATCCATGGACCATGGTGGCTACAATACATCATTCTTCCCATCCCCCCGCACTTTGCTCCCCCTACACTAAACACATAAAACAGAGTATTAACCACAAAGAAACACAGCCAATTAAACACACAAGTGAAGAGGGTGAGTGTAGATGACCTTACGTCAGTATTGCCAACTGTTGTAATTTTTATCATGTTTTGTGCTATGTATTTTTCTTAAAGCCCTGTCCCTAGAGTCAGATGATTATGTGAGAATTTCACTTTACATTTACATTTTAAAAGTTTCTACCCTTCATGACTGTGCAGAAAAACTTGAAAATATGAACCCTAACAGCTAAAATAACCCCCAGAGGACACATTTAAAATATCTATTTTAAAAAATATGATTTTGGTGGCTTGTCTTATGATTTTTCAGCACTTACGACTGATAATATTGTGATGCCCCTGGCAACAAATGAGAGAATTATTCTGCCTCTACTGAGACATCTGTCGGTAAATACTATCTCTGAAACGCAATGGCTTTTCAATTACTCAGTCACTTCATCTGAAAACTGTTCCTTCTACCGTGGCCTTCTACCTGTTCCTTCTACCAGAGGCGATTCTGCCACTTGGAGCCTGTGTTTGTTGCTCCCGACAGTCTTCATTGTGAGCGATGCTGACAGTAACATTCTTGGGGTCCTCAAGAAAGAAAATGCCTGTTATTTTTGGGTTTTTTAGATGTCTTCTCTTCTTATAGCAGGGTGGACTGTTTGTCAGGTGATGCAAGTGTCAAACCTTGGGCGCCCCCCAGGGCTGCAAAGTGGGAGCCTTATTCTCTGCGCCACTGAGCTGTAAGAGCTAATGAGAGAACGGCTGCTAAGAAGCTAAGCTCACTGACACAGAAGGCTGCTGATTGAACACCGCCAGGTAGCAGGCTTCCTGTTCCTGTCCCATTCCTCGTCTGACCAACTAGCTGCTAGGCCTGTTGCTGCCCAGACTTCTGAGACCAAGTCCCTGTTTCTTCACCTGGTTCCTACTCCTCATCCCTGTTCCTGCTATTATGCCTCATCCCTACTCCTGCCTACTCACCCTGAACCCAGTTGTTGATTCTGGCTTAACCTTCCGCCTCTGCCTCTGGTTTGATGACTTCTGACTCCGACTCAACCCTTGGCATGACTTCTGACGCGGACCTCAGATGGACCCCTAGCATGACCACAATCCTGACCCTATTCCTGGGTCCAACAACTAGGTCAGCTGGCCCACATTACGGGCCCTGACAGTTTGCTCAGACCACCCTGGTCTCCTCTGGGACTCGTATTTGAACCTCTGGACTCAGTATGAACACTGCCAGGGCTCTCCCCCCACTGTCACCTCAGGGCCCTGTGAGTCCTCAGGAGCAGATCAGAGGTGGAACAACCAACAACTGAGGGACCCAAGTAGGACAGCTTCAAACAGGAAATCTTTCCTTGCAGGAGCAAGCTACAGCAGTGGCTGTGGGTAACCACTCTTTCTCTTACGACAGTCTTGGTGACCAGCCCCAGTGTTCCTTTGCTAGAGAGAGATGATGGTACCCTCAGTAGTTTCATGGCTTCATTATCCAATGCAGGCTCCTCTTTGTGCTCCAGCATAAGGTGTACGTCACCGATCAAGTTAAGGTAGGACAAGTACTGAGCTTGCTTAGTGGGGAGGCCCTGGTATGGGCCTCTCCCTTTTTAGAACAGAATCACTTAGTAGTGACCAATCAGGATTCATTTCTACAAGTGTTTGCCAGAATTTTTATTTTCAATGGCCTTCACAAAGCCTGCATGGCAGAGACTGATGTACAAAAGCTCTAGCATACCCTGGGGTCACCACCTTCCTATGCCATCCAGTTTAGACATTTGATCATAGGTACGGCCTAGAATTATGCTGTACTCCTCCATCAACTTTGGTGCGGCCTTAGAGAAGAACTAAAAGATGAGCCTGCACAGGTGGACCCCACTGCCAGTTCAGCGGTGTTCATGCGCCCGTGCAACCAGATAGACATCAGACTGACAAATGGCAACTGGACACAGAAGGAGCCTGCCTACCTGCCTCACTTTACCTTAAAGCTCCGCTGTTAAGCCCAAGCAAGCTTGACCTCAGTTGAGTCCATACCAGCTGACCCTGGATGGCCCTGCCTATCGCCAGCTGAACATGTGCACAGAAGAATTCCTGCTTCTACTGTAGAGGAGCAGGGCATGCAGTATCCAAGTGTCCTGTCAAAACCCTTCCTAATCTGATGACATGGTAAAGACTAACCCCACACCCAGTCAAGGACACAAGCTTGGATACCATCAGGGAGAAACCCCAGGTTTATACTAACCCAGGAGTTCCCCATCCATCTCTACTTCTACAGATCCCCCTGCAATCACAGATCACACAGGTCAAGCCTTGATTGATTCTGGAGCAGGAGACAATTTTATGGATTTTTCCATGGCCTGGGTCCTCAGTCTTCCAATACAACCGAAGGTTACTCTACATCTGGTAGAAACAGTAGATGGGTCTCCACTGGCATCAGGCCCAATTACACAGGAGACCACACCATTGGAAGTGGTGACTGGGGAGCACCAGGAAGCATTACGATTTAACCTGATTTACTCCCTGTATTTCACCCTGATTTTAGTGGCATCCTGACGCATGTATCATGATCCCCATTTCCTATAGTCCCAACCTGTCACTCCTTTCCATCCAGCATCTGTAGGGAGAACTGCTTTCACGTTCAAAAACTTGAAACCATAGAAACCAAGTCAAAGGATTCTATTCTGGTAACCCAGATGTTTCCCCACATGGTGGCAACTTATTTCAGACCTATAAATGACATCCCTGCATGATGGTCTACATCTTCCTGTGAAATACAAAGACTACCATGACATCTTCAAAAAATGGAAAGCAGACTCACTACCGCCCGCCCGCCCCCCCCCCCCGCCCAGTGTTAATGATTGCTCCATCTACCTTCAGCCTGGAGCCAATGTTCCATCTGAGTGTATATATTCTATGTTCAAACATAACACTTGATTTATAGTAGAACTACCCAAATCTGAAGGCCACAATACTACACTGACTGTTATTGATCAGCTTACCAAAATGTCCCATTTTGTACCATATTTATATCTCCAATAGCAGAAACTACTGCACACCATCTGGTTATCTAGATCTTCCGCCTCCATGGCCTCCCAGACCATCTTACCATAGACCATGGCTCCCAGTTGAGGTGTTTCACATCCTAGATGTTTAGCCCCATTCATCCACTGCACACCATACTCAGACAAGTGGCCAATCAGAACAGATCAACCAAATGCTTGAACAATACCTGTGCTGCTTTCTGAACCACTGTCAAAACGACTGGATTGCATTACTCCCTCTTCCTGAATTTGCATATAGCAACATAGAACACATCTCTACCTAATCCAGTCCCTTCTACTCCAACTATGGTTTTCATCCTCATTTCCACCCTTTTGTCCCCTCATCCACAATGGTTCCTGCTGCCTCCGATCTGGTAGAGACCATTCATTAAACACAAGCCAACCTAAAGGAGCGCCTGCAAGCGGCAAAAACAGCCTACAAATGCCACACTGACAAACATCACCAAGAAGCCCAGCCTCTAATGGTAGGAAAGAAACTGTTGGCTATCCACAAAACACCTAGACTGCCTTACCTGAGTACAAATTAGATCAGTATGCATGTCCTTTCACTATTACTTGGCAGATAAATCTGGTGGCATTTGAATTACAGCTTCCTCAATCCTGAAAGATTTGTCTTTCATGTCTCCCTCCTGAAGTCTTTCCTTGAAAATCCATTCCCCAGAAGCCATGCACCACCTCCACCTGCGGTTCAAATTCAAGACCATGAGGCATACCTCATCCATGCACTCCCAAATGCACAGATGGAATCTGTACTATCTGATCAATTGGGAGGGCTATGGGCTGAAAGAATGCTTTTGGGAGCCATCTCATCATGGGCATGCCCCTACAAAAAGTCTGGGCCTTCCACAGGAATCATCCTGAGAAACCTGTCCCCATGACATCCAGGGATTGCCCAGGGGGAGTGAAGGGGGAAGAGCAGGGGTTGGTGCCAGCCGTCAAACCCAGCCCTGTGTGGCTGCTGAATGGGACCCTTATACCTTGCATCACTGAACTGCAAAGCTAATGACAGAACTGCTGTGAACATTCCACCACCAGAAGCTACCCTCGCTGACTCAGCAGGATCAGATGATTAAAGAGACTGCTGATTGGGTTCCTGTTCCTGTTCCATTCCTTGTCTGAGAAACTAATCACTAGACCTACTGCTGCCCAGACAGCTGAGACAAAGTCCCCGCTTTCTTGCCTGGTTCCTGCTCATCATTCCTAACATCATGCCTCGTCCCTACTCCTGTTACCTGTTCCTTATTCTTGGTTCCTCGCCCTAACCCCAGTTGCTGACTCTGGCTTTGACCCTTGGTGTGACTTCTGAATCTTGCCTTTGCTTCAAACTCTGATGTGACCATGACCACAACTCTATTCCTGACACCAACCTATTAGGTTAGACAGCCCACATTACTGGCCGTGACCTTGTTAGAGTCATGACACATGACATTGGTAGAGAGGGCATAGCTTTTACTTTAGCAGGTTGCTAGCCACTTTCTGTTTGAACCTATCAATCTCTTCAACTTACAATTGAGGGGGGAGGGTTACGTCATCATTCTTTTAATCAATTCTAGTTTCCTGGCATATAGATCTTAATTAACTTTAGGGTCTACTGCTATGTGGTTAGGAAGCTAGTTAAATGTTGGCACCAAAGTTTTTGTTTGTCTTTCTTGCCATAGGTATCATTAGGTGAGCCTAATAAAGTAATGTAAGGTGTGAGAGATATTCTAACAATGCTAAACATGGATCTCTTCAATTCACTAGTTTTTTTTGGGGGGGGGGGGTAATTGAAATCTTTGCATTTCTACTAATTTATCCACTAGTCCATTCAACTGTACACAGAAAGAGCATGACAGTCTTCTTGAACTACTGAAGGGAGCTGCTGGTAATCACAGGCCAGTGTTTATTAACTCATCTTCTCATGATGAGGCTGTGCTATTACAAGGTGTTATTACATTGCTTTTCAAACTGTTGCGCAACAACTCCAATTAAAGACAGAGTAGCTATTTACAAATTTGAAATAACCTTTCCCATAAAATTGAAACAGATCTGCAGCAAACTTGGGCTTAGGATGATCAAGAATCTCATAGGTTTCAAGGTTATTTTGCATTGCTTGCAGATTTTACTCTTGGATACTTATCTTTGATGGCCACATTCATACCTGTTCTGAATAGACCATCCCAAGTTCTGTTCTTACACTTAATACTCAGGCTATGTCTTCGCTGACAGCGGCAAATTCACCGCCATTGGATAGATTTCTCTGAATCGATGAGCGGTCAGTAAAGGCCCACTCAGTTGATCCAGAAATCGACATATTAAGACCACCTTCTCAAGTGGCGTAGCACTGCGTCGAAGGGAACGCGGTTCCCGTTGACGCAGCACAATGAACACGGCGCAATAGAAATGGCGGGCAGAACAGGAGCAGAGAAGTCGCCGGGAGTTACACACTTTTTTGCGTAGCTTGTGTAACTCCCGTCGACTGTCGCTGAATCTTGGAGTAAGTGCAGACAGGGCTTCAGATGGACACCGGTGGTTATGCTTAAAATTTCTTATCTCATGCTTTTCGATATCATGACATAAGGTTCTTTGTACAGAAACACATGCAGCAATCACATCTGAAAAATTGTACCGTCTCCCCCCCTTTATTTTTTAAATGTTTGGAAGTGCCTGAATTCTTTTTTTTTTTTTAAATCTTCACCATCTATCTAGAATTACCCTTTCAAGCTGGATTAGAAACAGATAGTACTCAACCTTTACTTCAAATGCTTCTTCCTGCATCTCATTGCTTTCACTCATTATAGGCACTTTTGAAATCATGTACAAAATGAGAAACTCTTTACTGGGCCTCTCTCACACACTTAGTGGTTCTGCAATTTTAGAATCATTTTCTGACATGTAGGCAGTACTGTACAAATGGTTTCTGTAATATGGCTTCCAACTGTCTCTGGGCTGCTCTACCTTGAATGATTTCTGCACGGAAATATATTAATCAAACCATTCATAGTGAAAACATTCTTGTCAGTATTTCTTTTTTCGTTCTCAACATTGTTCTATTGTATGTTAGTCAATGTTTTGGAAGCATTACACTTGGGTTATCATGGGGTGATCCTCTTGCAGAGATTCAGCTCAAAACCCATGTGAGCTTGCATAGGCAAATTCTAGGATTTTTGCTAGTCTTTAAATATTTCAGGAGAGCTGCTTTTGTGACACTCCCAAAAGCTTTTATCTTATCAAGTATGCTGGTGCCATTCTGTAGTCAAGCAGCATTCTGAATGGTACACTAAAAATATGCTGTCTTGTTATGAAGTTGGTCTTTTGTGGTGCAAATGAGCAAATTATCAACAATTATTCCGCTCCCATCCAAATACTCAAAAATCCAGGACATGATGCTGCAGTATGCTTCAGGTGCTGAGACAGTCCCAAACAAAAGTCTCTGAAAATATGCATCTACGCAAAGGGAAGTTCAAGAAGCAGAGTTCTGCACTTTCTGAAGATCTGATAAAATCCTTAGTGTGCATCTGTGACACAGAAACCCATTTACATTTCTCTATTCTGTGTCAGCAACTCATCAGACCTGAAATACTCACTACACCTCACATGGGTGTCATGATATATATTTAAAAGGGGACATGTAACACATTGTTGGAAATCTAACATCACACTGGTCATTAATGTCACTGTGAAGTGTTTGTAACAACTCTATAGGTGAAATTATGGATACTTCTCTGATATTATGTCCTGAAGACTGTAAGCAAAGGTGACAAAATAGGTTTCTCCTGTATAAACGGGAATTGAAATACGGTGGCAGACACCTTGTCCAGGAAAGAGGGCTCTGACCTGCTGCCTCTGGGTCAGCTGGTGGCTAACCCTTCTTCAGCTTTGTAAGGTGGAGGAGGTGTGACCCTAACAGCATTCCAATGCAAGAAGGCAAAGGGCTCACTACTATCAGGAAATGAGTTTCAGTTGGCCTGACCATTTTAGTGTACCCCAACTCACTATGGTTATAACCTGTATCAAAGCTGTGATGCAATATGCCATTAGAAAACTAATAACTCACTGATCATTATGTAGTGTGTATTAAGAGTTAGGGATATATACTGGAATGATGACTAAAAAGTGTTTAAACCAGGCATGTCAAAGGAGCTGGTAAAGAGATCTGACCTAGACAGAGGAATGTGTATTTGTTTCTCTGTCAGGCAACAATGAAGGTCCATTTACATATTAGGTAAACAAAGCTATCAAGCAGGGGAGGAGACAGCTTTAACAACAGAACACACTGGCCATCACCTACATCCCCCAGCATAAATCTCTCCAACACATCATTAAGGATCTACAACCCATCCTAGCAGATGATCCCTCACTCGCTCAAACCGTGGGAGGCAGACATATCCTTGCTTACAGACAGCCCCCCAACCTGAAGCAAATACTCACCAGCAACCGTACACCATACAACTAGAACAGAAAGCCAAGAGCCTATCTCTGCAACAAACCCCGTTGCCAGCTCTGCCCGCATATCGACTTTAGTGACACCATCACAGGTCCTAACCACATCAGCCACACCATAAGGAGCTCATTCACCTGCACATCTACTAATGTAATACATGCCATCATGTGCCAGCAATGCCCCTCTGCCATGTACATGGGCCAAACTGGACTGTCACTACACAAAAGAATAAATGGACACAAATCAGACATAAAAAATGGAAATACCCATAAACCAGTTGGAGAGCACTTCAATCTCCCAGGACACACTGTAGGTGACTTGAACGTTGTCATACTTCAACAAAAAAACTTCAAAAACAGACTTCAGAGAGAAACTGCAGAGCTAGAACTGATCTGCAAACTTGACACAATCACCCTGGGTCTGAATAGGGACTAGGAATGGTTCTCTCACTATAAGAAGTAATTGTCACTGTTCACACATTCTCACCTTCTAATCAATGGTTGTGAATAGGCCTCAGCTACTTGAACTGTATGGAGTTTGCTATTACCCACCCAACCTATTGTTATACCTTCCCTTTGACTGTATATATGTGTACACACACCATCTATCTGATTTCCATTCCCTGCATCTGATGAAGTGGGTTAAAGCCCACGAAAGCTTATGCCTGCAAAATATAAATGTGTTAATCTTTAAAGTGCTACAGAACTCTTGTTGTTTTTGCTGTATACAGACTAACACGGCTACCCCTCTGGAACTCTGTATCTGGGCTGTAAAGACAGGGGGTCTGAACCTCAAGTAATAAGCAATTGAATCAACTGATTGTATACAATATTGCTGTATTATAGAAGTTTGCTGAGTTAAGTCTTTGATGAAAACCTATGATACCCTGGTGATTAATATCAGCATAAAATATATGTTTTAACACTATATAAGGAGTAATGGATGTTCACTGATATTAGGCATTACAGTCTGGCCAAACAAAGGGAGAAATAGGTCTCTCCCAGGAAGGAGGGAATGTCAGTTATCTACCTGACTTTGATGACAAGACTGAAATTAGGTTTCTAACCATCAGGGGAGTGGAGTTCTGGAACAGCCTACCAAGAGGAGCAGAGGGGGCAAGAAACCTAGCTGGCTTCAAGACTGAGCTTGATAAATTTATGGAGGAGGTGGTATGATGGGACAGCCTAATTTGGCAATTGACTAATCTTAGATTACCAGCAGTAAATTTGCCCAATGGCCTGTGAAGGGATGTTAGATGGGGTGGGTTCTGAGTTACTACAGATAATTCTTTCTGGGATTTCTGGCTGTTAAGTCTTGCCCACGTGCTCAGGATTTAGCTGATTGCCATATTTGGGGTTGGGAAGGACTTTTCTCCCAGGGTAGATTGGGATAAGCCCTGTGGGTTTTTCATCTTCCTCTGCAGCATGGGGCATGGGTCACTTGCTGGTGAATTCTCTGTACCTTGAACTCTTTAAGTCATTATTTGAGGACTTCAGTAGTAGGTCAGGGGTCTATTACAGGAGTGGGTGGGTGAGGTTCTGTGGCCTGCGTTGTGCAGGAGGTCACACTAGATGATCATAAAGGGTCCTTCTGACCTTACAGTCTATGAAACATTAAACAAGTTGTAACCAGAAACAATGGAAGTTCCGTTTACACAGAAATAAGCCCACAGAAAGGGGAAAAACAGCATGAAACATCTTGAAACAAGATCACTGAACTTTGAAAGCTATAAGCAAAGATAAGCCATCTTTTATGCTTCTTTGACATCCATCACTAGACAAACATAAGAGAACAGAGCTCTTGCAAGCTGAGAAAGATGGGTCCTTCAACTAAGGGCAGGTTGTCCCTGAAGTCCCTGAAAACTGAATATAGGTGAGAAACCTGCTTAAGCAAAGATCTTTCACCTAGGAAGATAAGGGAAACCATCCCCTTGTGCTTCTGTGGAAGGTCCTAACTGAAAGAAAGTCAGCCATGGCTGGAAAGAAGATTGTTCAAGGTAGATTTCTTACCAGTCTAAGACAATAGGTTAAGTTAAGTCTTAGCTGAGAAAGCATAGTTGGTTTCATTTTACTTTTAACTTTGTATCTTCATTCCTTATACTTGAACTCACTTAATCCTATGTATATATTTTGTTAATAAAATTGTTTTTTATTTTATTTTTACTATAAACCAACTAAGTGCTATGTTTAACGGGAAGGGTGTAGTTATTCGAGAAAAATTAAACTCTAATGTGCTTCATCTCTCGAAAGGAGTAAAGAAACCTTTATTATTTCTCTGAGCGATTCAGGAGAGGCTTGGACACTTCCGGGCTGCTGAGGTCAGAGTTGCTGAACCAGGGCTGTCTAGCACACAGACACTAAGGGTGCAACCTGTCTGCTGATTGAGCATCCCAGGCTGCAAGCTATAGGAGCATTATAAGGCACCAAGGGTTGCAGGGCAAGTGGTGACACAACTCCTCTCCATCTGGATTACACTCCCAAAGTATGACATCATCCAAAACTGAAAATACTGGAAGAATCAGTGAAGACAGCACCTCCACCTATACTTGGTGCTCTGTATCTTTACTATAATTGTTGTCTGGTATGTTACTATGTTATTGTATCTGTTTTGGGGTGTTCAGTTAGGACATTAAAGCTTACTGGTGCATGCTGGAGTTGGTACTTGCAGTGTTCCCATAAATCTTTTGATTTATATAAACAACTATTAAAACTGGTGGCAGCAGCTTCAAGATGGCAAAATCACGGTTGTTTGAAAAGGAATTTACTGTTCAAGCAGATGAGACTGAAATCTGTGAGTACTTGATACATTTTGAGCTGTTGCTCTCTGTGAACCAGGGGACTGATAGGAAAACAGCACAGTTCCTCACAGTGTTTTTGGATGGCGATGCCAAAGCATTTTACCTGCAGCTTCCCAGTGCCGATTGTGGATTTTATAGACAGTTATGACTGCCATGAGGGGCGACTAGGCCCTTTTGAAATACCAGAAGGAATGGAATGCCAGAAGGCATCAGGAAGCAGAACTGCTGTGCAATTATTTGTGTGCATTCAAAAACCTGCTCAACAGGGCTTGACCTGTGCCGGGAGATGGCTTGGAGATGCCAAAGGGAACTTTCTAACCTTCTGGTGACAACATACTGGACCAGGTTATACACAGAGTTACAAACATGGAAACAGAAACTGGAGTTTCCATAAATGTATCAGCTGTGATTCCTTTATACCACACACAGCACTTCAATAAATGACTGCTAGGGAAATGGCTTTAAAAAAGGGGCTCAGGTACAAGCTATTCACAGACACCCTTTGGGACAGATGAGAGAGATTGTTTCCTGAGTGGGTCCCCGGCCAGTTGAATTTGCAGGTGATGCGGAGGTGAAGGCTACTGGAGATAGAATTGCCCAAGCAGAAGGAAGCCACATAGGAAAAACCAGACGTTGCTGATGCATCAGGGACACCATCGGCAACTTTAAGAACAGCCGATGTGAAGAGCTGCCAAGATAGCTGTTACTAAGTGTCTGGAGTTATCAATGGCTGCAAAAAAATACAGTTACTGGACTCAGGATATGAACAAGTCTGATCCATGGAGAATATCAATATTGAAAAGGGAAGAAAATTTGTACTGAAAGAGTTGAATTGGTGACTAGTGATCATCAGCCATTGCAGACAACAACAAGAGAAATCCAGCTCCCTCTGAACCTGGTATCGCTGAATTCTAAACGGACTTTTGTTGTGCCAAAATTTCTAATGCTGTATGATCAGGAGTGGATTTCATCCAAAGGCACCACAAGAACTCCTGGGGGCTAACGGAACACGTGTGGCCCTGGACAATATTCGGATACCCTTGCTGGATATGAATAGGAAGAAGTGGGGATCCGACCTGGGGAACAACTCTTGGGACCTTAGGGGAGCTTGTAGGTTGACAGATATGAACTGCTTCCTGTGGCGGCTTGGAATAAAGTTGTGGTGAAGCCAGATCAGAATGCAATAATACCTCTAAGGATAAAGGAGTGCTGCAGTGAACCTGTAGGAGTGTTTGAAGCTACAAATATCCAATCAGGATTGCTGTTTAGCAAAACTCTGTTTCAAGCTGGACCAAAGGCGAGTTCTGTGTAACAATTAATGTGACTGACCAGGAAGTGGAGCTAGTGAAAAGTCAAGAACATGGGAACAGTATCAAATGAAGATGGTGTCTCAAAGCCTCTCACAATGGCAGAAATCAGGAGCTGGAGAAGCTACCCAGTCAGTAAAACACGTAGGGGCTGATGACTTGACTTGACAGAAGCAGACCTAGAAAGCAACAAGCTGCTCTTGTGAAATGCTAGTGTGTTCTCCAATATTAATGAAGAGCTTGGAACATATGATTCAATAAAAGCTGGATTGTGCTTAAGCCAGAGAATATTCCTGTGAGGCTATCCCCACAATTGGATTTCCCTGGCATATTAGGTCAGAGTGGAAGAAAAGCTAAATTGCATGCTGGAGGATGGCTTGATTTAGCAATCTACAATCTTGGGCATCATCAGTTGTACTTTTGAAAAAGCCCAGTGAAGACTTGAGGGCATGCGTTGACTGCAAGGGACATAATTCAGACAGCTCAAGATAATTACCCACTTCCCCACACAAGAACATGGCCCAAACGAGGCGATTCTAATGTAGGAGAGTGTACCCCTCGAGGAGACAACAGCACTTGAAGGCCCTGAGACCTCACCTCCTCCAACACAAACAGTTGATGAGGCCAACTGGAGTCTCCCGTGTCAGCGGTATACGTGCCAGTCAGAACTGGAGCCGGAATGGGAGCCAGAGCAGAGGACTGCCTCAGAACTGAAGATTCCCTTGACTTCAATGATCTGGAAAGAGTACATGGCTCAGTGGACAGCACTGGCAGATCTGATGGTCTGTGTCACTTCTTATGCTTATGAGCCTTGCCGCTTCTCCATGGCTGGAACTCGTGGATGGAGCAGTATCCTTCCTGGCAGAGCAAGGGCACATGCACAGACCAAAGGACACTACTAATTTCAAAATCTCTGTCTCCAGATACATGGCTCATGCATATAACCCTCATTGTAATACAATAGGGACCATGGCTTGAAGAAGAACTAGTCAAAGTCTCTAAGACTATTTTTGAATCCCATTGAGAAGACTAGTTATACACCCCATTTGATGATCTGCATTCACAGAATGTTCCTTCAACCCAAGCTCACAAAAGATTGCCCATTCCATTGTTTTATTCTCTAAGTACCAACTGTCCTTGTACAGATATGGCAATTGGCGGTCTTACATGGGTTCCTTTTGTACCTTTTTGAAACAGTCCCTTATTTTTATTTGCTTGCTGTGATTACATTGCACTCAGCTCCAGTATTTATTTTGAAATCTACTTTTTGTTCATTTATTTTCAATGTCACAGACTAATCACTTGTACAACCTTACCCTGTAAACATGAAGAGACCCAACAAAGAACTGTGCTCCTGCACTATCATTATCATCACCACTTCCAGCTCTGGATTGATGAGATGTGTTTTGATTTTGTATTCCTTTGTGATTTGTACTGAAAATTCCAGTTTTGCAAAATGACTATTTTTGTTGCATGCATGACATCAAACCCTTGGTGCTGGCATCTTTGCATTTATGTTGTGATTGCTTCCATATTTATTGCAAACAAATCTGGTCTCCGCCATTGTTTTGTATTGTGTCTTGCTATGCATTTCTGCTTAGGTGCACTCCACTTCTTATAAAACATTCATTTGGCAAGCACCATTTTCATTAGCAAACTATTCTTTGAAAATCAAGGGTGTCCCCCCGCAACAACATAATTGTTTTCACCTCTTTATCAATTAGACTACAAATAATTTTGTTTCTAATTTAATATGTCTGTGAACTGTTCAAATTCACATGATTTTACCTTATTTGATAGGTCTGTAACTCAATGGTCTTGGTCTAATTTGAGAGCTAGTTCCCCCCCCCCACCCTCCCGTTTTTAAAGCAATGTGCCATTCTCAAATTAATTCTTGCATGGTTCATGTTTTTTAATTTTTGTTATTGAGTTCGTCTACCAGATTGCATCCCTATTCTATTGGCCTGTATTTTAGTTCTTGAGTGCTCTGAGCTTGCCACATGTAGCATTGTGGAAGATTTCATACTCTGTGATTTCTCTTTAATAGTACTAGCTTCCAGGATAATTTGTAATCTTTAGCTACCTTCTCCGGTTCTGTGCCATGTTCCCTTTTAGACTGTGGTATTCAAGTATATTTCTTTGCTCAATTTTCATGTGTTCCGTACCTAACTTATTATGACCCCCCTGTAATAAGAGAATGATGCACAGGGATTCTGGGAAGAGTCTGGTCTTCATTTCCTGTCAGCAGACATTGATCAAGGTTATATAAAGGATCCAACTATTATTAGGCAGAGGTAAGCATCTACTGACTCCAAAAGGCACGGCTACAAGTTGTATTCACTTTGTTCTTTCTCACAATGCATGTGCATGTATAGTGTGACAGGGTCAGGCCGGACGGCTATGAAAGAGTGTTGGAAGGCATGTATGTTAGCCCCAGGCTCAGCAAAGCCCTATTCCCTGGGTAATTCAGCTGGGGCTGATTAGGCAATTAGGCCACCTGGGGCCAATTAAGGAGCCCCGCCCCAAACACTTAAAAGCCTGCAGGGGCAGGCAGGCAGTGTGGGTTGTGGAGTTTGGAGAGAGGAGGTGTAGAGGACGGAGGTTGGAGTTAGTTATAGTTTGAAGTCACAGTCACAGTTACAGCTTTGGAGGTTTGCAGCTCGAAAGCCTGCAGTTGGAGTTGGCGGCTTGGAGCTGGCAGGCTGCAGCCTGCGGCCTGCAGCCTACAGAGGCTTGCAGCTTCCACAGTTGCTACCGCAGCCCCGAAGGGCAGAATACCTGGCTGGGGAAGCAGGGAGCGAACCACGGACTACCCCGAAGGGAAGGTAGCAGTACACAGGGGCAGAGCGGGTCCCAGCCCCTCCCTTGACCCTTCCCCAGCTGCACCACCGGCCAGGCCAGGAGAGCGCGAGACCCACGAGGGCGGAATCTCTCCCCCCCCCCCCAACCTTGTCACAATAGGTTTAAAAACTCCTTTTGCAATATAATTTTATAAGTTGTATCAAACTTTACCATTCAGTTTTAATTTCTATTTGATTTCTCTTTTATACACAGATAGAAAAAAGTGTCCCATAGATTATTATAAACAGAGCCATGTTGCAATATTTTGGTTTGATGTTCAGGATGAATACACTGAATCTATTTTTATGTGCTGTACACTAAAATAACTGTTCTTGTATTTTCACTGATCAAATTCCTGATAATATAAATCTATATAAAATTTCTAACAATATTTATAAAATACTATATAATAAATATATATTTATAAAATATTTGCTGTTTCTCTTTAAGACCATAATGCAATATCATGTATCCAAGACCCAAACATCTTCATTGTTTTGCAGTATCTGCCACCCTCCTTGCTTTCAGTGAAAGAGTAGGCTAAATTTTATTTCAGTCACATTCAAAAAATACTGAGATATCAAAAGGTGACAGACTGTTACCATCTACCTATACATATAGAATATGACTAAATGTGTGTTCTTTTGAATCAGTAAATGGCTTTTAAGAATAAGATTTTCTCTGCAGCTGTCATTGAAAATGGGAAGTACCATAGAATGGAAATAAATGACCTTTTCAAACTAACTGCATACATTTCACATAATAGCTAACCGACTAAAGAATTAATTTACTTGATTCTCTCTTCTCTGGCAAACTTCATTTGGAGAATAAAATAGTGAAACCTTTTTTATGTACAACCTTGATTATAGGTCTCCTTGCATATTGCACCACAAAGTAATGCAATATTTGAATTCAAACCATATTTCTTTCAGAAATTCCCTTAGAATTTTAATTTGGAAAGCACCTGAAAAAGAGCCATGGAAAATAAAGCATTCCAGATTATCAAAGCATGGCTCAATGGAAGAACAGCATCTTAATTTGCAATGCTAAGTACTACGTTTTGAACCACAGCCAATTTTCTATTGTTATGTACAGGAAGCTTCTTCTATAATACAGAGTGGCAGGGGTCCTTAACTTGTTATTAAGTTCATTTACGCCTTGCCAGAATGCATAAAAGCATATTAAATGAAATGAAGTATATTCTTTCTGTTTAGATATGCAGCAGCATCACTCTGAAATGCTGCTGGAACATTCATAGTCTGTAGTCCATTATATTTTTTCCTATTTCTTGTTAATATGTCAACTGCCCAAAATATTGAAAGAAACCATTTACATTACTTTCAAGAAATTTTACATTTACTTCTACTGACTAGCATAAACAGGGCAGACAAACAGAAAAATTGCACTGTCAATGAACTGGCACATAGGAGATCTTATCTGCTTCCAAAGTGATTAACTAGGAATTGCAATATATGTCACACACAGACATCACACAGCAAATAGGCTCAAAATAAGTTTTTTTATTTGGTGACTGGTCAAAAAAAAGGCTTTTCTTATCTCCCAGGCAGCAAGTTCCAGAAATCCAACAATAGACTTCCTCATTTCCTGTTGCCACCACCATATAATAAACAATCACTCAAGAAATATATTAGTATTTACAAAATAATCACAAAAACGTTATACCCCAAGCTGACATTTACACATTGGTTGGGGTGAGTGAACTGATTAATCCATATTAAACACATAAATCAAAGACAATTTTCCACAGATATTGTCAATCTATGGCTTTTTGTTTAATGAAACAGCATTTTTTTTTTTTTACAATTTGTTCAATTTCAGATGAAATCACAGTTCACACAAAGGTAAATTGGTTGCTGTATACTTTTTTACACTTGTAATAAAAATTGTTTGATAGTTTGAAAAGAAAAATGGAACCCAAAGGAATCATGTTTGCAAGGAACAAGAACATTATTTATAAAATCAGATTTATGAACGATTTCAGTTTACTGTAAAACATTTGCTCTCTACATTTTACAATATATTAAAATTCACATGCTACAAGCATGTGGGTCTACAAAGTTTTTCTTTATATCTGAGAGAGAATGTGTACTATGTAAAAATGAGTTGCAGCAACAACCAGAATTTAAGAAATGTCACCAATATATGTATAAAATATTATTGTTTTTTGGAAGGGAAGCCAAGACTTTTCTCATCTGAGTATATAGTAATTTATGTGACAAGACATTTAACCATTATGTTTGTGCATAAATCCTGACTGCCATGACATACACACATATATATGAATAAGCCTCCCTTATATGTGTGTGTGCGCGCACACACGCGCACACACCCACGTTTACAAACACATAAAATGATAATTCCACACACCATTAAACACAAACTTCACTTCAATCCAATTCACAATGGAGTAATATTCCTGAAGATCATGAAGGGGGCTCCAGGGACACCAGTGAATACACTCCAGGGACAGCAGGTTAATCTATAGTGATAATTCATTACCCCTGGATTGTAAACCCAGCCATTCTTGGCATTTTTATTATTATGTTATTTGTTAAGAACCAATAATTTCCTTGGTGTGGAATAAATCATGAAGACCTGGTCCCCACCCAAAGGATTTAAGTATGCATTGCTAATATAAATTTAATTATGTTAAAAAATAAAATAAAAAATGAATTTAACAGTTTTATTTAATAAACTATTTGAGTAGAAATAAAGGAGTACATTGGCATGAATTTATATGTGGGGAATTGCAATATTTGGGTTAGGAATAATTATATAGTATAGTCCTATAAGTAAGTGTGTATATATTAACATTTGCAATTCTTTTACTGCATTTCTTTGCTGTTTCTGAAAGGATTTTAATTTTCATATTAATCTCTGGATTCCCTGGAAGGAGTGAAAGAAGAAAGAGATATAAGGGATATAAGACAGGCAAAGCGCCTCTTGCACTCCTCCATTCCCATTTTTTGGGAATAAGATATCTAAATTATGGCAGATCCTTAAATCCTAAGAAATAATAATGGGACTAGGAGATCTAATCAGATTGACTGTTTTAGTTCCTCTGGTTCTTTGACATTTGCAAATGGAATGGAGGAGGGGACACACTAACAAGGACCTAACTGGAGAGGTAACAGATTTTGATTGGTAATAAACTTTCTTACTGGTGATTGGTTCTGTACATGTCCATTTATGCACATGCATAAGTTTGTGGGAAGGGGGAGGGATGGAGGAACATGAACGAAAGAAACGTGTTGCAGTTTTGCTTCTGTAAGACAAAGTCCCCTTTGAGATCTCACTGTGAGAAAGAAACAGAGCCCATCCACTCTTATTAAGAACTACAAATGCCTCAAAAAAACATGGTATCAAAGACAGCTGACTGGTTAAATAATAGCAGCACTGTGGATGAATACCAACCACTAAGAGCAGCTTATGCCTTTCCCAGGTCAGATTCCAAACTGCCATTGACCAAGAAGATTGGAGGCATCCAGATACAGTACTTTGCCATCACTTCTTATGCAATCTTAACCAAAAATGGAAGATAAGATACTGGTAAATACATGGATTTGATTGTCAGTGTCAAGGAATGTATTTTGACCCATGGCTGAACTCTTACCACTTTCAAAAGTGGAGGGCACCCTGGTCTTCCTTAAAAGAGGCATTCCTCTGTCTACCAAATGATAGTGGACATCAGGGCCTTGCAGGATGGCTTCCGGTTAGAGGAGAAATCAGTGATTCAGAGTCTGGGTTTATTCTTAGTGCAACTTATTCATGCTACATTCAGTATTACCAGCCGAAATAGTTCTAAAAATCTGGAATCCAATTCCCCACACAATGCTCCCCCCCTCCAATAAATTTTGGGTTCGTTTCCATTGCTTTCTATTTTCTGAGGCTTCTTAGGATTCACTTGGGCCATATTTTCAAGCTTTTCTCTGTAACCACGAGGGCTAGAAACTTATTTCTTTGTATATAAGAGCTGACATTCTCATGTGATCACTTGACTCCAGGAGTTGAGGCTTTAAGAAAGCTATAAAATATTGAGAGACTCGTGATAAAATTCTGAGATTGGCAACATTGGCACACCTGTCCTTGAACAGAGATGGTCACAAACAGCACACAGGCAGCCCCCTTCTTTCAGGGATCTCAGTCCAAACACCAATGCAACTCCGTCTCAAGAACTGACTCCACTTAGGGAAATCAACTCAGAGAGCTAACTCTCTTGCTACCATCTCCCACTTTCTACCAGAAAACCCTAAAACTGTAAAAACAAAAACCACCACCAAAACATTTATCCAAAGGCTAAAAGCTTGCTCCCATGCTAAAAGAAATAGCTTGTAAGATTATATGTGTAACAGCGCTATCTGGTAACCAGAAATCTTCTTCATAACTGAGGGATTCACATCAGGAACAGAGTGGAAACAGTCCAGACTGACTAGGATGTAAACCATGTGGAACAAATGCTCTCACTAAGATGTTGTGCACAAGGCGGCGGGGGGGTGGGGGGTGGAGAGGAGAATCTAAATATCTTTATAATGCAAATGACCAGCCTCAGCCCCTGACTTCCACTGTAAGCTCACTAACCACCTTCCCTCTTGAAAGTTATCTGTAAACTATGGTGACTTGTGAACACGAAGCTGGAAGAGACAATCCCTAGGGGCCCCTTTATACACAGTGAAAGACAAAAGATTATAAAATTTTATCAAACCATCAACAGTGTGATCTGCCAGAAACAACATATTCTTCCTCAGAGACCTCTGGGAGTGTTCAGGTTCTGTTAGACTCTGAGAACAGATCACAAAAAACAGCCTCTCATTGTCCTAACAGGAAAGACGAACATCACCTTCAAGAGGCAATGGCTGGTTCAGAACAGAGGAATAACATCTAACCCTCCAATCTCTAGTCATCACCAAGCACAATCAGCCACAGCAGCGAGGAACTTTAGCAGCTCCTTCAGGGATTTCGCAGAGCAGTGGGTTGATCTGAACATCAGCACCAGTTCCAACTTGACTTTGTCCCAGGATTAACATATCAAATTGATACATGGTACCAGGACTAGTTGTGGGCCAGATCTCTTATACTTTAGGTCAGATGTAAAACAGCAAAGCAGAACCACAATACCTTCCCTTTTGTGTTTTACTCCACTGGTTAATTTGCTGGAACCAACTACCTCAAAGCTAGTCCTGTCACATAACCCAAACAGGTCTTGGAGGGCCTCCTCCCTTATCATATCATAGATGGCTGATATTTTATTCACCATCTTCTATGCATTAAACATCACGGACCTATATCAGGGTTTCATTTTCCCAAGAGATAGAAGGTGAGAATAAGTGTTTCACTTCAGCTTTCTGCTGGACAGGGGGCATTTTTCATGCTTTGTATGCATGTGCTCACCCTCCAGGTGCATCAAGGGTCCCAAGCTTTTGCAACCAACCCATCCTCCTGACCTTCTATTTTCATCATCATCCTAAAAGAACTATCGAAGGTGCAAAGTTCAATCCTGAGAAAATATAAAACTCCAATAAACCAAACAAAAATCCCCCCAATTTCTACCTTCAGTTAAAAAAAGGAACCTCCCTATTAATTCTGTAACTATGAACCTGGACCTTTCAGACCTTGGGTCTGACACCAGCCACCTAACCCAAAGACTCTCGCTCTGAAGTGTACTCAGAGCTACCAAGGTCAGGGGAAAAGTGGGAGTCTACAAAACACCACATCCATTTACGGCTCTACCACAGCTGTGCCTGTCCTCTATCCCTGTACAAATCAGGGTTATTTAAGTTAAGCACCCAAGCCTATATTTAAGCACCAGAATAGCTTTGTTTTGAAAGTGCTAACTGTCGAGGGGCTCAGCACCTCTGAAAGGCAGGTCAACTATTTAGATACCTAGCTTCAGTCATCAACATTTGAACATTTTATCACATATATTTAATATTTATGCTGTATTGCACTATCATCCTTAACAATTTGTATTACAATAGTACCCTCTACATCAGAGTCAGAGATTGGGGCTCCACTGTGACAGACATTGTACTCGACATCCTGAATGAGTGTTTCCAAAAAAAATAACCCATATTCTAAAATGAATACTGATATTAACACACATTAATTCTTAAATTTTTCCAGCATATTTTTATACTGACAAATTATCTGCAATGCAAACCTAAAACATTAGAGAGAGTTTCACACTTTCCAATTATCCCCTAGACTTTCACTAGCAATTTCTGTCAGCGCCCAGTGACATCCCAATGACAGTACTGGAATTAGTGGGTTTTAGTGAGCAGCTGTAGCAAGTGCTGCAAATTTAACACACTGCTGACTTCCTAATGACTGAATTTTCCCATCAGCTTTCTTTAGCCTTGTCCTTCAACTTGCCCTGCAACCTTACCCTTCAACTTTCAAATGTACAGCAATTTCAGTTCAGGAAAGCTGCAAGCCCAAAGTATAGTGCTGAACTCATACTGACACCCTTTTGATGCCTTTTGAGCAGCACAGTAGCACACTGGCATACTTAAAACACTACGCTGACTCAACATTGTGTAAAAATCATCATTTGGCCTATTTACATTTTCTATGGTTCATATTTTTCCTATTTGGTTTGTTTCATGCACTATGCAAGAGTTATTCTACCAAACCTCAACTACAGATGTCGCTAGTGCTCCAGCTATAATACTGCAGATAAACCAACTACATAGTTTAACATTATAACATGTTTAGTCTACCATATTTATGTCCACCTCATAAATGATATAAATAAATGTTTATGATGATAATGCATTGTATGAGACAGTAAAAGTGCTAACCCTGATACAATTTATCAGGCTTAAGATTGGTTGAAAAAATAAGATTTTGTTAATCTACAAACTCAACCAAAATAGTAAATCTTGCATTGCACATAAAGCCCATGTTTCAGAGGTTTTTGATATATCATTGAATATAGAGTTTCCAAGGGGTTCATGTGCATTATAATAAGATTAGATTAATTTTGCTGAACAGTCTTGACATACCATGAGCCAAATTCTAGCTAGCGCTGGAAAAGGGGCATTAACCAACACACACAAGGGAACACGTTACCTTTAAAGCAACAAAAGCATGTGCCTGTAATTTGACAGTAAACAACCTGAAGAAAGCTACCCTTATTCAGTGTGCTCTCTTTCTGAACAGAAATAAATTGCATGCAGGTTGTGCAGAGAGGCCATGGCTAGGCTGGAGTAACTATGCAAACAGACAGGTAGACAAAGGTCCTTGCCAGTGCCCTTTTTGCTCCTCCATGAATTTTTTTCCCAGAGGCCCTGCAGACTAGGCTGTTTTTTATTTTCCTAAAAAAATCTATTTTGTCATATCCTGCAAAGCTTTCAGCTGAGGTAGGGGTAGGTATAGGGGCTCTTTATATTCAGGGATCACTTCAGCCATCACTAAAATGCAGTCATTTCTAGGGCATCCACAACCATGACAGTAGTTCAGCAAAGGAAGTATGAAGTGCTATGAAGTGGCTGAGCCCTTACCCAGCTGTCAGACAGCACATGCACACATTTGGTTAATGTCTCTCTCGAGCTCTATATAACATACTTAGATACTAAAATGATGGGGATTACGTGAGTGCCACAATCTTTAATGTATTTATCCTCATATCACCCATGAGGTAGAGAATGCTATTATCCCCATCTTACAGACAGGGATAAGAGGCACAGAGAGACTAAATGATTTGTCCAAGGTCAACAGGAAGTCTATGGCAGAGCAAGGACTTGCACCTGCGTCTCCCCAAGTCCCAGGCAAACACCCACCCAACACCTTAACCACTGGCCTGAACTTCCACTCAAAACTCCAAGCCCTGCCTGGGTGCTTCTGTAATTTTTAAACCTACCAGCAACAAAACAAACCTTAACTGAGATGGCTGGCTTTAGGGTTTTCCCTTGCAAGACTTTGTCTCATCGTGTAATCCCTCTGACTCACATGGAAACACAAACCCTTTTATACAACTGGGCGAAAATTAATGGGACCCTCTTGATTTAGCTGCCAGTCTGGGTCAACAGAACAGACCTGGATCTCTGTGTAGATTCCTAGAACCTGACAATTTGTCACAAAGACCTCGCTTAATCTGAAACAGAATTACATTTAAGGTGACCAGAATGTTACCACCACCAATACCAAAATACCAGAATGCCAGAATTTACACCCCTACTTTCAATAAAGAGTTATGGACTCAAAGGGAAGACCCCCATCTACTGAGTTTCCAAACACAATTTCCTGCAACATCTAGGAGGATCCAGATTCAACTATAAACTAAGAATAACTCTGAGTAGTTTTTAAGATCTGACAAAATCACAGCACAAGTCAGTATTTGTATTTCTAGGTTGCATCTGTTTGTTTTTTTTAATATAATCAATTGGAGAAATAGTCTCTATAATTCTACCAAAAAATACTTAATACTGTAATTGTTCAATCATTTACAGCATGTTATGATTCCAATTTGAATTGAATCTGAGAGTTAACAGTCAAAGATGAACTGGGTTTTTTTTGTGAGCTGTTACTCACAAGCGTTAAAGCAACTGGAAGAATTTTATTTTGTCTTCAGGGCTTAAGAAAATGTGTGTTTTTACCATGGGATAAGTAACGTACTTTACCTATCCTAATTTAAAAACATAGTGGAGACAAAGCACTGTAGTTTTACCACCAGGTAAACTAGGACTGGGTCTACACTGACGGCAGCAAATTTGCCGCCATCACATCGATTGCTCTGGATTGACTGAGCGGTCTGTGTAGACCCGCTCAGTCGATCCAGCAATCGACGTAGGAAAACCACCTTTGGCACAGTGCAGTGTGGATGGCACGCAGAGCAGACGCAATGAAGTCAACAGGAGATATGCAAGTGATTTAAGTCACTTGCGTACCTCCCGTCAACTGCCACCGAATCCGGGCCTAGGTGAGGTCAACCAGAGACAGGGGTATAGTTTTAATCTAGCCAAATCACCTCACAGTAAAAACTACAGATGCTTTGTCTTCACTAGGATTTCAGCAAATAACTTTAGTTATCTTACTGGGGGGGGGGGGAACACCTTTTGGCAGTCAAGATGCAACCACTGGAAGAACTTAAAGTCTGGCCTGGCTGTCATTGGGCAAGTACCTGGTATTCAATGGGCACAGCACAACTTCAGTGACATGTATCTACTTTTGAATCTGGCTTGTAAATTGTGCAGAAGTTGTATTCATTTACAACTCAAAAGCTTTGAGTATTTAATCAGGGGGGAAGTGAAGAGAAGGAGAGAAAGCCTGCTATTGTTAATAAGATAAATGGATGACAGCAAAAACCAGGAATTGCTTTTACAACAAAGAACAGCCTTCTATCTGTGTAACCGAATGACACCGTATAAAATTCAAAAACTTTCACCCAAACCTATAATCCTTATAAGTAAGAGCAACTCCACCTTATAATATTTAATTATAAACCATCTATGAGCAATTAAAAACCAAATAATCACCTAGCCTGAGATGATATAGTGGATAATACAGGGCAAGTAATGGATTTATATACTGTATGTAAAATGGTGTGTGCAATTTACAAGGATATAATTCCACTGAGAAATGAATCATCTTTATATATTTTACTGCTACCCATTTGTTATTTTATAACATAAATAGATCCAAGACCTTATTTTTAAACGTATGACTTATTCATGACATTGCTCCAGTTTTATGCTAGTGTAATTTTATTGAAGTTAACATAGCTACACTAACATGAAACTGGAGTAACCCAGTGATGAATCAGAACTGTAATGTTGTAAAAAAACCTGTTAAATATCACAAGGCAGCTTGAGTGTTTTCCCAAGCTTCATTGAGAAGCTAGCCATAAGCAGTCTGCAAACTCCTGTATCCCTAGCCAACATCCCTTACAATCCATTTCAGGCTAGGATAAGGACAAGACAAAGCATTGGTGGCCCTGACAGATCTTTTTGCTCTCAATAGATAATGAGGAGACACACATTCTCAAGAATCCTAAATCTCTCCACCCCATTCAGTATGTTCATCCCTGAGAGACTGAAGAGATCCAAAGAATGCATGAAATAGTGTGACTTTCCAGGAAGACCCCTGGAAGATTCCTTGAAGGCTAATGATAGGGAACTGCATCTCTGCCATTGGATCCTTAACCTATGGAGTTCCACAAGGGTAATTCTCTCCCTGATCCTGTTTCATAGCTTTAGGCGGCCATTAAGAGAAACTGTGAGAGGTCCTGGGCACTGCGACAAATATGGCAATTTCCTGCAATATCCTTGAGAAACCTTTTTTAATTCAGTTGAAAGATCATCGGAGTCCATCACATTAAATGAAAAGGTTATGTACTATTATGGGCAGGGATTGTATGTGACTCCTGTAGGGGTGAGATGTGATGTGAACTCTGGGGAGTGTTATGTGTAGTCAAAGGACTATACTGAACAACGTACCAGTCAGGAATGGGCTTTTGGGATAAGTAGTGCCAAGAGGTCTGCCTGGGAGGAAGCAAATGCAAATTCCCCACCTTCAGTTATGCAAAGAACCAGCCTTTGGAAACTACACTCTGAGAAGGGACCATTGTCTGCTGATCTCCTGTTGTGGATTCTCAAGATCAAAGGTCCAAGCTGCATAAAGGAAAGTGCTTGTTCTGAGCTCAGGCTATCATGAACTGGTAACCACAGGAAAAAATCCTTAGTATGGTCTGAAGGACTGTCTCTTCACAGAGCCCTTGCTGGAGTTGGGAGAGTGGGGGACACGATCTCTGGTAAACAATTAACATCCATGTAGGTTCTTTTATTATTTTCATGTGTTTTCTCTGCAACGCTTTCACTTTAAGAATAAGTGTGCTTGCTTAGAAAGGGCTGTGTGGTAACTTAAAACTGTGGGAAATTACTCTGTCTGTAACCTCTCGGGAGAAACCAAAACACAGAAACTGGTCTGTTTAGGCAGTCTGGATTGCTGGGAATATCACAGTATAAGCAGGGAACTGTGTCATCTAGAAAAATCTCAAAACAGGAGGGAAATGGAAGTGGGTCTCTCCTCAAAAGTGGTGATGGTTGAGGAGCTAGGAGCCTAGAGTGGGTGCTGTTGGTGAATCACAGAGGGGAACTACAGATGCAGTTCCCTGAACTGTGACAAGCTCTAGTGCCAACAATAAACTGATAGCACAGAATTCTGTCCTTCACAATCTACACCACCACAGGCTTCCAGTTAGGCCAGTTTCTGGTCAAAATTTGCACATGGAAATGGAAAAGCTAGCTACAGTAAAGCCCAACAAGGCAGAGCTTATGCCTGTAGGCAGAAGGGCTATGTCTAAGAGCTTGAAGCCACGGTGCAGTCCTGAGTGGTTGACACACATTGCCAAAGCAGCCCAAAGAATTCAATATTTTTCTGGACTCCTTGCTGACACTGAGCTTCCACATCAGCAAGTTATTTGTGTTCTACCATCTCCAGTTGGCCAAGAGACAGCATCCCAACCTCACAGATGATAGTGTGACCTTATCAATACATACCTATGTCATCTGGTGTCTGAATTGTAGCAATGTAGTTTAGCTGCACTTCATATCATCAGCCCTGAGAAAACTATGGCACAGAACACAGCAACTTGGTTCCTCAGCAACATGAGCTGCCATCAGCAGATGATCATCCTTGTATTCTGCTCAATCTACTGATTTCCAACAAAGTATCTAACTGAGAACAGTACCCATTTTCTAGGTTTCAAATGTTGCCTCTATTAACAATATAGTTCAAGTACACCTTTAACTTTGGGTATTAGAACCATAAAGAACAAGACAAAATATAGTTGAACAATTTACAACAAATTGTCACTGCATAACAGTTTGCTTTTTAAGGACTATTTCACTCATTAGAATAGCACCAGATTGGTACTTCGGTATCAGCAACAGGGAAGAAAAAAAAAAAAAAAAAAAACTAAAAAGGAAGAATATGCTCATCTCCACACACAGTTATATTCCATCACAAGTGTATGAAAAACAGTTACCCTAGTATAGGCTTTCATGAGACTCACTCACAACACAGCTCCCTAAGCAAACCACAGATTAGTGTGAAAAAGTCCAAGTTCTCCTAGTGTAACATTTCCTTCTTGCATTTTGAAACTTCCCTGAAATTATTAATCTATGCCTAGGGTGATTACTAGAATTTCCAGTTCATCAGAATTATTGATGTCAAACATAATAAGTTCCTGTACCTCAGCACCAAAAGCTTAACGTGGGGGGGGGAGAGGAAGACATTTGAAAATGTAGCCTTGGCAGCAAAACAGACAAAGACTGGATGCTGTCATGCTAAAATGTGTTTGGTTGCTGAGCCTATCGCGCTGTTCCTTAAAGCATCCAATGAAACTTCCATAGGGGAACAATTTAAATTATATTTCTATCAAGCCTTGTGCCTCCTGAGAAGGAGAGAGATATAATTAGATTATTAATAGAAAACAACAAAGCTTTCAATCGGTTCCAGCATTTGTCTGCAGCATGTTTGAGCAATTTAATGACTTAGCATAACTTCAACCCCCATGACTCAAAGCCAATGTTAATTTAAAAAAGAGTCACCTCTTCTTTTCAAAGTCTACTAGTCCACTTAATCAATACCTCTTAAAAAGCATTCAGACCACACAGGCTGTTCAGCAATAGAGTAAGGTGAAAAATTGCTTTTCAAAGTGATATTTTCAGTATGGTGATTAATCACCATTATTCATGGATTATGTTTATCAATTTAGGTACATGATATAAACCGGTATGATAATATATATGGTGCTACCCATGTAATAAAGCATTAGTTACACTCTGCTCACTTCTTATTCTTTGCCAGGGCTATATCTAAACCTCTGTGTGACTTTCAAAAAGTGCCTTATTATTTATTTTCTTAAATACAGTCAAGTATGTAAAAGTTTCCAAAAAATCTGCATTAGTCTAACATTCAGGATGGATAATGTTCAGTTCTGGACCAATGACAGATTTAAAGTCCAAAATCTTGTGATTTTTAGGTCTAGAAACAAGTGTTCTATCCGTTTGGAGAGAGAGAGAATTATCCTTCATATTTCATGATGCAAATGTTTTTGTTTTATATTCAGGAGACTGCAAGATATGCCCTTAAATTTGTAACATCATTAAAAAAATATGTTTTAGCTCATTTCTAATTTTTTTCCCCCAATATATTAGTTATACATTTTCCTATCAGTCTGTACAGTTGAATATATGGTACTGAAGGGAGCCTGGTTTTATGGTCAAAAATACAAAAATTACTGCTGATGCTTCCCCCTCCCCAAATCTCTAAAATCGATTTTCCCTTAAAAGTTTGACATATACAGAATACGTTGTGGTGTTAAGGATGGAATATATCTCAAAATGGAAACAGAGACAACCTCTCCATTCCATCAACAATATGTATTTGGAAGGGAGTGGAGAGGTGGGGCAGGGAATGGGGTCTGTCACAGCCTAAGAATGAAACCATGTTGTGAATGATGAAGGGCACCCATTACAAGTAGTTAGGGGGGCTTGCCAGTGCTCCCACATCTTACCACACATAGGATTCCACTAAGCCCTGCTGACAATATATGGGAAATTCAAAAATCTTAAGCTACACTATGAACTTCATAACTGTAACTCACCATTGGTACAGTTCCACCGGTAGTACCAACAATGGAAGCTGTAAAGCAGGCAGGGTTCAACTATAGGCATAGAGGACGTGGTAGTAAAAATTCCTGAGCCTTGACTATGCTAAAGTTACCAATGGTGAAGCTGCATCAATAGCGAATTATAGCAGTGTTTCCAACCGGTGTGCCGTCAGGCCTAAGCAGGTGTATCACAGAATTTTTTGAAAAACTACTTGAAGAGTTCTTGATTGGCTTATGAATTCATTTGGAGCCTATATAATGGCGTGACTCAAAATAGTTAAAGGTATCAAGGTGTGCCACAGCAGAGAAAAGGTTCAGAACCACTGAATTATAGTTATGAAGACTACTCGTGTAGCTAGGGCCATAAGAGAGAGACTTCATCAATATTTAATGCATAGAAATATGTTGTTTTTAAAGTGTGAAGTGGAAAATCTGCTTCATCACAGTCAATTCAAACTTATGATCCTGGCAGTGCCACTTCTACAGTCCTAAAACTTGTTGATTTTATAGCCTCTGCTATTAGTGCCAGTGACGGACTCAGAAGAACAAGGGTCACCTTCTGAAGCTTCACATGCCAAGATGAGACTTTCTCAATCCTAAAGAAATAAGTGCCGACATGCAAAAGAGAGGGGCTCATGGTGAAAAGTACAGGTCTGTACTGCCACATGCCCATTGTTTTTACAACTGGGGAAACAAACAGTTAACCGATTTGCACAGAGTCACACTGTTAGTAACCAGGGGTTCCTGCCTTCTAATCCCAAACTCAATCTGCAATATTTTACTGTCTCTATGTGACAGTGAAATTAGTTCAAATTATGTTTCTGTCCTGAAGATGTACCACGGGAAGCCATAACACACATCAAGAAAAACAACACAATACATAAACTCAAAATAAACTTACACCGAGTAGGGATGAAATGAAAGTTCAAAGTTGTTTTAGTGCCTTTTCAGTAGGCTTTTACTTGTTTAGAATGAAATTTCAATACGCTTACAGTGAAGTATGACTGCTGTAGATTAGGTTCAACTGAGATAATCATCTAACTGATGTTAGGTACTGTATCACAAGGGAACTATCACTCCCCAAAAACCTACTCCCTTCTCCCCAGCTCAAGCTATAGGTGACAGCTGACTCCTGGTCTTACTATAATTTCTCTTTTCTGGGAGTAATGACAAGTCTATCCACACTCTACCAGAATCACAGCTGCTAGATTTCCCTGAAACTACATTGTGTGAATAAAGGTCTGACCTCCTCTCCCAGGCCTGGTCTACACTTTACCTTTGTGATTCGGCAGCAGTCGAATCATGTAAATCACTTGCGTATCTCCCGTCAACTTTGCAGCATTCCTCTGCGCGGTGTCCATACTGCACTGCATTGAAGGGAACAGCGTTCCCTTCGACGCAGCGCTATGCCACTTACCGGGGTGGTTTTCCAACATTGCTTGCTGGATCGACTGAGCGCGTCTATACAGACCACTCAGTCGATCCAGAGCAAATTCGCCACCGTCAGTGTGGACCCAGCCCCAGAGGGAAGCCCTTCTGCAAAATAGTACCTCTTCCTGTTAATGAAAATAGTCTTCAAAAATGATACTATGAAAACCCATCCATGGGGCCAGATGCAATGCATCCAAGGGTGCTGAGGATTTTGGCTCATGTGAATTCAGAGCCATTGGCTATAATCTGTGAAAGCTCATGGCAATTGGGGGAGGTCCCTGATGATTGGAAAAACCCAAACATAGTTCCCATCTCCAAGAAAGGGAAAGAAAGTGGATCCAGGGAACTACAGCCTCACCTGAATCCCTGGAAAAATCATGAAGCAGGTCCTCAAAGAATCCATTTTAAGGCACTTGGAAGAGAGGAAGGTGATCAGGAACAGCCAACATGGATTCATCAAGGGAAAGTCATGCCTGACCGACCTGATTGTCTTCTATGAAGAGGTGACTGGCTCTGTGGATGTGGAGAAAGTGGTGGACATGATATACCTTGACTTTAGCAAAGCTTTTGATACGATCTCCCACAGTATTCTGATCAGCAAGTTAAAGAAGTTAAAGTGGCTAGATCATCAGGCTCAATGGGTAGTGATCAACGGCTCCATGTCTAGCTGATAGCTGGTCAGTCCTGGGGCTGGTTTTGTTCAACATCTTCATTAATGATCTGGAGGATAGGGTAGATTGCACCCTCAGCAAGTTTGCAGATGACACTAAGCTGGAGCAGTGGTAGATACCCTGGAAGGTAGGGATAGGATACAGAATAACCTAGACAAATTGGAGGATTAGGCCAAAAGAAATCTGATGAGGTTCAACAAGAACAAGTGCAGAGTCCTGCACTTAGGACAGAAGAATCCCATGCACAGCTACAAACTGGGAACCGACGAGATAGGCAACCGTTCTGCAGAAAAGGACCTGGGGGTTACAGTGGATAAGAAGCTGGATACGAGTCAGCACTGTGCCCTGGTTGTCAAAAAGGCTAATAGCATATTGGGCTGCATTATTAGGAGCATTGCCAGCAGATTGAGGGAAGTGATTATTCCCTTCTATTTGGCACTGGTGAGATCACATTTGGAGTATTGTGTCCAGTTTTGGACACCCCACTACAAAAAGGATGTGGGCAAGTTAGAGAGAGTTCAGTGGAGGGCAACAAAAATGACTAGGGGGGTGCAGCACAAGATTTATGAGGAGATACTGAGGGAAGTAGGCTTGTTTTATCTGCAAAAGAGAAGGGGCGAGTATTTGATATCAGCCTTTAACTACCTGAAAGGGGGTTCCAGGAAGGATGGAGCTAAGCTGTTCTCAATGGCAGTAGATGACAGAGCAAGGAGCAATGTCTCAAGTTGCCGTGAGGGAGGTCTAGATTGGATATTAGGAAAAGGTTTTTCACTAGGAGGGTGGTGAAGCACTGGAATGGGTTACTGAGGGAGGTGGTAGAATCTCCATCTTTAGAGGTTTTTATAGTTTGGCTTGACAAAGCCCTGGCCGGGATGATGTAGTTGGGGTTAATCCTGCTTTGAGCCGGGGGTTGGACTAGATGACCTCCCGAGGTTCATTCCAACTCTAATATTCTATGAATGTATGTGCCTCATTATGCTGTATGTCTGAATGTGTGTCTCAGGTAAGGAATCTGATTAAAATTATAGCCACACAACAAGCTTCAATAGTGTTATAACTAAATTGCTGGCTGAGCTGCTTTTGTAAAGTGAACAGGACCATGCAGAGCTCCACTGTAAATGAAGAAAATAAATTGTTTTCTGCAGTATAGAGGTGTGCTTAAGAAAAATGTGGTATATTGAGATGTCTATGTTAAAAGGAAGCTTGTGTATAGGGGCAAGAAGTCATTAGTCTTTCGCATTTGAAGACGTACTTTTTTCCAGAACACAGTGACATGAAGTTGGAGGTCTCAACTTAGTTCCTAATGGACATTATCCATCTTAGTATACAATTTTTAAAAATTGTTAAATATCAATCTCTTCTCAGAAAATGACTGTCTGAAAGTCCATAGGATGGTTTAGGATTACATCAAATGGACAAAGATATGTGGTAACTGCTTGCCTACACTACACTGGACTCTGTAGTATTTATTGTTAGTTCCCCACGTTCATGATCACCAGATTCTCCTCAATGGTTTAACAATACAAAAAAGAAAAAGAACTAACACTGTAGAATCTTGGGGGAAACATTTTTAGATAAAGCCATACTTGGCAAACTTGTACAGTTTTATATTCGATCAAAAGATTCATTAAATTACCAAAGTGGGTTTTTCTCTCTTCTTTTCTGCATTTTCTGTCCCATTGTTACTGATTAGTCTCTCTGTTCATTTCCCTATAAATTTCCAAGGCATACATCACTATAGCATTTAGGCACCATGCACAAAAGGAGTATGGTAACATTGTGAGAAGTGGGGGAGAAAAGGATTGCCACCTCATTCTTATGTGTAATCAGACCACTTCCCATAGAAGAATCCTCTCCGTTGTTGATTCATTCAACCTAGCATTTGTAATAACAAAATTCTTTCATGGTGCTGAAATCTTAAGTCAGATACCTTCAAATGTTAGTTGCTGGATGAATCTAGAAGGACAAGGAGATGACACACTGGACTAGTGCTTACAAATACCTCAGTAATCAGAAATAACCACGATAGATGTTTACTTTAATTTTAGCTCAATTTTCCTCTGTTGCCTGAGCAAATGCTGTCATGTACAATGCATTCATATGCTTTGCTGTGAAACAGCGGGCTACCACACAAATCTTAAATAACCCTGATCTAATTTACTCATTTAAAGCCAAAACTTGGACCCCCATAAAAACCCAACTAAATGGGATCTATGGATCAGAATAAAGATCTGATGGAGCAGAATAAAGAATAATTTCCCATGCAAGGTTATAGAGGTGCAGGACACTGGTGCAGGAGTAGCTCTGATAGAGTGTATAAACCACACATCAAGACTAGAAGCTGCTGCCTCTGTGCTTCCACTGAACTGAGTTGGGGTTTCACCAGTGGGTCAGTTAATTCCTCATTCCACCAACCACTCCTTACACCCATTGACATGGGGAGAATATTGATAGAGTACAGCTCAGAAGCAGACAGAAAGCATAGCGTCATCTGCACTTCTCCTTGACATGGCTCATTCCCCTACATTTGAGGCCTTCCATTGCTCTGCAACAGCAGGGATGATTTTTCCCGTATTAGGGACCTTGTTCTCTTTCTCCACTTTATCATTGCACACTACTTGAGCTTCTCATTCTTTCCCTCCCCCCGATAACTACCTCCCCCCACCTCAATGGGGTATGGTGATGAACCTGTATATATATCTCTAACCAAACAGGAGAGTTACACTGTGAAAGTTCTTCCTCTGTGGCATGACTACCAACTTTTATTTTGCTTTGTGCTAAAACTATAACATTCTTTTTCTTTGAAAGTATAGACTACATGCTAAACTGATTGTGTTAAACAAGATTATGTTCATAGACCACCTGGAAACAGTGCAGAATGATTAGTCAAAACAATTAACAGATTATAAAAGACACTGAAAAGCCGCCACTTTTTTTTTTTTTTTAATTACACAACCACCAGAGGTGTTCTCTCCATGGAGAGCTTTTCTTCGCCTTTGAAATTCATTCTTTTTGACTGCCCAACGAAGTCCAGGTCTAGGGACTTTTGGGGTAGTCATAAGGTCCATCAATTGTGTTTAGCATTAGTTTTGTTCTTAACATTTACAACGTATTTGCATTTTGCTCAGTTGTGCTTTATTGTATGAAACTAACATCTAGCTAGGTCATTAGCATTTTAGAAATTAGTAAAATAAATAGTAAAGCCATTTATGTTTTTCATCTTTTTAAGTAAATATACTTTCAGAATTATTATATAGTACTCTTTTTCTCTGTTTCTCAGGTAACTAGGTCCCAAACCATTACGGCTTTATAGGTCAATAACACTAATACATTTCTGTTTGGAAATCAGGGTATTGGCAACCATGGCAAATCCCTCAGCACAGTCATGTGCTTTTGACAAGAATTTATCTTTAAATAAGCAGACCACACTCCCCTGCACTACTTGCAGTTGCTGAGTGGCTTCAAGGTATAGCTCTATATAGCATGCCTTCCAGCAAGCTAATCTTGAGGTGGCATAGGCATAGATGGTTGTGGCCCGGTCTATGCTCTTCTTACCAGATGCCCAGATACCAATGAAATATTGCATTTTTGGCCAAAACAACTGTTACCTAGAGATCCAGAAAGACCCTTAGAATCTAATACCACACCTAAATTGCATATGTGTATTATCAATTGCTCTCACTTACTCAATGGTGGGGTGCCAATATAAGTACTGCCAATCTTTCTGGTTTCCTCCTTCAGCGTTATCTGTCTTATCTGATTTAAGCTGCAGCCAAGTAGTCATCCAAGCCCAAACAGCATAGAGACATAGATTATGTGTTTTACTGCTCCAGCCGGGGCAGATTGGATGGAGACTTAGAGCTGACTGATTACAACATACTGAATACATGATAGTCTGTCTTCTCATTAGCCTTCCTGTCAGCCTCATACATATGGAGAAGGAAGGTAGGGGTAACCATATAAATCCCTGTGGTACCTACAGGAGAGTGCCCTTATGGTAGAGGAACAAATGCCCACAACACTTTGGGTTGTCTGAGAAAAATAAGACTAGAATCATTCAAGGACAACTCTTTCCACTTCTGCTAGAGCTCCTAAGCTGATCAACAAAATCTCATGATCAAAAGGTATCGTAATGAGCTTTCAGATCTGAAAGAATCAGCGTGGATACATTTCTTTATCCACTACCAGGAGGAAAACACCTAATGCAAACAGCACAGTTTCTATCTCATACCATGCCCACAACTTGAATGACTCTAGTCAAGAAAACCTTGGATTTCAACCTGAAAGCTCCCTACCACAATCTCTCAACAGCCTTCCCCAAAACTGGGAGATTAGGTACCAGTCAATAGTCACATTGTCAGCATCTAACGTTAGTTTACTGAGAAGTGCTCTCACAATTGTTCAAGAACCACTGGTTCACTGCCCCCTGTAGGGAAACAATGATAAACAAAAAAGCAGTGGACCCAGTTCTTCACTTTTGTTCATCAGACAGAAAGGATCAGGGTCCAATTCACAAATAGCATGAAGCCACTCGAACACTTCTCAGAGCTTAGTAAGTCAAACAGGATAAAACTCAAGCAGCAAAAATTTAGAATCTCTCCCCTAAAGTCACAGTTGTTTGTTTCCATGCCAGTAGACACCTCAGTCCACATCTGAGAAATTTTATCTGAAAACATAACATGAAAATTCTTCACAGGGAGAAAAACTCAAGTCGATACCAAATGGAGGCACCCAGGATTCACCAAGCTGTCAACATATCAAACCCATTGTGCAAGACTCTGCAGATATTATGATGGAATTGAAAAAAAAAAATACTTCACCTCCCACACAGTCTTGACATATAGTATTTTTAAAAAGCCTATGTCACAATTAATTGGACTCAGCATAAGACTACCATCAGAGGTGCTCTAACTATCCCTGTTCTCGCTTCATCAGTTGCAGGTCATCTGTGACCTATTTGAATATATAAACAAAGCACACCTAAATGCCTGTTCACAACTGCATACATTTCACTGGAAATCACATCAGCATGACCACTGTATAAATTACTCAAGATGCAAAAATAAGCAGCACAGTATATGCTTACACATACAATCCAAAGGAAACAGAAAACCCATTCTTTTTGGTCAAAACTTGTGTTCAGGGCTAGCTGCACCATTGACCCTACTTAGTCTTGGAGGGCAGCCCCCACAGCTGTTGGGGCTCATGCCTTCTCTTGTCCTGGGTTGGAATCCTGCAATTCTCCCACTCTTAGATGGGGTCACTGGATTCAGCACCCTCTATACAATGATTACTCAGCAAGTTTGACTGGGATCTGTCAGGTGTTTTATTGCAGTGTAGATATACTAATAGTGTCACAGTTAAATCCAAGGTGGAACAGATTGTTAAGCATAAGGTGTTAACGCTTGTTGCAAGAAACCAATTTAAAAGTAGCGGGCAATTAACACCTCTGAAACTGTAGGACAAAGGAGGATTGGCGGGTTACAGATTGCTGTAATGAGCCATAAATCCAGTGGCTTTACTGAATCTCTAATTTTCAGTATCTACCAAAGTTATGGACTTAAGATCCCAGGTGCATTTTTTGAATTTGTTATGCAGGTTTCCTTTGAGGATGAAGACTGCTAGGTCAGATATGACGTGATCTTTTGTAAAAAGCATTAGCCCATGGATGATATGGTGTTTCTTTTATCATTTTTCTGGGTGAGTTCATTTGGGAGTGTAATGATTGTCTCATTTCACCCATACAGTTGCTATTGGGGCATTTAACACACTGAATGAGGTACACCACATGTTGTGATAGGCATGTGTAGGACCCTGGATCTTGAAGGGGGAGGGGGAATACTGATCATGGTAGCAACAGAGGTATGTAGGTTTTGCATCTGTTATGTCAGGGTCTGATGCCACTTGGAGTTGATAGGTTCTAGTCTGTAGGGAGCTTACTTTTGACAATGAGCTTGGCAGGGGGTTGTTTGAAGACGTGAAAAGGGATTCAGGAAATTTCTTTCAGGATGTGGTCCCGCTGAGTATGGGTTGTAATTGTTTAATGATATTCCATATGGGTTTCAGTAGAGGGTGGTAGATAACTAGGGATGTGTGGGTTTTCTCTCCTCTGTTGAAGCAGGTTCTCTTTAGGTATTTGGGTTGCCCATAACATGAAGTGATCTACTTCTCTGGTTGAGTGTTCTTGTTTGGTGGAGGTGGTTTTAAGTATGCTTATGTTTGTATCCCAGGCTCTCTCAAATCACATTTGTGATATCTGAGTGGTTGTTGATAACAGATTTCTTGGTGTGTTTGGGGTGGTTAGGAGATCCGTGAAGGTAAGCATGGTAATCTGTGGGTTTCTTGTAACAGTTGTCTGCAGGGCTCCATTGTTCAAGCTGATCATGGTGTCTAGGAAGTTGATGCATGTAGGAGTGTTCTAGAGAGAATTTGAAGGATGGCTGGTGGTTGTTGAAGTTGTATTTATATACAAATATATTTATTGTTAGTTCTGACGAATTAAAATAGGAAAAGTGAAAAAAGAGAGCAATACAATGTACTGTGAAAAAATTATTTTATTTCCTAGTAATTGGCATGTATTTACAATTGTAAATATTACACTCTTTTGAACTTCTACAGACAAAGATATAATCCACTAGATAGGCAGAAGAATTCATATAGATGTTCATATATTAACACTCAGACATTAGTCAGTGAAAATGAGATAAACATCTCAATTGGTGTGTTTACAATTAGAGGTGGTCAAAATAGTGTATTTGCTGAAAAATGCAGGTTGGGGTTGACTGAAATTATTCACAGATTTGACAGTCACTGAATAGTTTTGACTAAAAACAATTTTGGGGCAGGTAAATTTGGGACAGAAGGGGAGCCTAGGGACCTGGGCATCATTCAGAAACCCACTAGAGTGGAAGATGGTGGCACCCCCATTATATCCTGCAAGCCCATGGTTAGAGCACTCCCGTGGAATGTGTAAGATCTGGGTTCAAGACCCCAGTCTTTCTAATTGGAAGAGGGATTTGAACATGCATATTCTACCTCCCAGAACAGTGCACCAACCACTGTGCTATGTGGTATTTTGGGGTGTGTCTCGCTCAGTCTCTCCTATTGAAAAACTGTTCCACTTTTCATAAATACATAAATATTCATTGGGCTAGAGAGCAAGAATGACCCTGTAGCCTAAAGGGGTGGGGAGGGATACCTGGGTTCCAGTCCCCGCCTCAGTTAATAATTATTTATATAAAGTGGAACAGCATGATTGGACTCCAAACATCTCTAATGCATGGCTGTATTATAGGGAAAGCTTGTAGGAACCCCTCTATTTCGGTTGCCTAGCAATTTCCATTGTAAAAAATTTGGTGACATTTTCTTGAGAAGCTCTTACATGTCTACTTTTTACAGTGGCCTTTCGAATGCAGGAGAAGGAAAATAGCCCTCTGGCTTGAGAAGTCCTTTTCCTTAGCCACATTAAATTCCATTCAGGTTTAGCTGAGTTATAAACTGTTAAAAATCACCACTTCCCTTCTTCTGCTTGTATTCTTCAGAGAAATTACAGCACCCTGGCTAAGTAATAACTGAACATGAATATTTTAAAGAGGTAGCCAAAGCAGCAGCAACAGACACTGCCACATTCACAGCTATATACATTGCACTGGCAACTGATAAAACAACTATAGCAATGGCAGACTTTGCAACCCAATTAATTTTCTTTTACCTTAGGCTTTTGGTGTATAGTTATATGTATGTTGTATATACAGAAACTGTATGTGTTCCAAAATACTGCATTACATTATTATTTCACAAAGGAAAACATTGTACATTTTAAAGAAATGTCATGTTCTACCATTTAACTAATCTTGTTGCAAATAAAGGGCCCAATTCTGATTTTACATACTCCTGCGTAATTACAATGACTTCAAAGGACTTGTTCCTGAGAGATACCTGTAACAGAGCCCTCAGAGGGCTGGTGGATAGCACACCCAGTACCACCTCTCAACAAGACCACCTTTCAGTCCCATTCCTCACCAGAGGATGGGTTTATCTTCACCTCAGGTTTGCAATGTCCTTCAACTCTTCTTATAAGAGGGGAAGTGAAACCGGAATGTGGCTTAATACCTCAACTACAGCAGAAGCAGTTAGTAAAGGAGTCTGGGCCCTCCCACTTCTCTGGGCTCCAAACCAGGGCTCTATGAGAAGCAACAGCACCTGGCACCCTAGCGTGCCCTCAGATTTACCCTCCCTGGGTCATTTCCCACATCTCTCGCCTCCCACAGTTCCAAGTCCAAAATGAAAAAGAAAAGAAAACCTGCAGCCTCAGCTGGGCTCAGCACACAGTCCCCATTCCCCAAAGGGAGACTTTGTCAGCATCCCTTCTCCAGGAGCCCTCAGCACAGGTCTTCCTTCCTCCCCAGCCAGCCCCTGACTGAGCTGAGTGGCTCGCTTTTAAGCTTCCTCTCCAGTTAGAGCATGCTCTGCAAGTCTGGAAGGGCAAGACTACCTGGGCCCAGTAACATCCTTTACCCCACACAGGCCCAATGTAGGGTTTGTACACCCCAACATAACATCAAAGTGAGAGATTAAAATCAGGCACGGAGACTAAGGAAATTGTTAAAATACATCTGTTCCAGAAAGGAGGTGGAAGTGTTCCCCCACACACTAGCTGATTTGTTCCAGCTGTGTTAGGAGTGATCATGGAAAACCCACTTACAAAGCTGAAACAATAAATATCAGGATTATGTGGCTGCATGGTCACCATTGTACAAAACTGCAACCAAAACATGATCCTATCTGCAGAAAGCCCTGTTGGATGGGTTTTTGTGATTTTCTTTTTTACGTATCACATCCATATAAATCTTACATCGTGCTTTCTGCGTCTACTTATTTCAACCTCATTTTTGTTAGCTCGTCTTAAATGCTTAATCACATGCTGAATTGCAGGTTATTTGGTGTCTCTTGATTTTCTGTAAAAATGGATGACTATGAAAACTTGCATTATAATCCAAGCAAATGCCAGAATTATGTTCAAACCCTCAAGAAGAGCATGGTCTAGCAATTAGACCAGTGGGCTGGAAGTCACAATTCATAGGAACTATTCTTCTCTGCTACTGATTTGCTGAGTGGCTTTGGCCAAGTTACTTATGGCTAAATATCAGGTGACCAAGAGCAGTTATGCTAATTCACACCAGGTAAGCATCTGGCCCAATATCTACTTCAATGGAAAAATCTGTGGGAGGGGGGGAAATTCCACAAGAAAAACTTAAGTTTTGACTGATTAGGTTTTCCTCTCATTTACCAGCTCGGTGGGAAATTTAAACTCACGCATTCTGGAGGGAGTGTGGCTTAGAAACTTCAGAGAATCCTAAAGCTTACAAAAAAATCAGGTTGCTGATTCTTAGATTTTGGATTTATAGTGCAGGGGTCCAGACCCTTTTTCCATCTGTTTCCTCTATCCCAGCATGGAACAACGTAGAGATTTGTATTTAGAAATCCACTCGGTTAGCAAGAGCACAACCTGGGAAGAGCAAATGCTTCTTCAATTGTACCTCACCCACTCCTGTTATGCATCCCTACCCCCCACCCAAACAAGCCACCAGAATTCTGTTAAGCTTGCAGAGAGGCTTCAGAAGAGCTTGTGGTAGGAGGAAGTATGTAATGGAGGTGCTACTTTCCTTCTACATGCCTCCTAACTATTTCTGCTGGCTTTTGCTCCCCACCATCTGTGCATATGTAATGGAGGATCAAACAATAAATGCCTCAGTTTTGCCTATATGAAAAATTGATTCTATACCTCACAGAGGTAGCATGTCTTAATGAGCATTCAGCCATTGTTGAAGTGTTATTTCTATATTTAAGTTCATTTATTGGTTTAATAGCGGTACATCCTATCAACTGTGGAAGAGCATTACTAGGGAATCTAAGAGTACATTTACACTAGTGGTTTTCATTCAACCTTTTTTCATTTGCAGACCCCATAAATATTTTCAAATGAAGGTGCTGACCCCCTTGGAAATCTTAGTCCACAGACCCACAGGTGTCCGCAGACCACAGTTAAAAACCAGAGGTCTACACTACAGTGCCCATGCTGGCATAGCTCCCTACTGTAAACACAGCCTGCACTGACAGAAGGAATTTTTCCATTGGTGTAGGAACACCACCTCCCTCACCATTAGCTACATCAACAGAAGTGCTCTTCCATCAGCATCACTGCATCCACACCGGAGGTCTTGTCAGCATAGCTATGTCCGTCAGGGATGTGGGATTTTTCATATCCCTGATTGACACAGCTATGCTGACATAGGCGTGATCTATACTTAAAAATTACGACAAAGTGCAATAGCTCTTCTAGTTTGTTCAGAAAATCTTCTAAATGCTATCGTTTACCACCAAAGTAGTTGATGTAAAACATGTTGTCAACTACCCATTGCACAAAATTAAATTTAAAAAAATGTCAACCCTTTTTTCTTTTGGATTAATTAATTTAAAAATTGTATGTGGTGAGAGAGAGAACTAATTATGTACTAATTCCAAACTTTCTGCAGTCCATGGTTTTTAAGATAGAAGTCCTGAAAAATCACGACTCAAAAATGTGAACTTTGAGGGCCATTTTTAATTAATTATAAATTAAACTGATTAGCAGGTTTACTTCAATCTCTATTCCCAAGTTATGTGCTGTGAGTTGGGGAAGATGCACTTCATTTTTCATGCAAAACAAGGAGGTTGAATTGTTTGTTTCAGTGCAAAAAGAACCCAAAACTAGTACTGGCGTAGCTACCACTCCTCCATAGTGAGTCAATAACAGTGTATAGTAAAATTTCCCTTATCATTTTATTAGCCAGTTTCTTAAAATTCCAGAATAGACTAAGAATTACTAGGATTGGCTTTTTTTTTTTTTTTTTTTTAATTCTTTAAATTTACAGTACTTAAAATCATTCATTTCTGATTTCAATATTTAGGCCAGTGAAGGCATAAATTCACAACAAGAGAAGTAGATTTATGAAGGATTTTGTGGACATTGCACAGATTTGAAATGTCATCTAAGACATGATAAAGCATAATGGTCATATGGGAGTGTCTTTTTAACTAAAGGGAAGCTTGAACTGATACTCGACTGGAATTAGATTCTCTGAACTTTTGGCAGAACTCAGTCAGTCACCCACAATGTTGTATTTTTTACAAATGAAAAGTTAAATCAGCAGTTGCAGGGAAGAAGGAAGTGAAGAGAATAGAGCGGAAGGAAGAAGGCACTATTTCAGAACAAGGTATTTCTGAAATCTCCTTTACTCCAACTGGACGTTCAGTATTGCTGGTACAAATACATGCGTACCAGGAAACATCAGAAAGAAGGAAAAGACAAGAAACACCACCACATGCTGGCAATCAGTAGACAAAGGGAAAAAGAGGCCAGCCAAATATGGCTTTTTAAAACCTGAATTAACCTGTGGGAAAGTCCAATGAAGTCTAAACTTGCTTATTTTTAAACATAATATTTATCAAACACACAATGCTAAAATGCTTCTTTCCTATTTCTACTTTTATCATCATATTTTAAGAATTGACAATATTTATATTTGTCTTGTTCCTGAATTATTATATGACATGTTTTGTAATCATATAAGACACTTAATCACTTGTATTTTAAACAGTCATGCTGAACACTGCTATCGTAATTCAGCATTTAAGATCCATATTGATGTGAAACATTGTTGTAAATCCTTTATCACCTAAAATTACATTAGTTTTAAAGAAGGAATTAACTTTCTTCATTTCCTTCTGCTTTCAAAATTGCACCATTGTTAGATCCACCAGAACAGTTCAATGCAAGAGACATTATAAACCCTCCATACACTCACCTAAGTGGTTTGCATTAATTCACACTCAACATAATCAGCTTTAATATAGTTGATACATACCAAAGCCCTTTTTCAATAACACCTTTTTCTTTAAAGAAGAGCTTCCCACTCTGAGAAGTGTTTTTCCTGGGAAAGGCCTTGATACTCAGTCTAAAACTAATTATAGTAAAATAAAAATTTTAAAAATGAAAATGAACATGCCTACGATATTTTACATTAACAGCAGCATACATGTTTTGTGTTTGTCATGATTTTTTAGTTCTTCAGTAGCAGCATTTGAAAAGAAAAAAATGAAATTGATTTTGTACATATTTTATTACAAAAACAGGCTGACAATGCCTGTCACCTTGGCAACTAGGCTTGACAGCATTTAAAGAAATTTAAACATAGTTAAAAACAAAACCAGTCAAACATTTGGCAAAAATGGGCCTTACATTTTATGTAAAAGATTGCTAAATGTGGATCTGGATGGACGGTCAAGAAGAATGAATTCTTAAGGCAAGACCCTCAATTAGAAGAGCCAATCCACAGTTTATGGTTTGTACAAATTTAAGAACAGCACAGCATCCAAATTGATCTTAGTTTCTTCGGGATTCTAGATACAAACAGAGTTTTCTGATTTGCAGGAAATGAAATAAATTAATTTACATGTGTACACATGAATGGGTCTTGCTTTCAGCTCTACAAAAGCAAAAAAAAACTTCTGGTATTGAATTCCCTACTAATTATTTTACTTCTTAGGTTGGGCAGTCACTCCCATATCCGCTTCATAAACCCATCTGATGTACACATTAATTGTCCCAAAAGGCACTCCTTCGAGTGATACAGTACGCTCACAAAAAAAATACACCTAGAAGTCTAATAGTCATATCTTAATAATCGAAATCAACATATTTTCTGAACATGGTCTGTCTCACTATCTCACAGGTATTAGCATAAAAAATTAGAAGTCAAATAATTCCAAAGTTGAGTAAGCCATATTTACAAATATAAAGTTGGTATTAATATACATACACAGTATATACATAAAACTTTTTTTTAAATACATTTGAAATGGAGTACTGCATTGTGGGATAATCTGAAGAGGTCTAATTGACCATACAACAACCTTGAGGAGCAGTAAAGGATATAGATTTGTAGGTTAAAATATTGGTTAATTAGAAGCTAAGGATGCAAGTGGATGGTTTGAAATCATACACTTCATGTGTAATGTAATTTCAAAAGCTAAGGCACAGGAACTTATTTCTGCTTTTCATTGCATGGTCTCTGGTTCTAGTCAGGTTTCATGTCACATGAAGCCTCCAAAATTGTTGTCTCTCATCCTGGATGTAATTGTTGTAGTGTATTTACTGAACCTGAAGAATAAACGACCTCGTTCTCCAATCCAAAATTAAAAAAGGGTGAGAGTTACTATTGATAAATGTTTGGCACCAATGTCAGGGCACAGATTTTGGCTTCAAGCATTCTAGGAAATTAATGCCAGTGATTTCTTCATCAAGTGGCAATTAGAATAAATTAAAGATGATATAACATTAAAACTAAACATTATGAATCAAAGCTGTTAGATATATTATTGTGGTTTGTCCACTTAATAGCTTATGAGGCAATTCTCTCACAGAAAATCAATATAAGCTATAGAGTTTAAGACGCATCAATCAAAATTGGGGGGAAATTTTGAAACAAAACCAATTACATCTGTCATTACAGCCTTTATATCAGTAAATGTAAATAAGAATGTTCACCTTTTCCCCCTCCCCCGTGTTTTTACATTCTGTCTTTCATATATCAACAACATCATTCTCTATATACTATTATAATATGTCCATAAAGGGATAAGCATGGACAGAAATTAAACAACTATAGAGAAGCACCAATACACTAAGGATATCTGTTCTTTAATATATTATGTCTTCAGAATCACATAATTTGTTCACAAGATTAGTACCAGCTAACCAAAATGCAGTATCAACAGGCATTTTAGGAAAAAAAAGCAGCATCTCTCTCAGCTGGTTTTTATTATCGTGTGCTGTCTGTTAATTTCAAAGATGGATGGACTTTTGTTTTCCATATGTAAGCCCTTTGCAAGAGTCACAGATACATTTTGTTTGGAATGAGTGATGTACTCTAGATTTCACTATCATAAATAACGAACAATTGTTACATACTTCTGCTCTTATATTATAATACATGAGCAATCCAAGGAATCCGCTTTGCCACATCTCTACAGGCTCATTTTTCACTCTTTATTCTCATGACACTTTGTACATCATCATTTAGAAGAGATTTATTTGGAAAATTCTCATTGTACACATCTGACAACAGCTGTTTGGAAATTCATCACATTTTGCTTAGCAAAGATTCTTATTTCATGGTCTCAACAATAAGTTTCAGTGAACAATCTGAAGATCAATGGCCATATATTCTGATGAATCAAACAAATACCAATGGAACTGTTGATTTTCTGACTCATACAAAGGTCATTTATGAACAGAATTTGTTTCACAATTACATATAATTCTAACTGTTTTCTATGCCACAAGATATTTAAATGATGAAATCTGTCCTCCACTTTCCACCCTCTCTCTCTCCCTGCTTTATCTACTTCTTGTATGTAAATTTGATTCCACAGGTACTCCAGGCACCTTATGTACCACCACCACCACGTGAATATACAAAAAACTGGGTTTTTTTCCCCCCAGTATAAATTTTCATGGATAAATAATGAATTTGTGCGGTTAACATACATGAATGGATAAACATGCCTTTAAAAAACTCTTAATATTGACATAAACAAAGGACCTGATCCTGAAACCTTCACTAACAAATCCATTGAAACCAATGGTGCCAACATGAGTTAGAGCTTAGGTTATGCTCCAATTTAGTTGAATTATGATCAGTTTTAGGAGCATTACTAAATACACTATGAAAAATTCACTCTACTGAATACAGAACTTTGCTTGAGGCATAGCCTGTGAGGAAATGCTTGGCATCTAATGCTCTGAAGTGGCTATCACCCTGAAGTCTTACTGAATTCAGTAAGTGTTTTGCCTGAGCAGAAACTCCGGAGCTGGCCAAAAATGATCTTTCAGTAACTGAATATGTTAAAGGAAGCCCTAGTAAACTTGTTTCCATCACCCAACTATAGAAGATAAATATAAATTCCATAAATCGATTATTATAAAAACAGACAATCTGTCCTGGTAACAGTCAATTATAGAACTACATTTAAGAAATTAGTCTAAAAATTAAACCTGCATAGATTCTGCTATTAATATAACACACTGAATGCTCAAAAAAATGTATAGTAATTTTTTTCAACCTCCATGTTAACTTTTAAAGATATTTCTGAAATCAGTTTTAAAAAATAAGGTGACAAATAGTATATCACTTCAACTGCAAATAATGTCAACATTTAGTTCGAATTCTACAATAATACAAGAAACCGGGGATTATTGTATTTTCACTACTACTGCTTCTTTTCACTGTATTTGAGACAACTGAATAATAAGAAATAATTCTTCTAAGAGAAGAAGAATAAATCCATAAAAATAAAGTGTGCCTCATTTGATAGTATCTATTTCAAATATGACATACAGAAAAAGAGGGGAAAATGGACCAGGTCAGGTCAATTTGTGTGTGTCTTACTTATTCACCAAGTATAAAAATAGTTTACCAACAATTCTAACTCTCCAGACCAAATTAAAATAGAAGTATACTTTTCCCACACACTATATAGACTAAATTATAGCATACTATGAAAGGAACATTCTCTAATCTATTCAGACAGAATTTGTTTTGATTATAGTACTGACTGTTCTTTTTACTTTCGAAGGCATTTAAAAATCTTCATCCTTATAAAATACCCCTGTTTTAAAGCAATTTGTCTTCTGGGCATATGTCTGAGATGAAATAATGGTCAGTTGTAAATTCTGGAATTGCTCTTTAATTGGGCAATAATATTAAGAAAATTTATAAATGTTTTTGTATATAGTTTTATCTTTTTGTTTATATGCTTTTAATACAAAGCATTGACAAAATGCAATCATGCTACTAGGGCAACTAGGAGACCTCTATCTCTTGAGTATGCTGTAATCTACAGGAAGAAAGTATAACAACCCACAGATCTTTATCCTTTATATTAGGGGCACTATCATGTATATTACGGGCCCTAACTTAATATGCAGTTAAAATATAGTTGTACATAATTTAAGAGTACATGGTGTGTGATAACATGATCCATGGTCCTTAAACATGCTAAGCATGATACACTTATTGAAAATAAAATGATTTTCTTCTACTTAACTGTTAAGAATAGGAGTCTACAATAGAGTGCCTATATTGTGTGTAAAATGAAGCAAATAGCATAAGGAAATGAAGCATTAAGATTGTTTGCTGAGGGTGCTTTGTCAGACAGGAACATGGAAGCTGTACACATCACAGTACTAGTTGTCCTTTTAAAAAAAGATTAATAGACTGTAGCTATTAGAGCCCTTCTTATGTTGGCAGTATCACCTAATGCACTTAACTCTATCATCGCCTCAATTTAAAGAATGTTTTCACACACACACACTTTTTTTTTCCTTGCGAAAACTAAATCACTAAGGCGCTTTTGTTTTAACAGGGGAGCTTATCAATTGTAGGCGTCGCTTTATTCTTCTCACTCGATTAGCGTTTGAGGAAAGCTTTCTATATAACTCACATCCTGAATAGTACCGGGCATTAACATTCATCTGTACTGCTGCTCATCAGCAGTCTGCACAAGCCATGCCCATGCCGCCGAGAAGGCGCTTAGTGAATGGGAGCGAAATACAAAAGACTTTGCGAACTGCATTTACGCAGGAAAGCAACTAGTACAGGGAAGGAAAGAGGAACCCACATCTGAAGCTTTTTTTGAAGGATCCTGCTAGACTCTATTTACTATATCTCACACCCAGGGAAAAGTGCCATATATGCCATAGTGCATTCTAGTACTGAGAAGTATTTTAGGAGTAAGAAACTTCCCGGGCCAACAGCTGGACAGATCACGCTGTGCTGCCACCGCTTATACGGTCTGTTGGCTCTTCCACCTCCGCTAGCTAATGTGTCGTACATGTCTCTGGGTATTTTCTACACAAGGCACCGGGCGGGATCCCCCGTAGCTAGCAAGAGACCAGAAGATCAGGACCGGGGCAGGCTCTAGCTGGGAGATAGCCTTAGGACGAGCCAGCGGCCGCGTGGAACCGGCCCAGCTGCTGCTCTGGAAGTGGCTCGCTACAGGTCGCCCCTACACCCCGCTCCTGGAGAGAGAGGGGCGAAGACAGACAGACAGAGACGGGGGGGCAGACACACAGACACACCTTGGCGCCGCAACCTTCTCTTCTTGAGCCCGAAGATGCGGACCTTGGAGAAAATATCCACCAGGTTGCCGTTGCAGAGCCCCCGCTTCTTGCTGGGGCTGCTCCGCCGCCTGCTGGCCGAGGGCCGGTCCCAGTGCTGCTCCCGCGCCTGCCGCTTCTGGCGGATCAAGCCGCTGGCGATGGCCGCGGCCATGGCTGCTCCCGGCAGGCGGCTCCCGGCTCACCGGCCGGCCGGGGCGGAGAAGGCGGCGGGGCGGGTGGTCTTCAGCCGCGGCGGGGACCCATCCCCGGGGCGCCACCGAGCAGCGAGACCCGCCTCCGGCCCCTCCGGCGGCCAGTGCACCAGGGGGCACCCGCGGCCCGCCCGTCACCGCGCGGCTCCCCGCGGCCGCCTCCCGGGCAGGGCGGCTGCTGGGCTCCGGGCGCTCCCGGCCGGCGGCGGCGGCGGCAGCCGCGGCGCCTTTTCCCCCGGCCGCCCCTCAGCAGCCGGC